>JAOYRR010000135.1:1200000-1800000 GCA_038994665.1 Podotricha telesiphe | reverse complement strand
ACTGCTTATATAATATTAAGTTACTTTAACTTAACACAGACAAGTCTATAATAGTATATTAAAAAAAGACTTATATTCAATAGTATATATATTATGTAACTTTTATACTTAAGTATATATGGCAATTTGATTTGCTTTCTCACAAGCGGTACACGTGAAATCACAAATAGGAGAACCTCGGGACTAATCACTAAGGCACAACTCGAAAAAAAATAAACAGTGAAATAAAAAATATTTTTAAACATGAATTGTAACCGGCCACCTTCGTTTGCATTGGTTATAAACATCATTATTACTGTTCTCGTAGGAATTTAGAGAAATCTTTTTCTCTTAGTACTTCCCTATACTACACCAAAGAACATGTATGCCAGATTTCAGCTTTCTACAGCCTGTAGTTTCGGCTGTGCTTTGTACTTCAGTCATTTACTCAGTAACAGAAGAATTTTATATATACACACATATACTTATATATAGAAGATTAACGACCCGCTCGCGGCTTCGCCTGCGTACGCTACACGACTAAATCACAAATTTAGCTTTAATATATAATTTAAATTGTTGTATTTTTTTATTTACGAACCATTCGTCGATAAAAAAATATCGTTGAGGGAAGTTTATCAAAATACAATAGTCAAAACTGCATTTTAATCGGTTAAGCCATTTCAGCGATTCGCGTTCGCGAAAACAGAAAACAAAATTAAAAAGCATTGTGTTTGGTTCTATTACGTTGATTAATGCCTGGGGGTTATATATTTGTTTCACATATCTTCCATGTTCAGACATTGATCATTCACATTTTTAATATATGTCCCTTTCATTTTTCCTTGTTCATAATGTTTAACATATCAAGATTGCAATTCCAAGTGCCAATAAAGACCAGGCATATGTTTATCACAGCTCTGATAGCAAGAACGTTACGAAGACAAAAGTACATCACACCCAATATAACATATGACGTCATAAGGGAAATCGAGCGAAACAATAGTAGAGATAATGTAAATAAAAGGTGATGCGAAATTTCCCCCAAGTAAAAGCCTCGTCACAAGAATGGAATGTAACGTAATTATGGAACACCTAAGTGGAGAAACTTGTATGTGAGTTTTAACATATGTAATAAAACGTTAAATATTATAACTAATATACCATCTACATAGATATCTATATGAAAGCGAAAAGTGATCTAAAGGGATCGTTAAATATTGAAAACTGCTTGACAAAAAAAGATGATACTGGGCAGGGAGGTGATTTTGCGACAGGTATTTGCGTAGGGAGGTCTAAAGGCTCTCCCAATTTAGTATAAAAATATTAAATTGTTTGCTACAAATTTGTAATTAATTAGAGGCGACTATGACTCGACTACGTGAACGAAGTCGCGGGTAACAGCTGATGTTAATAATATGTGGTACTTCTGGAGCATGTTGATAGTATAAGCTGGAAAGCGTAAATTGGAATTCTGAGCGCTTTGTCACCGAAACTATTATTAAAGTTTCTAGGAAAAGTTTAAATAGCTTTATATAATCAAATTTTGTCCATTATAATTAACTGGTGAACTACGAAATCAAGGGAAAGACAATGTATAAAACAGCAAGTTATGTTTAAAGTGATTAAATATTATATACATATTTAAAGTGAGACCAATGTGACGCTGGGTTTCAGCATTTACGTGCAATAGGATTGGTTGTGGGTTCCGTTCCCACTCGGTGGTACGATCACATTATCATAACTGGTAAGAAGAAATAATGAATTGGTATCGCCACGCAATTGCGCAATATTGCAAAATGAATATATATACAATATCTGAATATATTACTTTGATTGTAATATATAAATGTGTGTACCACTGTAAATTAATAAATGCAGGTAAAACATTGTATGCCTTTTTACGACAACTAGGCCGAAGGAAGAGTACAAAATTTGGCACAGTTATAGTTTATATAGGGAGGAAGTGCAGCATGCTACAAAAACTATTATTAATATTAGTTTTCAAAAGCCTATAATTATCATTGAACATAATTATGGTACTTTAAATATTGCAAATAATCCAACCAGTCATCAGGTCAAAGCATATTGACATAAAATATATTTTTTCTAAAGGTCGAGTGGAGAAAAGTGTAATAAAGTTGAATTATATTCTTTATATGCTTTTTTTTATATGCTTTACAATATATAAAAAACAAATTAGGTATAAAATGATAACATGAAATTAATGATTATATTAGATTTATATGTAACACTAGCGACCCGCTCGCGGCTTCGCCTGCGTAATTTACATGACTAAACTATTTCGTTCTGTCGCCCGCCCGCGTTTTTTACTTAAATCACAAACTTTGCTTAAATTTATAATTTTAATTTATGTAGCTTTTTTGTTTATGAACTGCTTCACATGAAATAAATACTAAATGTTAAGGGAAGCTTACCACAATACAAAAGTCAAAATTAAATCGGTTTAGCCGTCTCTAAGACTAGCGTGCACTAACAAACAGATAAAGAGATAAACAGTAAATATAATTAAAAAACATTATTTTCAATTGAACTATTTTAACCGGATTAATCGCGTATGTGACCACGGACTACTGTAAAGTTATCAAAACGTCGGGTTCTAAAATATATTTTCGAATACCAAAATTATATGCGATTAATCCGGTTAAAATAGTTTCATTTAAAAATGTGTAATAATCGTTAAAATCAAAGAACTTAAAAATCATTGTTTTGGGTTCCATTATATTTATAAATGCCCCAATAAGTATATTTTTTTTGTTTAATATTCCATGTACAGACAGCGATCAGTAATATTGTTAATTGATTGTATTGTAGTTGGTCAATTGAATCGTAAATTATCGTAAATTAGTATTACATTTGACTTTTCATACAAAAGAATTTTGTGTATTCATTTCGTATTATATTTGGTTGCGATAAGTAATCTCGATAAGTATTCATTATTGCGAATAAAATATATATTAATAAAACGAACGAGCGTTTTTATTGCGCGTTGGCTCGTTGGCATCTGACGAGCTCATGAGCTTTGGCATCAAAACCTTTATTTAAGCTGATATCTAAATAAGAAGAAGCTGTCAAAAGTATACGTTCCATGCTTTCTTTCGCCAATACCATTTTGTCTTTATTTATATTATTTGTTCTATATTTTTACAGACCTGATAAAACCCAGTAAAACGTTACTTGTTCACTTTTCTCTTACAAACTGAGACATGGCCACTTTTTCAATTGGTTGATTCACTGGCAGAAATTTTATGCTCCACTTTGTCTATTCTTTTTTTTCAGCCACACGCTTCATTTCACATATTGAAGGAGGCAGAGAGAACCAATGTCAAAATACTCCGTTCTCTGCCTGAAATCGAGATATTGCGTGTTGAGTGATTGTAAGCAACGCCGCGTGGTTTCTCTTAACAGAACAGGAAAATGATAAATAAATTCGTATAGCCTGGAATTTGATATTTTTTTTTAAATATCACTTCCCCAGTTAGGCATTCGAAGATAATGTGAGTTTAAAAGAAACTAAGACATACTCGTATATTTTGAAAAATAAATGTTCTTTCTTCTTCTTCTTCTTAGTAATTTGTAGCCACAAACGTCAGTTGTCACTATGTTAGACACGTACCGATAGTATAGCGACTGCTGCGTCACTTTTAAAATTAAATAATTAAAAATTGGCGAAACTGTATGAATATGTGCATTGCATCATAATCGAATACTGAAAATATATTAATATTTAAATAAAATATTTTTCTATTTTGCTTTTTAATAGTACTTTAAAAATATTTATAAAGTTTTACTTTTTGAATACTATATGAGAAGTAATTGAGGACTTTAATATGCTAGTAGGCTCGTTGGCGAGTCAAATGTGGCATACCCGTAACTAAGGCAACGTGTCAATAATATGCTCGCGTTATATGTCAATGATTTCGGATACATTACATTAACGATATAAATTATTAATTAATATTATAAATTTTCCCACCTAATAGACCACATTTTAGTTCTTAATAATTATTTTTTATTCTTTATTATTCTGTTATACAAACACTTATTATAATCACAATAATCGTTCAAATAACGTTAAATTGGTATGAATCTTCGAAAAGACGACATTTGATTAAAAAAGACATATTTAGAAAACGTATAAACGTATAAAGTTTAGCAAGCGAAAATGCTATTTAATGCAAATGTAATATAAATGTTCTTTTTTCAATTTCGAATTTCATATCCCGAAATAGTACAAACGAGACTAAATCGTCTTCAAATCAAACAGACATAACTTAATATAAAATGAAAGATTCGCTACATGAACAATCACATTTGTCTAAAACAGCGAAACCTCTACGAATACCGCTACGAAACATTAGCACAGGAACAATTTAGTTGTTAGATGTATAAAATAATTTATCAAGCTCTGCTAGAACTGTGAAATGATATATTTGACACGGTCCGCTTACGTCGTGTAACTCTACAGAACGGTCGTAGGTTCTTTCTCATCATCTGCTCAGTGTGATGACTATATATATATATATATATATACTTTATATGTCATATTTCGTTGTATACCGGACTACAGGCAACTAGTCCGTATACAGAGGCAATAAATTTTTTTTGGTAACTTTTTCTAACTTTAGCCAAATTGTTTATTAAGTGCTTGTAAATTTATCGTGTATAAAACAAAGTTCTTATTATTATTATTATATGAAGAGGCCACCGTAGAGGCAGGCGCGGGGTCTGGGTTCGATTTCCACTCGGAAAGTGATTATATTTAAAAATATTTTTATTTCTTTGCTCTGGCACCTAAGATAAAAATATACATATATAAATATACACACAAATATATACAGCTTCACGAAGTAGTAGAAGATACAAAATATTTCTAAAAAGCAACTTTAGAAAACATAAAAATTTTGAACGTACTGGTATTCGAACCGACAACTTTTAGAAACAGTCAAAGCGGCTGTCTGTCGGACAAGTAGTACTCGTATTTTGAAATGAAACTATTTTAGCCGGATTAATCGCGTATGATTTTGGTATTCGAAAATACATTTTAGAACCCTACGTTTCGAATACTTTACAGTAATCCGTGGCCACAGGTAGACTGAGGTGGCATTTGTCTGTCAGTAGATACAATTATTATCTCAAACCTGTTTAACCATACTAAGGAAGTCGGAAGGCAAACCCTGGCTAAGAGCTGGGATTCATGCCATGCCATGCCATGCCATGCCATACCTGTGCGATGAATCCGGTTAAAATGGTTTCATTTCAAAATGTGAAATAATCGTGAATATCAAAGAACTTATTAGTACCTACTCGTATTATTAAAATAATCATTTCCCCTCCACCGCAATAAGCAAATCTAATCTAACTTCCATAATGTGTATAACAGACCTATTTTATAGCATTCATAATATATTTTTCAATTTATTAAAAAACGCCTCACTTGTTTTATATTTCAACACGCGCAAGGGTGTGTTATTAAAATAGGTCACCTATGCTGTTTTAGTAATTAATACGGCTATTTTTAATCAATACGGTACATTACGGTAGTAAGTTTCGTTTTTAAATCGAATCGCTCTTATAGAATAAGACCTTAGTTGCTTTTTACTGAATATGAAAGAAGTGAGTATTTGCTATACTCTTATATATAATAAAATAAATATTATTTTAATCGTATGTATAATTATTTTATATTAACTTTTATACACATTAATTGTGGGTTCGACTCTGGAGGGAAAGTTTTCTTTTTGTTTTTTATTTATTCATACTTCTTATGTATTCAGCTTCATTCTTTTTCCCGCATCGCAGGGTAGTGACAGAGAACCTAGGTTCCCTGCGTGTGACTTGACACTAGTGTCAAAACAATCCGTTCTCCTCTTTCCGCCCGAAATTTAGACATTGCATATTAAAAGGCGGAGCTTATAAATCAGTACTGTGAAAAAAGCTTAGATACCAGAGCGTTGAAATGGAAATATTTTAAATATAATCTTTTCCATTAGTTGGAATCGGAACCCAAGCCAATCGTGTTTACAGTCAAACGCTGTCCCACTGATCCACTATGTGATGTAGTCATTACTCTTTTCATTTGCGTGGTAAGTCACAATGCGGCGTTGAGTTCCGCCTCTCAACACAGGAAATTCAAATTAGACCCTCTCTCTCTCTCTCTGCCTACCGATAATGTAAAAAATTGTGAAAAATTATTCTTTATACAAAAAGCTATATTATTATATTATATTGAACACACGATAGCAGCTGCGCTACTAACTAACTTTATTACATTGACAAGCCTACATTGGCTTTTAACACCCAGAACATTTCTTGAGATGAGATTACGAAACAAGGAAAAAAGTGAGACAGTGGATAAGTAGTTTTCAAGTTAGCTTAATGGAAATGGATCTTATTTAAAAGTTGAGTGTTTCGCCTCGTCACGTACATATTTGCACTACGTTTTTAAGTAACTTTAAATTTTCGATTTTCGTTTCAAGTATTATGTTATAAAAAATATATTTTATTAATGTATTTATTATAAAATATGCAATAATTAAAAAAAAATTGAAATCACTTAGAATCCAAATTCAAACCCTTGATCTCAACTGAGATAAGTAGACTAACTAGTCTTCTTATAATTTCTAAGTGAATTTTGTAAATTTTCTAAATGTGAAACCTTGAATTTACTAATTTAATACTTCAATCTAATGTCCAAAGTTCAACGACAACTTTCGCTTTTGGATCAATTTTGTTTAAAACAGAAACTAAGCTTTCATCACATTATAGAGGCAGGAGAAAAGTATTTTCATTTCTCCGCCCTGGTATGTAAGACATGGCACGGCGTTCAGTTCCACCACTCAACACGCAATGTTTCGATTATGTTACGATATATATATATATATATATATATATGTAATACTAACTTAATATAGACTCAATTTTGAAACCTTTTCGAAGTACTTTTTATTTATTTATCAGGTTATTCCAGTCTTATCAGTCAACCAGACATCGGAATCCTACCTACATGGAATGCTTAGGATCAATGTGGACAGATCATAGATTAGTATTATGATTTACAAAAATGCAAAAAGCTTATATGTGTTCAAGTCATACGAAGAAGCATGATATAAAGGTACTATGTGTTTATTGCGAAACGAATGTAAGTAGAGTTCAATACTCGTAGCTTATAATTTTTTTTCCCTAAAGGCGCTGTAAGTTTACTATTTTGATTTTATTACAATTTATCACGACCGCACAAAATATCGATTGAATATCATTCCCCAAATTACTAATAGAGCAGTACTGCGAAAATTTAAGTGACAGCATTGAATGTAGTAATTAAAATTTTAATTAAAAACATTTCTTTACTTCAGCCTTAAATCAAAGGCTTGCGTAAGGAAAATATTTTCATTTAAACGCGAATACCAGACTTTTTAGCATAGCTGCCTACAAAAGTTTCATCTTCTAAGCTTTAACACGATGTTCCGCGCATACTTGTTTATAATTGTAATTTATTTATTTGTTTTCACAATTATACAAGTAAGACGAAAAATATCCCTATCAAGCGTGAATTGTTAAATCGAAAACGAATACTTTCCAGCGCAAGCGTTTTTTAGTTTATTTTTATTAATAAATTTGGTTTTATTCTATTTAAAACCTTCTAACAGCTTTTGTTTGATTTGGTTGTTTTATATTTATTTTTCATTTATTCACCCTATATATAAAACACATATTGATGCCTATTCAAAATATTAAAAAAAATGTATATGCAATTTGACTTATCAGCCTATTCACGCCTTGTACGGATATTCTTGTTCATATTATAAGGTCATATTGACGATGTCAAAAAAAGTCGCTTCAAGTTTTATCCCGCTCAACCGGGTATATAGGCAGAGAGAACCCCTAGTTAAAATATAAAAAACTAATGCGTTTTTATTGTGTTGTAAATTTTATAATATACGTATAAAATACATATATTATGAACGTATTATTTCTAATAGTTTTTACCTAGGTTGAAGCCGTTTTGGTGCAATGGCACAGTAAACGCAATTGGTTACGAGTTCGATTTCAGATTAATTGTGTTCCGCCTTACAACTCGCAATCTCCCGAATTCTGGCGAAATGTGGAGAACAGAGTGTCTTGTCACTAATTTCTTTCTACCTACCCGGGAAAAACAGCGACACTGATGTACATGCATTTATGTACCTAATCATATGCATTACACATAATCTAAAAAAAATCAATATTCCATAGATTTCGCCAGCGTTGAGAATTTTCACTGTAAAGTATGAGCTATAATTTATGCCATATTTTACCTGGGCACTTTCTACAGTTACGAATATTCTGCCAGCAACGCGTTACGATAGCAGATTGATTGCTTGTGTTTTGTTTTTAACATGTGTTTATTAGCTTCATTTGTATCTATCAATCTATCTGCCTATATATAAAAATATAGATAAATAATATAAAAAAATATTTTTCAACTCCACATTCCGTTGTCAAAGAGAACCTAAAGTCAAGACACTCCGTTCTCCACTTTCCGTCCGAATTAGAGACATTATGTGTTGAGTGGCGGACCTCAAAGCCGCGCTTTGTCTTATTCACCAGAGCGGAGAAATGAAAATAATCAAATTATGATCATTCCACTGAGTAGGAATAGAACCCACAACCAATAGCGATTACAATTAAGCACAGTTCCAATGCACTACGATAACCTTAATAAATAAGATAAAGAATAAATAAATATTATAATTTATGACAAATTTTCTTAAATACTTTTTTGTTATCGTATCTAAAATAATTTTTATACCTGACAGATGTCACCGTAAGCAATATCCGCTTAGCAAAATACACGATCAAAAGCTTCTAGTGTTTTATTTATCCAAATACTTTATTTTTTATTTTACAAAGCTGTCTGCGAAAAATGAAAGTTGATTTATTGGATAAAATTTTTATAATTTCTATCTTGGTATTTTTTTTACGGAATAGTTAAAAAATACCTCGTTCAGATAATCAATTTTTAATTATTTGCCAATTTTTTATTGTTTTTTTTGTAGAGTCCTATATTGAACTCTTGTTTCGTAAAATATAAGCACTTCACGATTAATAGAGAAGCCGCCACCCCACCATTATTAATACAATGAAACACTTTACAACCAGCAGCATGGCGTCAAAACCAATATATGTATGACACACACACCCACATATATATATATATACTATAAGTTCATTTTTCCGCATAGCAAAGGAACGCCGAGAGAACCTAGCGTCAAGACACTCATTCTTGACTTTTCAGCCAAACTCAAGACATTCGGTTTTGATTTGCGGAACTCAGCACCGCGCTTTGTTTTGCAAGAACGGATAAATGAAAATATCCAATCGAAATTTGCAGTTAGACCCTTTTTTAATAATATAGATACTAACATAATACAACACATATGAAACACTGCAATTATAAACAGGAAATATAACTTTCGCGTGTTTAATACAAGTACCTACCTACGTATATTTTAATCCAAGCGCGGCGGAAACTCGGAACTACGTCGTGAGCACACTTCAGAGGGCACTCAACTTATGGTGCTTTTCAATAGCTGAGCCCACTCGTCATGTTGACTCAAGTTAGTAAAGGTGGGTATAAATTATCGACGACGATTTTTCATACAAAATTTTACCATATAAATATTTGTTAGTAATAATAATAATATTTTTTTTGTCTTTTGTTTTTGGAATAAAACGCAGTGCTTTATTCCTCATAGCATGGTGTTGAGTGGCGCAACTCAACGCCGAGCTTTATCTTACCAAAGCAGAAAAACGATATATAAATTCTACCCACAAGCATCGCGCCTACATTCAGACGTTATCTCTACGACATCATTTTGTTTCTAAGTAATATAAAAGACCTGAAAAACGTATATTTAGAAAACGTATAAAAATTTGAACGCAGCGGGATTTGAACCTGTGCCTCTTGAAAACCGTTCAAATTGCGTTCAAATTTTTATACGTCTTCTAAATATACGTTTTTCAATTGCCTTAAGTATGTGAATAACACTTTAAAAACAAATGTTAAATACAAAAATAATAGACCTGATTTAATTTAAGGTTAAGTGTTTATTCTATGTACAAGATACTATCAAACAGCCAAATGTTTGCTATAAAATGATTACAACTTATCTACGACTATGCATACGAGACTCAAGGGTTGGTTAAGGCTAAGCTACCCATACCACTCACGACCTGCCCTTATCAATCGGATTCGAGTAGTGTACTGGTTTTCAATAGAAGTTCCCCTTCGTGAGTTTGAGATAATTAATTATTTTGAAGTAATGATCATTGAGTATTATATAATTTTGCCTTTGTAATGTAATGAACCTACTCTCATTCCAAGTAAATAGTGAAATTTAGACAAACTCTACAAATTTTCTATGTCAAATGTTTAAGACACTGTTTTAAGTGTTAGAACTTTGACAGATGCCTTAACTATTTAAACTCACAAAACCATCGCTTGTAAATAATAATAAATTTCTAAAAATCGCAATTAAAAATATAGCAGAGAAAATGGCGCAGAGTCAGAGGCTGACTGTAAAAGCGATGGTTCTGGATTCAATACTGACTTGAGTAAATTAATTTACTTAAATTATTTTCCTTTTTTCTCTTCCGGTAAGACAAAACGCGGAGTTGAATTACGCATATCAAATCGGATTGTCTTGAATTCAGACGGAAAGTCACGTAGTGAAATGGCTCTATTTTCTCTCTGTTAAAAGAAACAAACTAAAAATAGACATGACCTAACTATGCAAAGAACTAAAGTGGCATCAGACATCAAATATGTAAGTATTAAATCAAGTTCACCTTTCAATACTGCTGACAAAAGGGACTTCAATTGTGAAATATTATCATATTACTCCCTGACTTTCTCCGTAGATATTTTTCCGGAATAAATGTACCTTGAATAAAGTACGAACAATTGATGAATTATATAACAAAGAGGCGTGCGTGAACCGCGCCCAGTTGTTTATTAATTAAAAACTTGACAACCGCGAATTTTAGCCCTTTATACCATGACACAGTCTAAGTATGTCGCAGGTAAGAAGTGTGTTTATATGAATGTGATATATATGAAAATTGTTCAGCTGTACTCAACTCTCTGTGAGGCTTAACGAAACTAGTTTAGTTAATTAGTATATTTGGAAACATTTGTGTATCTAAAGCATGCAGATACATGGATTTTTTTTTTTTTTTTTTTTAGATAACATATAAAAATTTGAACGCAGCGGGATTTGAACCCGCGCCTCTTGAACGGTTTTCAAGAGGCGCGGTTTCGAATCCCGCTGCGTTCAAATTTTTATACGTTATCTAAAAATGTCTTTTTCATAACATTTAGTTCAGTCGCGTAATATTTAGTGAAATTGTAAACAGAATTTGAAGCTTCAAGTTAGATTCTGGCTTTTATTATGACACATACACATATGCGTGACATTTAGTAAGTAAATTACTTAACTGGCACGCTAAAAGGCCATATTCAAAACGTATTATATTAGAGTAACGAATAAGCTGAAATTTATATTAAACAACAATAGTTATTAATACTTGTTTCATCAGCTTCACGCGTTCTCTCACATAAGTAGAAAGAGAAAACCTAGTGTCTAGGAGCTTCGTTCTCCACTGCCCGCCCAAATTCATGACATTGAATGGTATGTGGCTACATTTAACACAGCTATTTGTCTGAGAAAATATTTTAATTATAATAATTTCCTTAAGTGAAAATCCAACCCAATACCAATAGTGTTTCCAATCAGACGCTATTCCACTGCACCACTATGGCCTCAATTTGTTAATTAATATTTAGTATAGAGATTATTTATCCTGAATATATCAAATAACAACAACAAAATATGATATGTATACACTAACAAGTAACCATAGAAACGCTTAAGGACTTATCTCACCCTTGTCATAAAAAACTATTGACCCATCGAAATTGACAAAGTGCGTAGGATTTGCTACCATAAATATTACCTGCATAACCTATATTTACCTGTTACCGCCGATTGTTAAAGATTTCCCTCTCCCCCAGCCATAATCCGTGTTCAGAATAAGATATATACGGCATTTGCCATACTTTGTTATCATATCACGTTTTCATCCGGACCTTATGTATATTTGAGATAATGTACGAAATTTTAATATATAACCTTGCCGTGGGCTGCATAGGTCACCCTAACTGCCGACCCGCCTGAAGCGTTCTTAGCACCTTTTTATTATACGCTAAAAGCTAAATCACATTTTATGTTAAGTCTACATTTTACCTGTACTATATTGTACATTAAGTATATATATACATATATATATATATATATATAAGTATATACATAGTATATAACATACATATTACACACACATAACAGTTCTACTTAAAACACGCATTCCATAAATAAAAAAAACGAATCAGAATGATTAATACAGAAGACTTTTCTTATAAATAAGATGAATAAATTTTGTTTTTTAATTTTTAACCAATTAAATAATAAACATATTAAATTAAAACTTAAAAGTAAAAAACAATAACACAATAAGTTCTTATGATTATAAAAAAATGAATCTGCTACTTCGTTATGATTTTTTTATTAAAAGAATAATTGAATAACACATAACAGTAAATTATAAATGAATATCGTAAATTAAGTTCACTTGTTCTAAACTATGTATGGCTACTTAAAAATAATGAAAATATAGCAAGCTATGTAATTAGGCTGCGACCATACATTACTACCAAACCGCCTAGCATGAAGTGTCATTAACTTAAAGCTTTATCTCTGTAGCTATTTATGTTAGTAATAAATTTACTGACCTAAATTATCGGAGTTCGTATAGGAAGGGCCGGGTAGCGCTAACATCCCCAAAAAAAAGTAAAACAAATCCATTTTGCAAAAAAGCCTGCAACGTCCGCACAAAATAGTTTGTTATATTGTTCTTGATTCACTTATAAAACTTTCTAACGACCAATTTTTTGAAACAGTTAAAGAATAGGAAAATTAATATAAATAAAAAATATATTAAACTCAAATATGTTAACTTTAATTAATGAATATATTTCTAAATTAACATATTATTTATAAATTAATTTATATTCAATTAGAAAGACTTTAGAATATATAAAACAAAAACAAAAATAAAAACATAACCAAAAAAATCAAATCTGTAAATTTTAAAACCAATTAATCACAGGTTAGTTGTCATTCAGCCAATTTGCCTGAATGCGCGTGCGGCATATCTCAATTAACTGTCACGTGGTCCACCGCGTGGTTTTATTTATCTGTGGCCGGCGGGCGTGTGGCCACTCTCGCGCCAAACGTCCAACTGACGCGTTCGCCCTTCATTCACTGGTCAGAACTTCAGCGAGCCCATCAATTTGGGCTGACGTTTCAATGGATCCTTTTTCCCTGGTGAGCAATTAGTAGCTCCTCTCCTAATTAATAAATATGGCTTAGAAGTTTAAAAGACTTGCAAACGCAGTTTTCTTACAACTCACTGCAAACTATTTTAATTATATTGCGACTATTGTACATTATGTCAAGAGCTATGCTTTACTAGAAAATATTTTTATATTTGACATTTTGGTAACTAGGTACATAACGACTTAAGCTTTGATTTTTATAGCAATTAAAAATGTTTGTACTTATTAGAAAAATACATATAGGTACACATATTATATTAAAGTGAAACCTAGGTTATATAATATTATTTATATGTATGTAACATCAAATTAAACATATAAATTACTGTCGCTTTAATTTTTTGTATATTATTTGTTTAGTTATATGTTATCATTGAAAAAGTATATCTCGATATATGTAATTTATTTTAATTCCATATGTTTATTTACTGCACGAATAAACAGCAAAAGAAAATATATACGCGGTAGATATTTTTTGCGGTCATGCAAAAAGGTCAAACCGCAGTCAAATAGTTTGAACAACAAACGATATCCGGGGAAAATGATGTAATAATATGGCACGAGTTCCGGAATTTCTTTTGCATAACAAATTTGATAAATGATGACAAACGAGATGGCGGCAAATAAACTAGCTCATAAAAAAGGCATTTGCCTTCGTTACTATGTTCCGAATCATTGTTTTCTTTTTATCTCTGAAATATACTGGTAATTTCTTTCGTTTCGCAATCAGCTTATACGTCTGTGAGGACTTTATACTAATGAGGGAGGGAGAGGAATCTATTACGTGTTTAAATAATATATTATAATTGTACATTTGTATAGACGTGAATAAGTGGATAAGACAACACGCAATTTACAATTTTTAAAATATTAATAAGGACGATCGGGATATTTTTTATTAAAAGGATGAATTTAATCAAAAAAATTCAAGCCAATGATAAAAAAAATGATTCAAATACCGTGAAACTGGAATTTACAGATAAAACTTAAATTAAAATGCCATTAATCAACATTCTCACGCCTGGTACGGATATAAGTTATACACATGTCAAATTGTAAGTTGTAATAAGCGTATAAGAACGTAGCTGGAGGTAGAACGCATGGCTTAGCAGTCAGAGCGCTTGAACGGTTTTCAAGAGGCGCAGGTTCAAATCCCGCTGCGTTCAAATTTTTATACGTTTTCTAAATAAGTCTTTTTCAATTTCCTTAGTGTGCGAATAACACTTTAAAATTTTTTTTAAAAATATATATATGATATTATTCAGCCCAGCACTTAGTTAATTTATATTTGGCAAAGCTATTCAAAAATTTTATACTATTGGTTATGTTCTAAAATTACGTAAACTTTGCTCTTAATTTGGCAGCGAGACGAACCGTAATTGAGTACTACTTTCACTAACTACAAAGTTTTGACACTTGAATGAAAAAGACATTTATGTTCTTATATATATTTTATATATATATATATATATTACTATACACCACCCACCACGCCTCATACACATTTATTTATATATTACTATACACCACCCACCACGCCTCATATACATTATAAATATAAAAGCGTCAGCCACGTCTTAGCTTGTGCATCTTAATAGTAATTACATATATTTTTTTATTCTTGAGAATCTATTTTTCATAATTGCACTACCAAATGACTACTGTATTATTAAAATCGCATATTGCTTTAAAATAAAGAGCATTCAACGATGGCTAATTCACTTTCTCATTCTCTATTTATACTTAAACAAATGATTTTCTGAATCTAATGTAGCGTCAATCATCATGAGTTATACTACACAAACTTGCTATAAATTAAAATACAATTCTTTAATAAGCATTTGTTGAGGTGGAATGGAGAACGGAGTGTCTTGACAAAGCTGTCCAACCTTAGGCCCGCGGGCCACAGTGGGGTCTGACAATAGATTTTAAATGGCCCGCCAGCTTATAAAAAAAGCTTTTAATTATTTCCAATGTTATTAAAAATTTTGTGTTATATGTGTAACCCCCAGACGGTCTTGATTGTAAAATTTTTGCCCACTTCCATTTATAGTTGTACAGCCTTGGTACCGACATTAGGTTAAACTAGATGTGGGGGACAGAATCTGACTGTAACCGTGATTGGTCTCGATAAGACAAAACGCGACATTGGTTCATGGACATGGACATTCGTGGACATTTTTCGGTAAATTCCATCTTTACCAATAGGTTAAGTGGACTACCACATGCTATACTCTACAATTTAATAAATGTTTATGTATATAGTAGAATAAGAGTCATAGGATTTTTTCGTCAACTTATACTTATATACTGTAGAAAGAAAACTTTATGATAATTGGAAATTGAAACTTGATAAACTCTAATACTACTAGTGAGTAATAAAATATGCCATAACTTGTTCAGTCTTAGAACGACTGTATTTTACTGTTTCTACTAGCTTCCATTAATATCTCGCGAAATGCCGGCGGCTTTTCCCACTCGCACCTCATAAATTAATTTAATTGAAAATTTCGAACTTCTGCAGCAATATTTTCTTCAGACCAGCGGCTATTTTGTAATATTGTTAGAATTTTCGTATAATGTTAATCTATATACATTTTTTTTACAAAATTAGCTTTGTCAATTACCAAAGTGACAATAAGAAACAAAATATAAACTTTCTGTCAAGTTCTTACAATCGATGGTATTGCAGATTTTTTCCAGTACCTCTACATCTGTTTTAACACGTTTTTAATAACTTCACCTGTATTTATCTGTCAATTCTAAAAAAAATTGATAACGCTATTTAGTCCTAATACTTGCCATTCGATTTGTTTCAAAATTAGCACACGTATTCAGAGCCGATGAAAATGTAATATTTTCATAACAACTTAATATATTTGCCAAGAAGGTTAAGATGATAAAATGTTACTCAAAGCATGATGTTTTTTTAAAATATATGATTATTATATTTCGGCAGGGATAAATATAATAGGCTAAAATTTTATACATCTCTTATCTTATCTTTATTCTACTCTTCTTAATTTATAATGGCATCTCTAATATAAAAATGGTTATCAATTCAGTTTCTGTATATTTTTTAAAGTTCGTTATATTATTTATCATATAAAACGACAATATTTGTAGATATTTTCCCAAATTTTACAATTAATTATTAGCATACGACATTGTTCAATGCAAATAAGAATAACACTAAATAGCAGTGCTCCACATTTCAAAGAGCGCATTTTGCTAAAAAATAACGTCCGCCAAGATCAACGAATCAGCGATAAAGCTGAAACAAAATGAATGGGTTTAGCAAATGTTTATTTCAGCACCTTTTCGTGATTTTTCCAACTTCAAACAGCATTTGTAGACAGTTTTTCCCTATTATCTTGGAAATTGAGTTGTCTTCTTTGGGCTATATTATTTTTGTAGTATTAATTGTTGCTATTTTTTATTTGTTTATTTTTGTGAGTATTATTTCCTTGACTTTGTGATAAGTGTCTTAAAAGACAGCCAAGAAAAAACAACTATATGTTGGAATGAATGGAATCTTTTTGTCTTTCCATATTCTATGTATACAACAGACTCATATTTAACACACTTTGATAATATCATTCAATACTTTATTTATTCAAAGCTAATGCAAATATTCCCAAAGTTGTGAAGATTTCACCCAAGATTCTATTTATTGATATTCGTCGGGTTACTTCCAAGAAAAATTAACAAATTTAAACTTTGACCAACTTTATACCAGAGTTCATATTATTTTTTTTCTTTATTTTAAAGTTATTACCAAAAATACTTATGTAAGTTATTAAAAACGGTATACACAAGGTTTACTCTCGTAGAGTCATAATTTTTCAAAAATATTTTCTTTGAAGATGCCGTCATTATTATAGCATACCAAATTACTGTACAAATACATACAAATACACAAAAGCAGAAAATAATACAAATAATACAAAAGCAGAAAAGTGACTGACTGACTGATGTATATATATATCCATATACGGAGAGATAGAGATTTCGTAATTGTAAAGCAGATGCCTTATTAATGAAAATAAGTAAGCGAAGTGCTTAAATAGTTTAATTAAGTTATAGAAGTACTAAGTAAATCATGGTAGAACGGCTGATTTATAATGTAGATTGAAATTACAAGTAATTACAACATTTAAGCAATAAAACGACGTTACCAAGTAAAATTGCATTACCAAACATTTCATAATGTTTTCAGCTACTTTAGTTGATCGTTGAACAAATTATGTTTAGTTTTTAAAACTGCTGGCATATGTATATAAAAATAAAGGTTTCAAACTTTTTTTCTCGCTATTCAGAACCTTGTGTCATGACACTCCATTCTCCACTTTCGTTTTGTTAGACGCTGTCCTATTTCACGATAGGCTCAAGACTGACTGACTGTTTCTTTTTTTAAGAGAGACTGTTAGACATACGAGTGTGAGAGCTCGGTTAGTATTTAAAGGTAGGTCTGTCTGTAGGTCTCATGAGGACAAAGACTTGAAAAAGCCTATGACGTAGAGCGTTACCTGGGAGAGACCCAGGGATAAAGCGTCAAGTAAAAACAATGCTTCACTACTTGTGATATTATACTTAGTTTCGACTTACTGTTTTAATACTCCGCTAACCATTTCCCGCTCATTTTGCAAACATTGCGTGTTGTGTGGCGAGCCACATTAGGCTTATCACGCCAGTAAAAAAAACTTTTATCAAGTAGACATCGAACCCGCTATCAACGTGTATATAGTCAAAAACAGCTTTAAAAAACCTAGGAATTTTCAAATTCCTATGTTTTTTAAAGAAATGTTAGATATATATCGTATAGGTGCTAACATCGGTAGCGTGATGAACAGCTACTTATTTTAATAAAGTAGGGTGGAGCATTAGAATTTTTTCTCTTTAATAACATTTAAACTTTCCTATTAATCGCCCCTTTCATAGTCTGTAAGTCAGACAGGTATGATATAACCATGGAAGTGTATTTCCATTATACTTTATACTTACTTGACAGTTCTTAAATAAATTACAAATACATTTTTTTATAAAATACCGAATTAAATTTATAAGCTACGTAAAAAATCTGACTGATGTCCAGGCGGTGCGCTACTTAATCGATGGAATTTAGATTTTTCTACTTCCACGTTCCACAAAGACAAAGCGCGGCATAGAGTTCTGCCACGAAAATGGAATCGAATATATAATATATTTTTTTTATCTTCTGTCTGTATTTCACAGATAATACGGAGAGAATTTAGTGATAAGTCACTTTATTCTAGACTTTTCATTTATAACTAAACATTGCCAGTTGAATAATGCAACCGGAAGAAGTTGAAAATGTGAATCATCGAGCAATTGAAAAACTAAGTATAATATCAACTCTGATATATTTTTAAAGTAATATATAAATATATTTATATACTATTACATGTATAATTCGACCTTTGTGTCTTACAAAGGACAATTTATAATTATTAATTAAGGACCATGATATTTTGGTTCTCTCACCCATAAATGTCGTGTAAAATAAAAAATCGTGTAAATTTCTTATACTTTTTTTGTGTGCAACGGAAACAGGGATTTAAAAAATGATATGTCTGCATGCAATAGGGCGTCACGCTCAAAGCTCATGAATGGGGGTAATCATTTTAGTGTTGTATTTTTGTTACAAACTTTGTATATACCGGATATTTAAGTACATTACAGTAATGGGCTCACCTGCAGTGGTTATATATGAAAAAAAGCAGATTTACGCTTTCTTCCGCATATCAGGATAGGAAAGAAAGTAGTGTCAAAACGCTTTGTTTTTCGTTTGACTTCGAGCACTGTGTCGAGTGGCGGAACTGGATGCCGTTGTGTCTGGCTAGAGAGGGGAAATTATTTAAATACAATCATCACCTCGAGACAATTAGTCCTTTGAGTGGGAACTGAGCTTACAACCAACGCGTTTAAAGCAGGCACTCTTCCGTCACCTTTGAGTGAATATTTAAAAATTATGTTTGAACCTACGTTACAAGAGCCTTAGAAAAAATATAGAATGTATTCATTAACTTTTCAACTAATAAGTATTTGTAAGTAAACCTAAACTTCTACCAAAACTTATTCTAAGAATGAGTCCATTGGCAAAATCTTAGCGTATCTCAAGGGGAAGTCAATTCCCATGTAATTAAAAAAATTTGAACATTGTCCAATTTTTTTTTTGCACTAACACTTCACTGGACAATGAACTTAATAAGTTCTATGTTTTTCACGATTATTACACATTTTGAAATGAAACTATTATAACCGGATTAATCGCGTATAATTTTGGTATTCGAAAATAGATTTTAGAACCCGACGTTCCGAACACTTTACAGTAATCCGTGGCCTCAGGTAGACTGAGGTGGCATTTGTCTGTCAGTAGATACAATTATTATCTCAAACCTGTTTACCCATACTAAGGAAGTCGGAAGGCAAACCCTGGCTAAGAGCTGGGATTCATGCCAGGATGATGAAGATTACACAACACTAATTCAACGGATTTCATCGTTTTTAGTTTTCTTTTTTAGCCTCTTGAGCTGTATAGCCTCAACATTAAAGAAATCATAATTGCTTCTTAATATTAGCTAATAATACGGTAACGGTTCTTAAATATCTTTACACAGAGAGAAAATAGAGATAAAACCCACATCCATTCCATATTGCAATTTATTATCAGACAATTAAATTACTTTGAGAGGTTTCACAGAATCTAATATATACTTCATTTTGAAGGGTAAGTAGACTGTGTATGAACTAGAAACATTATATTAAACCAGTATTTCATATTTGGGCGTAATATAAACCTCTGATACAGTAATTTTGAAGCTCTAAATTGGTCGTTAGACGAATGCAGCTGTGCTCGAGCTGCATAGAAATATGGATTTAACTAATCCAGTTAACTGATATATTCTCAGATATTTTACTTTAACTGCTATAACTTAAACAATAAGATTATTCTCAATACATTTAGGTTATTAAACAAGCAATATTGTTCTATTTTAAAGCCACTAAGTTGTTTAGTACTTATTTAGTTCATATTTCAGTCACTTTTAGTTTTAAATTTTGTTTGCAGCAAATTCCTAGTAGGCCAAACTTTTTGTATACACCTTATAAATGGTGATTTATTAAGTATATTGAAAATGTGGGCATTGATATAGTAGGTACATGTTAAAAAAGTTATTCAAGATTAAAAATCACAAATATTAGCTTTTTTAACATTTTTTTAAAGTGTTAATCACACTTAGGATATTAAAAACATATTTTTAGAAAATGTATAAAAATTTAAACGCAACGGGATCGGATCGATCCCGCGCCTCTTGGAAACAGTCCAAGCGCAAAGCCATGCGTTCAAATTTTTATAAGATTTGTCAATCTTTTTCAGAATATCTTGCGGCCTTGTAAAATTGACCTTTTTTGTTGCTAAGTAAGGCAAAAAACCGACTAGGGATAAAAAAATGACACTCAATTGATAAATACGAATATTGTAGTTTAAATAGATTTTGGCAACCTTGAATGTACATTTATGAGCTGAGCAAATAACATGCTTAATCACATTCCTTTTTTTTGCAGCTTTTCCCGCACAGCATCTCTAGTCAGTGAGAACCTAATGTTTTGAACATTAAAACATAATATTAGTGTCAAGGCCTTAGTGGCAATTGGGCGACGATACATTCAAAAAATATTCTCATTTCTCCGCTCTAGTACCTAATGACAGCGCGGCGGTGAGTTCCGCCACTCAACGCAAAATGATCGACTTCAGGCAGAAAGTCATAGCAGTTAGATCACACTTTACTTAGACGAATTAGCATAACATACATGTAACATCAACATATTATATCTTAGACCACCATTGAGATATAAAGAAAATATTGTTCTATATTTTCCTACTTGATAACTGACAAATAAACTGATAATAAAGGCGCAATAATAAAAATAAAGTGTGTAAAAGTTATGATGCAAAATTTCAAATAAATCCTAAGTCTGCCTAATTTTCATGTGTTTTTCCTCCACGTTATAATTAATGAGAGAGACTTTTATATGAAACACGTCAGAGATATATATATATAAAATGAGTACAATATTCAATTGATAAATAATACGTACTTATATATACAAAAGAATTCCTTTTGTACAAATATGTGTTTATTTATTATATAAGTCGCTAACAGACCATACACTTTTACAACAGTGAATCCATACTAATATTATAAGCGATAGTAACTTTATCTATATGTCTGTCTGTCTGTCACGTTATCACTACCAAACTGCGAAGCCTATGTGATGAAATATAGAGATACTTGAGAGTCTTGAAAATTTTCATCCATTTTTTAGCTTTTCCTACATTTTCATAGTTTTACGAAAAGGCCACCGAAAATACGGAACAGCTCACGCGGGCGAATGACCAGCGGGTCGCTAGTATTTAATACAGAAGACAGATCTAGACTAAATGATGCCCTAATTATGAGCAACACTGGGTTCTAATAGGCGACTTAAATTAATTAGATGATGACAATTAAAATATAGGTTATATTTAATAGTGCCTACTTACAAGCAACCTTTTTTTTTTATATTTTACTAAAAATTACATAGTCAAATGGCAGTCATTATCGTCTATCTAAACATATAATAAAAATGTTACTGATCGCTGTCCGTACATGGAAGAGATATGAAAAAATATATCATTAGGGTAATTTATCAATATAATAGAAAATCTCTCTACAGAGATTACTATCAACAAATATAAGTTGTTATAAGCATATAATAATTTCGACGTAGCTGGATGTAGAAACGCATGGCTTAAAACGGTTTTTAAGATGGCGCGGGTTCAAATCCCGCTGCGTTAAATTTTTTACGTATTTAGATACATATTTTTCAATTTCCTAAGCGTGTGAATAACACAAAAAAAATATCAAATATAATAGAACTCAAAACAGTGATTTTTTATTTTCTTTTCTGTTTGTCTGTCTGTTTGTGCACGCTACTCTCAGTAACGGCTTAACCGATTTAAATGCTACATTGACTATTGTATTGTATTGTAGGTTTTCCTTAACGTTAAGCGTTAATTTAAAAATTACAATCATTTAAATTATAAATTGAAGCTTGTGATTTAAGTGAGAGCGCAGGCTGGCGATAACCGAAATAGTTTAGTCATGTAGTTTACTCAGGCGAAGTCGTGAGCGGGTCGCTAGTAATAAATATGTATAAAAATAGATTGCATTTAATTATTGGAGCGTAATTAAATTAACCTCATTTGTATTCTAAATTTCCTGGAAAATGGATACGCCAATTTGCTTATGTCATTTTCACTCAGTAACATTTACTAATTACACTTTAAGCAAAAAGTTTGAATGTCCTCTGTATAATAATTAACTTTAAAATTTGTCGTAAACAACAACATATGAGACATCTCTCACAATTACATACGTGGCAAGTAACCGATAGTCTATAAAATAGTTTTTGAACTTTACGTATACAAATTCATGTTTTAATTTCAAATTCTCGATGATTTTAACTTTAAATTTATTAATTATTCAATGAATATGAATTTGACAATCAATTTGAATATTTTGATAATTTTTTTTAAGTGTTACATATAATAACTTTTATATATACAGAAATTTGTAAAAATCTCTCTACAGAGATGCTGACAACAAATATAAATTGTAATAAGCGTATAAGAATTTCGACGTAGAACGGATGTAGAACGCATGGCTCAACGTCAGAGCGTTTGAACGCTTTTCAAAAGGCGCGGGTTCAAGTCCGGCTGCGTTCAAATTTTTATATGTTTTCTAAATCTATTCTATTAATCAATTTAAATTTAAAAACATGAACTACACACATTAAATTACACACGTTCAAAAAAGATACAAATATAAGTATATAAATTAAGTCGTAACCTGTTCTTGTTATAGTTGACCTTATCACCTCCCTTTAATTATCACATATTAACACAATTAATAGTAAAATGGGGCCATTGTGACGCAGTACACCTGATTGTACGGGATGATTGTGGGATTCAATTCCCACTTGAATAATTTGTTTTTTTTTTATTTTCAGGGTGTGATTCTCGAAAGTAACTAAAAGAAACGAATAAATTACGTACTAAATTCTTTCGGTCTAACCTGGTATGCGGGAACATGCGTGAATCTGCGACAACAGTAGAATAATTTCAACCTATTTAATTAAAACTTTCTACAAATATAATAATATTCCTCGAATAAATAATAATATTAAACACCGTTTCTTTTATTATATTTTTAAAGAGTTTTACATTTGATCTACTCAAACAATAAGTCAAATTTGTATCTATGTAAGTTGATATTTTGTTATTTCGAAGTAAAACAATTTTTCTCTAACTAGAATTTTAAATCTATATTTTTAGAATACTATATGCTACGAGAATATCTTCATTATTATTAAAAGTTGAAAAATTACTGATGTATTTTTTAAACATTTTTAAAGGGTTGAATAACCCTAAGGAAATTTAAAAAGACATATTTAGAAAACGTATAAAAATTTGAACTCAGCGGGATTTGAATCCGCGCCTCTTGAAAATTGTTCAAGCGGTCTGACCGCTAAGCCATGCGTTCTACATCCAGCTACGTTGAAATTCTTATACGCTTATTACAACTTATATTTGTTGTTAGCATCTCTTTAGAGAGATTTTTAAAAATTTCTGCTACCCAAAGATTATTCTACGAGCAATCGTTTGGCAAGAGAGAATGCTATTTATTAAATATATATTTTTTAAACATTTTTTAGTGTTATTCGCACACTAAGGAAATTGAAAAAGACATATATATTCTAAATATGTTTTTTTTTAAATTAGGGATGATTCCCAATTTGACACGTTTTGATAATTATTTTTTTAATACTCCGAAATTGGGTCAATGAAACTTTTGTACAAAAATTCTGACTAAGGGCAGAAAACGGGAGAAAATTGCGTATTCACTTACTAACTTCACTGAATAATTCGTCGGCGTATTTTTTAAAATACTTTTTTTTGTCAATTCTAAAACGGACAGCGTTTTCAAAAATGACGATTTATTAAATATGTAGTGCAGAAAAGCATTTTTAAACTTGTACTTTTTAGTTTCACTGCCAGTTCCTAAACCAAGCTATTTTTTCTTAAATTATATTTTCAATAGCTCAACTTGCTTTCTTAGGTTACATTTAGAAAATTAATTTTTAAAGAATCCCTATTTTCACAGTTCTCGCCGTTTGGCGGACGCTAATTGCATTCGTTATGCTTGCTTAAAGAACTAAGTAAATACTCCTTTGTGGTACTTAGTGTTTACTAAAAAACCAGAACTAAGAACTGCAAGCACTCTAGAATTTCACTAGGGAAATGGGAGCGCTATATAGAAAGGAATTATTTTTAGAAATTATATATTCTATACGTTTTTCTACATATTTTTATGACCTAAAATGTTTTTTGCACTGGCAACCCTTGCAGCTTGTGAGTTTTCACGAATTTTATCTGCAGTATAATATTACATTAATCTATTTTCCATTTTCAAGATTCAAAATGAATTTTTCTATATTTAAAAATATAATATGAATAAAATAAGGTACTTTACTAGAATAACAGCTCAAAAATATTTTGAGATATTATATACTCGTATATATATGTACTAAAATTCTAAAATAAGTTTAGATACTTGTTATCCTACTGTTTAAATACTTTTCTACATAATGTTACAAATGTTATAAGAAAATATTGTTTTTTTGAGTCTACATAACATATTATTACTAATCACAAGTAGAATAAATTTGTATGTAAACTACAGCTTGAAGATTTTTTCCGAGGCGCTACAAAGTTCACCAGGTAAACTAATATTTTAAATATAATCATTCCCAGTTCAGGGAATCGAACCGACATTCAATCGGGTTTACATTTATATGTATATTATATAAATATGTAATTATATTAAATGAACGCTATACTAAGTATGGTATATTTAACAGAGTATAATGTGTGAAACAAAGTACAACACACAGTTATTCCACGTGGACGATGCCGTGGGCGGTTCGCTAGTAAAAAAGAAATGTCAATATTTGCATTAAGGAATTTATTTCATCTAACACTGTGCAAAGGCAAAAGGCTATTCTTACTTAATTCAAAAGCTAACAAAAAATCCTTTGAAGTTTTTATATAAATCTTTTCTGCGACACCTATTAAGATCGACTTTAAAAGGACCATGAAGGGTTTCTTTAGTAAATTTTTGAAATGAGCACTCCAGTTACTTTACAAAATGTTACAACAAATCGCAATGTCTCAGATTTATTCGGAAAGTGTAACGGAGAGTTTTGACACTGGATTATCTCGGACCCTGTTATGCGGGAAAGTTAGGAGCAGTGCCTGTTACCCAAGTGTAGGACCCCTACACTTGGGTAACTCGTAAAAAAAAAAATGGGACCTAAAACTTATTATAAAACCACATTCATACTGTTAATATTCAAATGAAACATATTACGTAATATATTGTAAAGTTAATTTAATGCTACGATTTCACTAATTACGAATCGCGCTCTATTTGTGATTAGTAGCTTCTAATTATAATATTAATTTGAATGGTAATAAAATTACTCAATTAATCGAATTACTTTTGAAAGGAACATATAAATATTACTTATTTATTATTTGTAAATTATTTGTAGTATGAGATATTGTAATGAAATGTTTTTATTTATTTTGACATATTTCTCATATTTTAAAACTTGAGCAAGAAATGTTTTCAGTATTTCAGTTAAAAGTATAATATTTATATGAACTCAATTTTTACTCAGATTCAGTTTTTTGGAAATTTATTCTTTTGATTTCAAATTCATCTTTTTTAAAGCACTTAAATTAATTATTTGAAAAAATAATTAATTTAAGTGTTTAATTAACTAATTTAATTATTTGAAAAATAATTAATTTATAACACCTACAATTAGAAGCCGTCTTGGCGCAGTGTGACGGCGTCTGACTCTATATGTACGCGATGTTTGTGAGTTCGATACCCACTCTGGAATATTTAAATTATATTAATTTCTTATGACGAGACAAATCGCGGCGTGGAGTTCCAGTACTGAACATTTTGTATTTTGTCAAAAAGTGGAGAATGGAGTGTCTTGACTAGTGTCAGTGACCCTAGTGACCCTAGTGGGTCACTGTCAACCCAGCTGGTTTATTAAAAAAGAAATTCGAAATTTAAGCATAGGAATAAACGATTTTGGTACTAAAAAACCGGAGATAAATTTAATGCAGAAAAAACTGAATTTGAATTATAATTTAGAATATTATAATTTAAAGATAAAAGGATGATAAAATATAACCGTATAGCTAAGCGCTATTGTATACCAACAAGTAGTTCAACCTAGCCTACCTCTTATCACACTTTTTTCTTTTACCTTGAATTATCATATATCGAAAAAACTTTCCTTGTTTCCTCTGCCTACAGCCGTTTGTGGAACGGAAGGGAAACGATTTGCAAACTTTGCATCCTTTTAGCTCGTATGAAGGAAAAGATTTATTTATACTTTTAATAAAAAGCTTATAAAAGACGAATTACATTTCAAAAATATATTATTCAAATAAAAATAATTTTGCTACAAAAGCTACAATCAACAAGGGTTAATAGTCTAGGCTTTCGATATCTTAGTGTTTCAGTATTTTTTCTTATTTTCTAATTAACTTAATATTAAAGCAAATTTTATATTTAAAATGACCTCGTTCCTGACGTTCTGACGTGGGTCAGAACCTTTCATACTGCAATCCTAAAACATATTTAGTTAATCCGCGTAAAGCATATAAAAATATAAAGAAAAAACTGAATAGATTTTTATTCATACAGATAGTGAAAGAATAAAAAACGTATCCCATATTATTCTACTAGGAAAAAGGTCACGCCTGGCCTTACATTGATAGATTGCTCCAATAACAACGCACGGATTGTACTTCATACTTGGTCAGCTAAGTCCTTTTGACTTTACCTGTGAAAAGGTATATTTTTATACATTGGTAATTTGAAACTTTGTGTTATATTCAGTTCAGTTTTTTTCTCAGAGAGAAACTAGTGTCAAGTGTCAATCCCAACTTTCCGCCTGAATTGGAAACTGTAATGTTGAGTAGCGGAGCTTAATGTTGCTCTTTGTTTTGTTTACCAGAGCGGCGAAAAGAAAATAATTCAACTATGATTATTTAACCCAGTGGGTATCGAACCTTCAACAAATCGCGATTACAGACACTATGCCACTATGCCACAACGGCTTCGATGGTTTTATATTTTAAACATAAAATTGGTAAAAGCGAATTTGACTCAAGTCCCGAAAAATCTAGACTACTCACGTGTTATTTTATGATGGCACGTAATAAAGAATAGTTGAAGCTTAAATAAATTTTAAATCGTTTTGCTCTCTTCAAAAGAAATTCACAAATATGAGTTTGTAATAAAATAACGATGCATAACAGAATGAAATTAAAAATCGAATTTTGAAATGATACCAGTTTTAACCGGAATAATCGAGTATATTATTCACAAGTAGACTTAGGTGGCATTCGTCTGTCGGTTGATGCAGCTATTATATCAAACTACCGCCAACGATTTCATAGTTGCTCCGGTTATATTAATCCGGTTTAAAAAAAGTTTCATTTCAAAATGTGTAGTAATCGAGAAAATCAAAGATCATATTAAAAATCGAAACTTATTCATTAAAGAAATTGTATGCTAGAAATTAAAATTCTGATAAAATACATATCAAAGTCGTGTATGTTAAAATTTTTGTTATTAGAAGTTTATTAATATAATAAGATATGAAAATATGACTTTACTAACTTAAATAGAATAATATAACATCTAGAGGAACATAAGTTATTCTATTATTCTAATAAATATATATAAAAAAAATTTGTGCCTCTTTGGTTAAACATTTTTCTTTACTAATTCGATCTCCGAAATTATGAAAGTATACTATAATATTTTTTAAAGTGTTATACACACATTTCGGAAATTGAACATCATAGTTTTCCAAGAGGAGCAGGTTCATATCCCCCTGCGTTAAAAAAATTATACGTTCTCTGAAAATGATTTACAATATACTAGTATAATTTACTAAAAATAAACCTATTGACTCTTAATCTCTTGAATATATTAATTTAATTATAATAAAAATATATCGTTGTTAGAAATGAAAAAAAATTGTCACCTTATCCATATAAATACCTTCTCTGTATTTATTTATTTATTTATTTTGTAACCTCATTTTTGATATTACTTAAAGCCTATTTATAGAGAGATAAATAGAAATATAGATCTTGTACAGTGACAATAGTATAATATTATATTTCATTTTACGCATGTATATCCCACATAGCAGGGTGGTAGGTAGAGAAAACCTAGTGTTAAAACACTCCGTACACTTGGTAACTCCAAATGGTCCGTGGAGACCGGAGTGTCTTGACACTAGGTTCTCTTTGACTATCCTGCTATACAGGTCAATGCGTTAAGCTGCATAGAAAGACGAAATTAATAATTCATCTATCAATCATTGTAAAATATTTTTTCACAATGTTCATCAAAAAAGCCTACAATATTGTTGTATGTTGAACTTATTATGTAGGTACTAGAGCAACTAACTATAAATACAAGAAAACTTTTGTCGCTAATACGCAATATTTAAGATACAGGCCAGCGACGTTACAGGGCTTTTATTATTTATTTTATTGGCTTGAGATTTTTCCTGTCAGCTGTCAATAGTTTCACTTCAAATAAAGAAGTAATAGCAATACAGGTAAAGCTTTTCGAATTGTTCTTTCGTTTGTTATGTTTTTATTACGATAACTATATAGTTATTTATTTTTTAATGGTCATACCTTACGTTTCGTCCAATAGATCAAATTGGGCAACTTGTAGGTTATACTCGTATATATTTGATTTGTGTTCATTTATTTATTTCTTAAGCTTATGTAAAGGTATATTTATAAAATATTGTTTTTTGTCTATGGATATCTGCGTTTTTGCAAGACATGCATAACTTCTAGAACTGAAAACATGCATAGATGAAGCTAATATGCCATAAGTTTATATTTTTGCATTTTTATTTATAAACTAGGTGACTGGGCGAACTTCGCCTCAGAATTAAACAATGTGTAAAAATTCAATAAAAATTTACTGTAAACCCATAATAAAAAATACGCAAGGACATTAACAGTCTACGAAAAAATACATAAACATTTGATTTTCATGGAGCTATCAAGGGACCCGGTGTCATTACCCTTATCATTGCAGATTTGTTAAAAATGAATGACATATTAGTTGTCAAATAATTATACTGCGTTCAGGAATATCCTTAGAAAGATTATAAATAATAATATAAAGATCAAATGGCCAGCCAAACTATTGAATGTCAAAGTCAAAGTCAAATATTTTTATTAAAAATAAAAAGTTACATGCTTAATTTTTTGAATGTCAAACAATTTACCACCGGTTCAATAAAGTTAATGCCTTAAACCTGAGAAAAACCGGGGCAAGAAACTCAGCGGGACTTTTTTTTAATACAATATATTACCGACTTATTAGTGACAATGATACCTTCGAAATAGACTGGAACGAGCATTTAATTCCCAAGGCGTGTTATCATTTATAAAATCGATAAATAGGTAATAACCTATAACATACAAACGTCTTTCCACAACTGTTTTAAATTGTGATGTGCATTTTCGGACGCTTTCTGGAATCCTATAGTAAAAGCGCATTGTCTCATAAAAGAAGTACGAGTCCTATACAATCGAGTTACAGTCGAGGTAAATTTAAGTTTATTTCTAGTATTAATATTATGTACATCACCAATTTGATATAATCATTAATATTTTCCCTTACATATCTAATATTATCAAATATATATTGAGACGCAATTGTCAATATATTTATTTCCTTGAATTATATATCGATAAATCATGCGACCGTATTTTACTTATGCTAGTCATTTAATATGCTATAGTTTAAGCCAGGAAAATCACTTATGAATTTCCGAACGCATCCTGTTTGGCAGGTACGCCTATCTGGTATGGGAAAATTATATTATTTTTTTCCTATTATCCGTGCAATTACCATAAATATTTGAACTTGGAATTACATTTAGTTTTTTGTAATACAATACCACCATGTGGCGAACGTCTATACCGCGCCTGACTCTATGGAGTCTGCAAAATTGAAATTATTTAAATAAAAACATTCCATTGAGTTGAATGTGAACTAAATATCTCGTACAATGTTCTAAAATGTACTGTGATAACGATATCTAAGTTAAATGTCAAATTTAAAACTAATATCTACAATTTCACATTAATTTATAATACATAGAATATTTATTGATAATACACAGAATATTTTTTATGCCGCCGGTTATCAAGATGCTGCTATAGGTGTTGTTTTTCGTGTCCATTTACGTCCTTCTAACCGCACGTTTACTTAGGACGAGTAGTTTCTGCGTCAACCATTTTCTGAACTTACATTAACCATGCCTACACGTGAGGTTGGTCTAAATTTTCTTGGTATAGCAGTATACGAAAAATTCATAGAGATTTAGGCTGTATTTTTATTGTAAATAAGACTGAAATAGCTTAAAATATTTTCAGGTTTACAAAATTAATATACGTCCGACCTGTAAAATGTGTGAGATTTTACTCTGAAATGCAACATTTGTTTTAATCAAGCTTATGTCCGTATAAATAGTAGGATAATTTGGTTTCCTCGAAACTCATATTTAGGAAATGTAAAGCTTCGCAGTTTACGAAGCTCTTATCGCATGCATATAAATATTAGTTAATGTATAAAGTTTCTGAAATTTAACATGTGGCTCTACTAGTAAAATATTAGTTTGACCGTATAAAAATTTTTGAGTTTGACCAATACTTGAATTTCTAGAAATTTTTTTACAAAATATGTTACATCTACTTAAAATCCTAAAGAAATTCTAAATTTAAAATTTAAACATAATTGAAGTAAGTGAAGAACGGAGTGTCTAGAGTGATTCTAGAAAAAGACGTTATTAAGATATTCGTTATTTTTTATTCGAGGAGGAGTTTTGATAGAAATAAAAATAATATTACGAAAATTATTTTTTTATATAATACCTACTAGCGACCCGTTTGTATGTACGTGGCTGTTCCGTAATTTCGGTGGCCTTTTCGTAAAACAACTAAATTCCTGGGAAACTTCACTAGTTCGACCGTGTTGACGTCACAGACAGACAGACAGAGTTACTTTCACATTTATAATATTTAAATGGATGACTTCCATTTACTAAATGTTGGCATTAAACCTGATTCAAAATTATAAATTTCCTTATAGTGGCAGTTTACTGTCTCTAAGTCTTCCATAACAGACGATTGTAATATTTTTTCAGCTTTACGCTTTCCTCTCTCGGCAAAAAGAACCTAGAAACTGTGTTCGGTCGAAGTGCTGAGAATTCGACACGTTGCATATTGAATGCCGAAACTTTTATTTTTTGGGCCGTTCCCCATATGTGTCCCACCAAAGCGAAAAAATAAAAGCAATAAAAATATAACCATTTTCTGAAGTTAGATTTGAACCCCCAACGATCGGGTTTAATAATTTTTATTTGTTAACGAAAACTTTTACTTATTTCTTATTATGGCTATTTGTCAAATTTTTCAGTTCTTTAATTCTTATATAACGAGGAAAAACATAAAAGACAACATCTACAACAAAAAAGTTTCATTCAATTTGGTCCAGTAACTACGCAGAGGCCTTTTAAAAATCATAGATTTGTTTTCTATTACTATTTTACATCCCACAAATTGTTTTGTCGTAAATAAATTTAGTTTACTGTCTTATTATACAATAGATAGTTACAATAAGTTTTTATTAAGTACCAAGCTCTCTTGCCAGTCGATTGTTTTTAAGTAATCTTTAGATTTATTAAAAAAATACTTCATAGTTATAAAATATTTTAAAATATTTTTTACAAAACTTTATGATGGGGAGTTTTATGGAAGTGCGGGTTTGAGTCCCGCTACTCCCGTCCCGTCAGCTCAAGCGTGCAATGTGATAATTTATTTAAATCAGCCCCATTCAACAATATAACAAAGTGTTCGTAAATCGCATCATAAAAATGATGTTTGTTCCAGAAAAAGAAATATAAGCTGTCAACAATTTTATTGCTCCCATAAAACAAATTACGTCGAGACTTAATTTTGTTCGTGTTGTTTAAATGTCACAGACGTAAGAGGAACATGTTAGCTGAAATAAAAGTAGCTAATTAAGATCTAGGATAAATATAATACATACATAAAGCTATATTTTTTTACATTTATATATATATATATATATATATATATATATATATATATATTCACACACTTAATATATGATAAAAAAATATATTAAGGGATTAAGCGGGTCCTTTAATTATTATTTGCTTAATGATTATATTTTAATTAACAAAAGTATTAATGAAATATTACATAGAAATGTAAGGGCCTTAGTGGCTGTATACGTATTGTTGAGTTTGATTCCTACTTAGTGGTCCGCCACTTATCACGCAACGCCTTAATTTCGGGCGGAAAGTGTAGAGCCGAGTGTAAGAGCCCACAGAGTAATGCAGAAAAAAACTTGAAGCTCAAAGAAAAAAAATTATAACTCCTTTGTAATCTACGTACTTAAATAGCACTTAAAAATACTATAAAAACTCTCTATACATTTTTGAAGGGAACTCTAAAATGTTTTACAAATTACTATTGTAGTAGACGCAATGCTGTACCGAAATACATTATAAATAATATACATTTCATTCGACGCTTTCCAACTTTCACATATGTAGTCTAAAAAAAAATATTTTTAGAAAACGTATACAAATTTATATAAATTATGTTCGCACGGCTTAGCCGTCAGAGCGCTTGGATGGTTTCCAAGAGGCGCGGGTTCGAATCCTGCTGAGTTCAAATTTTTATACGTTTTCTAAAAATATGTTTTTCAATTGCCTAAGTGTGTAAATGTTGTTGTTGATGATGTTATACAAAAATGTTCAAATATAAAGTCTATATATAAATTCGTTCTACTCTCATCGTCTTAATATGGTATTAGAGAAAACGTGCCATCCCGAGAATAAAATTAAAAGAATTAAAAGCCAGATATTGTAAAAATGACATCGATATTTTACTTCAAAAGACAATTGAAATGGGTTAATGGTGTGACAGTTTGAATTTCAGTCGTAATTCAATTGACATTTGAACTAGAACGTTACTGTTTTAAGTAGTAGTAACATTAATAACTAATATTTTGCAGCTTTAGCAAATTGGTAGATAGAGCCTAGTGCCAAGACACTCTGTTCTCCGCTTCCCGTCCGAATTCAAGATATAGCGTGATGAGTGGCAAAATGTCACGCTTTGTTTTGCTGGAAACATAATAATAATTTAAAAGCTAATTTTTTCAATTTAAACGTTCCCCTGAGGCGGAATCGAACCCACAGCCAGTAGAATTTTCAGTCCTACGCTTATTAATATAGAAATTTAAATATTTATTTTGCATATTTAATCTAAATAACCATCGTGGCGCAGTGGCAACACAATTTGACGCAATTATCGTAATTTGCGAGATATTCAGAAACAAAATGATAATTTATACAGTTCTCCAATTTTATCCCACCATCACATTGCGAAATGGATAGCGAACTTTACCCCCCATATTATCTAATAAAAGTTAAACAAATTATAAATACAAATATAGTCCGACTGAGATTTAAAGTTATTATCAACAAAGACAAATTTTTGAATCAACAAAGACAAATTTTTGAGTTTCTCGTCGGTTTTTCTTAACAGAACTGTCTGGCTGGTGGTAGGTTCCCGTATGACTGACAATACTAACATTTTGTGTTAATTGACGATTCGAAAGTGATTATAAAACTATTCTATTCAAATAATTGAATAAAGAATATTTTGATTTAGATTTTAGACACGAGCAAACAAAATAATTTTATCTTAATATAAAATTAACCAATATAACATATTTAAGAGCCGTTTCTAAGATTCCAAAACAGTCTCTAGATCCGTAATGCTTAATGGCGCAGAAAGAATTATAGGGCTATTAACTTTGAAGAAGTTTTAAACGCACCGTTATACAGTTTAAAGCGCAGTTAAACTTGCTTATTGTTGAGAAAAGTAATTCTTAGTGGTTCTATTTGGTCCACACTGTATTAGCTATAGATGGACATTGCGTATTAATATTATTTTTTTAACATTAAATATGCTATATGAGATTTTTTCAATATTTTTCAAACGCTATTCACACACTAAGGAAATTGAAAATCATTTTTTGGAAAACATACGTTCTTACATTTTTATAAGGCTCCGACGAAATTCTTATGATTCTTTTCGTTTCTTATTATAACTTATTTTTGACATCCGGATGTAGTACGCAAGGCTTAACGGTCAGAGGACTCAGATGGTTTACAAGAGGCGCGGGTTGAAATACCGCTGCGTTAATTTTTTTATACGTTGACTAAAAAGTGTTTTTTATATGTTTCTTTTTTATTTTTGCATCTCGTGCCGTAAAAGAAGACATTCTAATATATAATAAATGTATAAGAATTTCGACGTAGTCTTCTAAAAAAATAAGGACGTATGTTTTGTCAAAAAAATTAGGTCAAGCGTACCACATCCGGCTACAACAACAAAAATAAGTTATAAGAAGCGTATTAGTATTTCAATTTCCTAAGTGAATAGCAAATAGTATATTAAACGCAATGGTCGTTAAGTTTATTCATATACTTTGTAGACAATTATTAAAACAGTTATACGTTTCTACTTCTATACCTAATAAAGTGTGAACCAAAAGAAACCTACTAAAAATAACTTTTCTCAAGAAAGAAGAAATTTAACTTTATATATCTAACAAAAAAAACTAGGATATTATAACATAATATATTTACATATTACTTGTACGTATATTTTCCAAAAATTCTAATAAGAAAACCATACAACTTTTGGTACCATGACATGAATGCTTACAATACAAATATATAACATTTTGTATCTTCATTCACACATTCTTTAGTGTCAAGACAATTGTCCAAAACAGTTCTCCAATGAAAGCCTGAAATCGAGAAATTGCACATTAGACATTCTTCTAGTGTCAAGACACGTCGTTCTTCACTGAAAGCCTGAAATTGAGAAATTGCATATTGAGTGGAACTCGACGAGAAGCTTTGTTTTGGGTACCAGAGCGGAGAAATGTTAATACTTTAAATATAATCATTGTTCCAAGTGAGAACGGGATCCACAACCAGTTGCGCTTAGTTATACGCTGTCCCACTGCACCGCAATGGCCTCTATATGCGCAATTATATATGAAAATAGCATAGCAAGTTCTATTGACATTACAATTTGACTGAAAGATATATGTAGACTAGTTCCAAAGGGAAATCCCTAGCGCACTCCCTTCAATTGTCCTTTGAGTGGCGTAACAACTGATAAGTTCCGAACATTGAAAGCCACCTAAATTCACTTAATTAATTCATTCGGAAGCGACTCGTATTTTTATAGATTCGTGGAAGTATTTTATTAGAGTGTATTCCTAAAACTATAAGGCATTAGTTAGATGATTTCAACTTTGATATATTCATTTATTTTTAAGGCTCTTCCGCGTTATAAGAGGTATCCAGATAAAATTAAGGAAAAAATATTCCTTTCTTTCATTTTTAATGCAACAGCAATTTATTTTAACTTCTGTATTAAAGTACCGAAGAAACCATATCCTTAGCCAAGTCCTTTATTATATATCAATTAGTACAGCTACGAGAACTTTATACTTATGTCTTAAATAAACTTAGAGTTATAAAAATATACTTGTGAAGTTGCAGGATATATATAGTATATCCTTGTCTTAAACAAAGGGTGGTATGAATCCATTTTAACCGAATTAATTCCGTATATAAATGAAAAATACATTAAACAGCTAAGGAAGGTTAACTAATAAACTAGCGCCCTTTATACAACATAATGCACAGTGCTGTCATTATTAGTCAAAACGTTTTCTTATTACCGACACTATGGGAACGGAAGTCAAATCATAGCGAAGTCCTGCCATAGCAAGTCAATTGAGTTACTTGTTACGAACCTTGAATATTAAACGTAATTATAACAAGTTAACATGGCAAGTATAATACTATCCTAATACTGGGATACATGTACAATCAAATGCTATACCAATCGATACACAACATGCACGAGGCCTTCGTAGCACAGCGGGACAGCGTTTGATTTGAAAAGCAGTGTTTGTGGGTTCGATACGAACTCAGGAAAATTATTGTATTTAAATTATTTTCACTTTTTTAACATTATTCACACACTTAGAAAATTGAAAAACATATATTTAGAAACGTATAAAAATTTAAATGCAGCGGGATTTGAGTCTTACCGCTGAGACTTGCGTTCTACTTCCGACTACGTCGAAATATTTGATTAATTGCGTGAATTATACTTTAAAAACAATAGTAAAAATAATATTTAATAAATAGTATTCTCTCTTGCCAAACGATTGTTCGTAGAATAATCTTTGGGTAGCAGAATTTTGTAAAAATCTCTCTACAGAAATGCTTACAACAAATATAAGTTGGAACTCAATGCCGCTCTTTCTCTTATGTTCTAGAGCAGATAAATGAAAATATTGTATATTCCCTTGAGTGGGAATCGAACCCTCAACCGTGTCAAATCGTGTTTACTGTCAGACGCACCACCGCGCTACATGGCCTCTTAATATAAGGCCTCTATATAGTTTTATATTAAAAATTTCGTTATTATAAACACATTATTAATATATAATCCGTAGCCTTTTTAACCATACCTTTTGTCAGGCGACAGCATTGACGTGTAGTTTATTCATGAAACACTAATGTACTCGCAACATCTGTTTCCGTAAAATGTTACGTCATAGATACTTTAAAGTTTAATCGTTTTAAATGAGAATTTGGCCATTAAAGCAGAAAGATCCATTTAAAAGATTGTATAATTAAGAAGATTTAAGGCCTGCACCTATTTTCACATCTAACGCTTTTCCCGGTTATCAGGGTAGACAAAGAGAGTTTTGTGTTGAGATACTCCATTCTCCATTTTCCGGAAATGTCTATGGGGTAAGGGATGCCATTGTCTATGGAGTAGCGGAACTCAAAACCATGTTTCGACTTACCAGAGCGGAGGAATGAAAATAATTTAAATACAATCATTCCCCCAACGTGTGGTGGCATACGAATGTTTGATTTAGATTTTTTTTATTATGCTCCTATTGGAGACCAATAAATATTACTCAAAGATTATTATATAAAGTGGTGATTTACTTATATAATATTATAAATGTATTCAAAAAATTATATACTAGGTTCTCCTTGCCATGCGGAAAAAGTGTGAGGCTGAAAGCGTGAACTAATTTAAAATTTGAAATTTTATAAAATTATTAAAACGTACCAACCTTGAATTTAACTCTTAAATTATTTAGGATATTTGATCAAATAAGCAGTCATACGTATTTTTTGCAGCTTTACCATTTTTTGCGCATAGCATTGTAGTCACAAACCTAGTGTCAAATCAGTTAAGTTCTCCACACCCGAACTCGAGACTCTTCACCAAAAATACTATATATAATTCCTTAAGAAATAATCAAAGTTCAATCATAAGCTCTACGCAACTAGCTTAAGTTATTGTGAGACAATTTACAAAGTATAACAAAGGTGATATAAATTTATCGAGTCGTACAGAAAAGAGCCATATAAGTAAGAGTATTATTAACGCTGTGACAAGCGTCAGTGCTAAATTATGGTCCTTTCTTCAACACTTAATAGGGACGCAGAAAATAGTATTATTTAGGGTTGTTTTTACAAGTAACGAATAGTGATTCTAATTGTACGCGGAAAACGCTGGGTGTGAAAATATTGTTTTATAAAAAAATATTTAAGTATGTAAGTATGTAAACGCGATTGGTTGTGGGATCGATTCCCATGCGAGGGAATGAAAAATATAAATTTAAAATATTTTCATTTCTTCGCTCTTGTGATATAAAGCGCGGCGTTGATTTCTACCATTTAGCACACAATATCTAGAATTCAAACGAAATGTGGGAAATATCTGAAATTTCATCACAGTCGGTTCAGCAGTTTGGCTGTGATGACGACCAGCCAGACAGAGTTACTTTCGCATTTATAATAATAGTATGGAGAAGAAAAGCACGGTAGCTTTCTTAGATACTAAAACATACCTTATAAGATAAGTTTACTTTCATATTGAATTGGAATATTAGTTTCGGTTCAATAGAAATCAAGAAAATTAAGATTAATTTCAAAAACATTAATCTTTCATCGTTTCCTTAAAATATTATAACAGAAGTGTTAGCAATAATACTAATTACATAAACAAATATTTTTTAAAAGATTTGATCGCTTTTATCCTAGCAAGGTATGCGGAGAGAACCTAGTGCGAAGACAAGCAGTTCTCCAATTTCCGTCTGAATTCAAGACATTTTGTGTTGAATGGCGCAACTCAACGCCGCGCTTTGTCTCACCAGAGCGGAGAAATGGAAACAATTTAAGTAAAATCGTTACCAAGTTAAAATCGAACCACAGTTAGACGTTACTCCTAAGCCTCGATGGCCTCGATGGCCTCACTCACACAAAATATAAATTTGAATTTAATAACATAGATCCGAAGTTCTCTTCTCTTCTTTAAATTCCTTTAAAACATAAAAAAAAATATTTCCAATGTATTTTTTTAAAAATATTAAAAATAAACGTTACGTTTTAAAAATACTGTCTGGCAGACATTTTACTTTCGGGGGCCGTCACATCGCTTTCAAGTAACGGTAAATGTCGGTTCCCTAAATTTAGAAAAGGACAGTAATTTGTATGTCGCTTAAGTACACAACATTTCCTGGCTAATGAGACCTTACAGAAACCAGGAAGAGTCTTATTTATTTAGTTCTATGTATACTCGTTAATGGAATTAAAGTATTGACCTGTGGCGTCTAAAAGAACGTTTTTTTGCATTTGCATAATATTTTCACATTACATAAGCTTTACTTTGATAAGGCATGATGGGGTATGATTTAATATATTTTATTTTTTATTTCAAAAAGGGGGTAAACGAGCAAATATACCACCTGATGGTAATTGGTTATGTTCGCCCATGGGCATCTACAACAGCAGAGGAGTTGTGGACGCGTTGCTGGCCTTGAAGGTGAAGGTGTCTGTACACTCGACGCTTATAAGCCCCCAGGTCGTAGCGTTCCACACCTTGCATCTGCGGGGGAAAAATTGTATATGTATTCTAGTAACGTATTCTAACTATTACTTATTTGTTACAATTTCAAATAGGATTTTATAGCCTATATCTAAAAAACTCAACAGTTGCTCTTTTCAAATACAAAAGTTACAATAAACATTCTGTAAGTTTTGTATCTGAGTATCATTCGTGTAAGTCAGCAGCTTCAGGCCCTTTCGCGTATAACAAGGTAGTCTGAGAGAACCTAGTGTCAAAACACACCGTTCTCCACTTTCCGTCTAAAACCGAGACATTGCGTGCTGAGTGGCGAAATTCAACACCACGCTTTATACATTAAAAACACCAATATCTACGCATCTTACGGGAACCTTAGTCTGATGAAACTTTATTTATATATATGTATCTAGTCTAGTAAACTACCATATTCCATATAGTGCTCTCTGTATATTACAAGAATTATCACCCTGTTTCAAATATAACTTGTACATTCATCCATTTTTGATATTTATTTTTTTTATTTTTTATTTCACGCATTTTAGTGTAAAGCACTTCCTCTTTCCGACTGAATTCGAGATATTGTGTGTTGAGTGATGGAACTCAACGCCCCCTTTGTGTTGTCACCAGAATGGGAAAACGAATATAATTTTAATACACTACAGACTCTGTCACACTAGGTCACGATAGCCTGATACTACAGATAATTGCTTATTATTTCGAAAAGCCTTCGTCTTCTCTATACCTGATAGTAAAGTTAGCAGAATCTGATGATTTGACGAGTTTTCTGTCAGTCTCATAGTACGGTTATTATGTCCTGAAAGCACACTGTACATTATAATAACTTACAATAAAAAAATATATTTTAAAGAAAATGTATAATAATTTGGACTTGGATTATGTGTATTTATATTGCAATTTATATAATATCTCTATGATCCTTATAAGCATATTAAATATATATAAATCAAATATATATATATATATATATATATATATATATATATATATATATATATATATGTGTGTGTGTGTGTATATAAATCAAAGGTACGGACCATACATCCGTAGTGTGTTAATAAAATATAATAAAATAGCAATAATATATATTTTTTATCACACACTTAGGATAAAAACAACACACTTAAGATAAAAAAAACACTTAAAGTACCGCAATATATACGATACAGTAGCTAGTTCACTCAATAAACAAATAGAATATATATTATTGGAGAAAGCTCGAGACCGCAAAAGTATAAATATTTAATTGAAGGGCAAGTATTTATGAATTTGAGAACTTTTTATTCATTCAAACTTAGAATGACCAGTTAATTATTGCTAATTAAGAATTTCGTTTTATAACTTTAACCGACTAAATGTCACCGCAAATGTATTTATTTTTGTGCAAATATAATTAAAGACAGTTGTAAAATGTTACGTCAAGTTCAGTGTACTTTGAACACAGTCTAGTCACGTATCGTACTTAGCTAGTCGTATTTGAGGGGTGCGGTTTGGCAGACTACATAGACCGAGAGACGATGGCGTTAATTATTTCGTTACAGCAAAATTAAAGTAAAAGTTATTATCGAAATATAATCTTTAATATATATATATATGTTTTATTTTATATAACAACGATAAGAAATGTCTTAAATTAATATATATTTTTTTATTGAACCCTTTTTTATGTGACCGTTGCTTATAATTAACGCAATTATAGTGCACGTGAAATTTAAACTGAAGGTAGTAGATTTAAAGTTATATTAATGTTATCATTTTTACTACGGTTCTATACAAATAAGTTCATGTCTCATGACGTTCTACTACAATTTTTTATATATAAATATAATTTAAACAGCACCTGGTGCATGAAATAAGATGATTAAATAACAAAATCAAACTCGCTCTTGATATGGCTCAAAGTTGCTTAGATCATGAAAGTATTATATTTAGTATTGTTTATATATTTTATAAAATATACATAAATGTATTAACATATATTTATCGTTCGTAATCTTATAGGATTGATCATTATAATGATACATATATATATATATATATATATATATGAAACTGTAAATACAGAGTTATACCATCAGATAATCTACTGTAAACTTACTACACCAAATATATATATTTATATAAGTAATTTATTAAGAATTTCTCAGGAAATAACAAAAGCAAACCGTCTAAGCTGTTGTCTCCTAAACTATAGCATATTAAGTACAAGTCGTAAAAGGTGTGTTTCGCGAACCCATTAGCTAATTGAACCACCAACGTTCATTCGTTATAATTTCAAATAGGATTTTATAGGCTATATCGTCTGCATATATTGTAATGACATGAAATGAAACAATCAATATCTTTTGAGTACACAGACAGACAAACAGTAAATCATGTTCCTAAAAATAGTTGAATACATCAAAAACATACAGTTCACAACGGATTAGTCTGAAAGTAAATTAATATGTATATTTTTATGTGATGTTGTATTCAAATTGTTTTGTTACTAAGTGAGTGCGGAAAGTTCAACTCAAATTACTATGCGCAAAAACATAAAATTTGGCATATAGATTACTTAAAGAGTATATGGAAGCACCAAGAGAAGATTTCCTTAAATTCTTACGAAAACGTGAAAGAACATTTCGCGCAAATTGAATTAAAAGGGACTAGTATAAGCCCATTTCACAGCCCATACACTAGCTGAAACGCCAAACCTAACACCGTGACACCCTGCTCTCATCTTTCCGCCGGAAATCGAGACAGTGCGTATTGAGCGGCGGAACTCAATTCCGCCCTTGTCTTACAAGAGCGTAGAAATAAAAAAAATTATATATAATCATTGCCCTGAGCGTGGATCGAACTCACACCCAGCAGACGCTGCACAGTTATGATACGATGGGCTCAGCATTATATTAGTATTAAAACTAAACTTACTTTTGATCACTCTTCTCCTCTTCATCGGGTTCTTATTTCTGAAAGTCGTGTCGTTCTAGTAAGCTTTTGATTCCATAGATACTTAATTGCATGTATTGAAAGTAATATGCCATTGTCGTCTTCCTCGTTTCAGCCTTTCGACACACACTACTGGACTCCAAGGATCTCCACGACGATTGGTAATATGCCATATGACACACTGTTTTCGCGTTAATGTAGATTCAAATCCTTTATTTATATATACAATATAATATATAAAAGGAAATCAAAAAATATAAAAAGACTTATCGAAGTTATAATATAATCCATAACAAGTATTACCGTGAATTGTCAGTAACATAAAAGAGCTAGAGTTAGAGTACTTGCTTAAAGATATAATAGATTCTTGAAGATAAAACTATTTAATAAGTCTGGAACACATTTAAGATATAATTTAATATAAAATCTCGGAAGATTGGAGTACAATTAAAAGCACTCGAGAGAAAAATTTGGCGCAAGCTTCTTACATTCCATCTAGATTCTAGGAACGGGCTTCATCTAAAACATCTGAAACTTGGTGTAATGTCTTATAATAAGTCCAAAAGAAGTTTCACCCGCACAACTCGTAAAGCGAAGTATTTTTGCAATGCAAAAACTTAAAACACCGCAAACCTCAAAAACTACTTCTTTTTAGTTTTGAAACTTTTTACTATGTTAATTGAACCACGTTCATGAACAAGAGCCCATTGTCTTGTTAAGTGTCTGTTTCTTTATATTCATTCTTGGCAATAGTTTAGAACTTTTTAATATAGCACCTACTTGGCTACAAGCGCCGTTGTACCATAGTATATACGTATGCTGGTGAGACAAACTTCAACGATTGTTTCCGCTACACTTCTAAAACTAGGAGTCATAAATATTTTAAATATATTTAGAAAACGTATAAAAATTTGAACGCAGCGGGATTTGATCCCGTGTCTCTTGAAAACTTCAAATTAAAAACTTCAATTTCCTTAGTGTGGGTATAACACTTTAAAAAATGTTAAAAAATATATATATTTAATAAATAGCATTCTCTCTTGCCAAACGATTGTTCGTAGAATAATCTTTGGGTAGCAGAAATTTGTAAAAATCTCTCTACAGAGATGCTAACAACAAATATAAGTTGTAATTAGCGTATAAGAATTTAGCTTAGCGTGTCAGAGCGCTTGAACGGTTTTCAAGAGGCGCTGGTTCTAATCCCGCTGCGTTCAAATTTTTATACATTTTCTAAATGCCTTTTACAATTTCCTCAGTGTGGGTATAACGGTTGAATACGATGTCATTAATATCAAAATAACAATGGTAAAAAATGTATTTTTTCAAAAACAACAGTCATATCACGACACGACTTTAATTAATCAAGGCCTGATCCCCAGACACATCATTGCATTACATTATTGCAAAATCAAATATTTAAAACGTAAAATGTGAGTGTTCTGACATATATTAACATAACAAGTCGTGTTTGTGACATTTTTCTCAGTATAATTTTACTTACAGTTATAATATCGTGGAAATAATATTCAAGATTTCTCATTTCCTTTTCGTTTTCTTGCACCTTGCTTTCGAGCTGTCATATCCTTAAAATAAATAAAACCAAGAAACACATTTACTGTACGCTACGATCAATAACAAAAATAATACGAACTCTACCTTAATTAAGAATTACATATATTAAAACGCCGTATTCAATTGACATATATCATCTTCGTGTAATAGTTAGATATTTTGCAATATTTAAGTAAATTGTTATTCATACACATGTATTTCCTAAGAAATTATAACACATATAATTAAGAAAACGTATAAAACATGGGTACAGACATGGCTTAGCGGTCAGAGGGCTTAGACAGTGTCCAAAAGGCGCGGGTTCAAATCCCGGTGCGGTGAAATATTTATGAAATATAATTTTATTTTCTAAAAATAGGTTTTTCAAAATATGAGTATCTAACTAACACACACACATGTGTCCTACATTTTCGACGTAAAGAACGAAGCTATTAGTATATTAGTTTCTATTTTCCACTCAAAACATTAATCTTTTGATTCTCTAACAGCCTTACAAAAAACGAATCAATTGAAACCAAAAGAATATTCATATTTTAATAATAAATGAAGATAACCAAATACAAGAACTGGATGCAGAAATGAATTATTTGAAACGGTGTGTACCGTGTGGAGAGTCAACTCTCTGAAGCCCTAGCTATCGGTGGCTCGGACCCTTGCTCCTCCGCTGATGGGGCAGTTTTTATATTTTTTTTCAGCTTCACGCTTTTTGCTGCCCAAAAAAAGCCAAAGAGAAATAGTGGCAAGACACTCCGTTCTCCAAATTCCGTCTGAATCCGAGACATTCCGTCGAGAGTACAACTGCCGCGCTTTTTCATAGGTAAATATATTATATATAAAACTTACAACACATATGTTATATACTGTATACACAACAATATACTATAGCTCAAGAATTGAAGCAAAGAATTTTCACCGTTTCCACGACACACTATTCACAATTGCAAATGTAATAAGACTCTCTCTCGTAAAATTGACAGTCTGGATCTGAGTCATTGTTCATTTTTGCGTTACTTTCAATATCTTACAGTGAATGCAGTATGAAATGCTCGTTATTTTCTAACAAGAAATAACGGTTTATTTGTTTGTTTAAGACAAATCTCACTTAGAATATTATTCCAATATAGTTGATATTGGATTGTTATTTTTAGGGCTAAGTAAAATGAATATTTTTTTCGTGAACTTTGGAAATGGGTTTAATTCCCACTGGAAAATATTTATATTTACAAATATTTAAGTTTCTTCTTTTTCTTTTTAAGCTTTTTTCGGAGATCATAAATCGGCTATTGTAACATTTTTAACGTATTATTTACACAAAACATATAAAAATTTCATAACCTTAGTGAACACTTTAAAAATGTTAAAATATTTAATAAATATTTTCTATTTAAAATAACGATTCCTTGTAGAAATAATCCTTAGGTAGCAGAAACTAGTAAAAAAATCTCTACAGAGATGTTAACAAAAAAATAAGTAAGTCTAATTAGCGTATAAAAATGTACAACGCATGGCTAAGTGGCGCGGGTTCGAATCCTGCTGCGTTAAAATGTTTATATATTTTTCATAAAACGGCTAGGTATACAATAGCTCTCCAAGATTTCTCGAAAAGCTGGTATAATAATTAGTAACTATAGTAAGACCTAAACTAATTTGTCTGCCAAGCTATTGCCTCCTTAAATTTACACCCAAGCGAAAATAATTTTATAAATTACTTAATATTTATAAAATGTTCACGCGGCCTTTTTGTAACGTGTTTTAATTCACTAATTGAAATACAGACATGTATGAGAAGATCTTTCTTTATTATTATTTGTATTTATTAATTATAATGTAAACTGTAGAATTCAACTAAACGTTTTAAGTTATAAAGCGTAAAAAGCTTAAACTTAGCTAGATTACACTCTATTTATCAAAAGACAAAATTATACCTTTAAATAGAAAAAAAATGTCCAGCAAAGAACTCCTAAAAGCTTATCGAGTCACATATTCCATTTTATTTAAGTCAAATCCATTACGCTGGAAACCACAAGTCATTCCTTAGGTGTTCTACATATATTTCTTTATCAATTAACATTAGTTCTTGCATCGAATTTATACTAACTTCAATTTAAATTAAAAAAAGGCTTTCTGTACATTTTTAGGAGTATTATAAAATTATATTTGTATAGAACCTTAAAAGGAATTCCATAGTAGTATTAACTTCACGTATGTACATTTCTTAGGAAAATAACTTATACTTAAGTTTCATTAAATTTTCTTCTTAAATATAACACTTATGAGTGAGCGATTCTGACATGATATTTAAAAGAGCTCTTTTCTGCAAAACAAAAATCACAGATACAGTAGTTGCTTTATGCTAAAATACCTGTATATTTAATTTACCTATATAAAATTTATTAAAAGCTATTTATTTAATTTAATAAATATTTAATTTATAACATCAAATTATATGAAAAGGTAGAACCTAAATGTAAAAACTTTTACAGATTTTTTGATACATAATTTATGTTTATTTAGATTGTATAATGTAAAAACGTATTTTATCCCAAATGGGTGTAGTCTAAATAGTCTAAATAATGTAGCTAGAGAACACGGAGCGTCAAACGCTACGGTCCCTGCATACGTCTTCCGCCTCCATACTCTCCACGTCCAACTTTTCGATTCCTATAATCAACTTTTATGCGATTTTCCTCTAGTATCACCTATACTGTGTTCTCGAAGTCCGAGGTCTTCCTCTCTTATAAGTCACCTTTGCTTTCTACCGTTCATATAATAAGTAATTATTTTAAACCATTTTAAACGATTTAGGCTTAGAACAAAGGAGTCGCGCAAAATAACCTAATTTTAATTGATTAAAATTTTTAGTGATTGTATTAAGTTCATTGTTTATTATTAAAAATCAGAAAAAAACATAGTGTCAAGACACTACTTACTCCGCTTCCCACCTGAATTCGAAACATTGCGTGTTTACTGGCGGAACTATGAAAACAATTAAAATATAATTATTTCTCCGAGTGGAGATGAAACCAATAACAAATTGCGTTAACAGTCAGACGATTTGCGCGCTGCCCACTGGGCCAATACGGCCTCAAGAAAGAAATAAATTAAAACCTTTAAACAAATCACACAAGCCTATACGATTTTAAGGTATGCAATGTGTTTATTTAGAACCTCGATGACCTTTCTCTCCAATATCTATAAATAAATTCACCAAACATATCTCAAATAATACAAAAGAAAATATTCATTTATAAGAATTTTGGAAGCAAACAGAAACCCAAAGCCCAGACTTAAGCCGATTCATTGTAAAAAGTTCGAACGCCACGAGACGGGGACAAATCGCTTTCTATATTTTCACACGGACGGATAAACTATATATGTGTATGTCTATACTATAGCATTATAGTTTTTAAAGAAAACACTGTTATAAGTTTAAAATTGTTTTGACTTTGTCGTGGCGTAATTTAAAATACGAGACGATGGCTAGCGTTTTTCTTGTTTGGTATTTGATTTGAATTGTGAATTTATAATATTTTGTATATTGTGTACAAATAACAAAATTTAAAAACAATATCAATTAGCTTTATTTAAATAAAGTTATCTTCAATAATATAATTAAGGTGGTATGTATCACTGCAAATTTAGCAAGTGACCTTTTGAAATAATGAATTGATAAATATGTATACATAAACAAATATTTAAACATATTCTACATACACATATTTTAATAAAAAAATTGCCTTTAAAAAAAATATATAACTTGTACTAAGCAGGCGTGAGTGCGGAAGCGAGCGAAGAAGAAAATGAGAGCGAAAACGAGCGAAGAAGAAAGCGTGGGTGGGAGCCGGAATGGAAGTGGGAACGGAAGTGGACAAATGGGTAAATGTAATCCCGCCCGCTTGATGCTCGCAAGTAGAGGTTCGAATCCCTCAGGGACTGACCACACCCTCTGAAACAGTCCCATAATGCTGGCATTTTGGCTGTTGGCTGGGACAGAACTCGCTTCCCTCATACCACCGCTGTCGCTGGCAAGACCAACTGGGCCAACAGCTATAACCTCAGTCCAGTCAACCTTAACCTCATCCATATAAATGTCCACATTAATATTAATGAGGCCATTTTGGGGCAGTGTGGCAGTATCTGACTGTATACGTGGTGGTTGCGGGTTCGATTCCCAGACGAGATAATAATTATATTTAAATTACTTTCAACTTTTTGCTCTGGTTACACCAGAAAGCGCGGCGTTTAATTCCGCGACTTAACACGCAGTGTCTAAAAATCGGGCGGAAAGTGGATAACAAAGTGCTATTAGGTTTTATCTGCCTACCCTGCTATGCGGAATAAATCGTAAAGCTTATCGTAATCAACGGTTCTTGAACCGTTTTCAAGAATTGCAGGTTCAAATCCCGCTGCGTTCAAATTTTTATACGTTTTCTAAATATGTTATCTTTTTCAATTTCCTAAGTGTGCGAATAAGGTGAGAACTGAAACAAGAAACTAACACTAGAAATTGCACTTCAACAATTACTTTTTGAATTTTCTAATATTATATAATATTTTCTGTCAACGAGTAATATATCAAGAAATGCATTTAGAGTATACATACATAAAGTACATTCCGTTCCAAGAAGCCAATACATCAAATTGGATAGATTCCAAATGAAAAATTACACGAAATAGCTACCCAAAATGTTGATGTACGACTGTTCAAGCTTTTGAGGCAAATTAAATTAAGAAAATTCCTTCAAAGATTAAAAAAAACTAACTTACAATGTTTGACTTTATGGAAGAGAATTTGATTTGCAATCAAAAGAATATTTATTTTATAATAAAAAAATATATACTCGTTTACTCTTTTTCTGGTTGATAAAAAGTTATACAAATGCAAAGCATGCTTGCCTGTAGTGTTCTTTGTTTTGAATATGAATTTACTTAGTTACAGAAAAAAAAATTGACAGTCTATATAATGTAAAATAATTTTAAAATATATGACTTTCTAGACCTCACCAAAAGTTTTTGAAAACTGTATTAATCCTTTTTAAAATCATAATATGATTAACTTCGGAAGGGCTAAGCTCAAATCCACTGCCATCAGTGGATTTTAGTCGCAAAACAGGAATGCTTTATTTTTTAAAATCTCTCTGCTTTATGCTTTTTTCCCTCATTGAAGGAGAGACTAGTGTCAAGACACTCCGTTCTCAAATTTCCGCCTAAATTTTTCACATTGTGTGTTGAGGGGCGGAACGCAACGCCACGCTCTGTCTGAAGTACCACATTGGAGAAATATGTATACTTTATATAAATCATTCCCCCGAGTGGGAATCGTTCCCACAACTAATCGCCTTTACAGTCAGACACTGTCACTGCGTCATGATGAACTTTAGAGGCTTTAGAGTCTAACTTAGGTTAGCACGTTTTTATTTGGTACTAGCGACCCGTTCGCGGATTCGACTGCGTAATCTACATGGCTAAACTATTTCATTTTTTCGCCCGTCCGCGGTTTCTGTTATTTAAATGGTTGTAACATTTTTGTTTATGAACCGTATGAAATGAAACAAACATCAAATGTTTAGGGACACTTACCACAATACAATACATTTAAATTGGTTAAATCGTTTCTAAGACAAACAAACAGACAATATAAAACAGACAAAAAAATATACAAAAATAATTGTTTTGGATTCTATTATATTGATAAATGCCCCTAATAATATTTGTTTCATATATCTTCCATGTACAGAAAGCATTTAGTTACATTTTTATTATTTGTATATACAAATCAATATAACATATAAATCTATATATGCAATCTAAATAACTATTACCAACGAATTCATCATAAATAATAAACAATACTGAATAAAATCAGAAAGCTCATCAAAAATGTAAAATATGAAAAGCTTGACCGCCCCCAGTGTTTCAGGCAGCCGTGCGGATATATTCACATCAGGGCATTTGTTTTGTAGCGAGCTCCATGTAACCGGATTCGAGTAGGCGCGTTACACAACAATAACTCAAAATACTCTATATCTATGAACGCTTCAATAGATTTTGTAACAAATAAGGACTTATAATTAGTATACTTAATATTATTTTGCTATTTCTATATCAGTTTACACTACAAGTTTAGTCAAATAGTTAACACTTTCTCTGCTTCTTTTTTTTGGGTAGTTTTAAGTTAAACAAACACCTTCTATTTTCAAACATTTTTATCATATTGGTTTGCATAAGAAGAGAAGTATAAAGTGGATACGTAATCTAGAATAGTTTTTTTAATGTAATACTTCTAATTAAACAGAGCTACATTTAGAATTCTTGCGCTTCATTTAATAGTTCCCAACCAAAGCATGATAACGTCCTCTATTAAAACAAAATAATTAATTATACGGCAATATAGTATGGGGATGAGTCTTTAAGGCAGTCCCCCAGTGGTAATTTCAATCTGTTCATACTTAATAATTATACACACTATTAGCGGAGCGAAACGAGAGCGGAGTGGGAGCAGAAGCGGGAGCTGGTGCGACAGAGGGAGTGATTAATAAATATAAATGATATAACATTAGTCACATGTTACTACAAACCTAGAACAAGCAATTATACAAACACAACAAGCTTTTATGGCTAAAAATGCTGGTTGTAACATTAAAACATAGATGGTATTTAAAATATTTAAATAAACGAATATTATTAAAAACTTATAATAACGAGGTTATTGTGGCGGAGTTTGACAACGTCTGACTGTATACGCGATGGTAGAGAGTTCTATTGCCACTTGAGGGACTGTTTATATTTTAATTATTTGCATTTCTCGCTTTAGTGACCAGGAGCGTCGGCGCGCTGAGTCAGAATGTTCAAAGAACACGCACTTGTCTCAGAATCGAATAGAAAGTGGAGAATAAAGCTGAAAAAAAATATAAAACAAAATAATACTCTGTTTTTTTAACTATTTTTAGAGAATACTAGAAAACTGTTATTTCTTATAAAATTTGATTTCACTTAACTTTTAATAAAACCATTAAAACATTTCAATACAATGCGAAAACAAAAATATTTTCAACACCTGGACATGTTGTTGGCTGTCTGAAAATTTAATTTCGTGTCCACAGTCGGCGAGCAAATATTATTGGCGCTTTATATTTTTAAAGTATTACCACAAACTATTGCTTAACTGAGACTCTCTGGGTGTTTTAAATACACTGTCAATAATCGGTTACAATAACCGAAAAGTTAAAATTGTAGTTTAGATATGTTTGAAAATATAAAAAAAAATTAAATATCTGTTTTAGATATACTCTAGATTTCTATGAATAGATTCCAATTCAGAGAAATGATTTTCATTTCTCCGCTCTGCTAACAAGACAAGCCGGACGTTGAGTTTCGACACTCAATACGCAATGTTTCGGATTTGGGCGAAAGGCGGAAAGCTTGCCTAGCAAAGTTTGAAACTATACAAAATATCGAACTATTTTATGGAGATCGTTTTCGATTCATCCAATTTAATTGAAATAAATACTTACTGATATATAAAAGACTTGTATACAATACCCATAATGGAATTTTAATTCATATTAAATAAATAGATGCCAGTTAACACTTATGTGTTTTACAATTACATTGACAATCAATTATATAAACTTCAGATTTACGCTTTTTTCCGCATAGCACTCGCTTTTACCCGCCGTCATCCATTTACCTTACCAGATCTGAAAAATTATCAAATGAGCATTTTAGTAATATAAACTAATTATTCAAAAAAAATATAGCAACCAAAATATTTTTTTAAATAATACTCTATACAAATACCGCACTGTGTAAATACTTTTTAATTTATTTTAGGTTAAACTCTTTAAGATTTCGCTACGAGCCAACTGCCTTAATTAAGAAATCTCCAGTAGTTCGACCCAGATCGAAAACATCGAAATAGAATGGAGTGTTTCGAATACAAACAAAAATTATGAACGCCTACAGTGCAAACTTAGGACCCAATGGATGTACTAAATAACTAATTCTAGTAAAAAATGCAGTTATTTCGTACATATAATAAATAGCAATAAAGCTTCACGTTTTTCCCTCATAGCAGGTTAGTCAAATAGAGCCTAGTGTTAAGAACTTCCGCTTTCCACTTTTCGCCAGAAATCGATACTACGACGCAACTCAACGCTTTCAGGTACTAGAGAGAGGAAATCAAGATATTTTAAGCCACATATGTATTTATATAATAGCAATAAAGCTTTTCAATTATTGGGATCTTTTAAGTATTTCCATACCCACGAGATATAATTTGATTCTGAAAGACTTGATTTAATAAGCTGTTTTCAATAAATATAAACTTTATTATGATTTACACATTCTATGTCTTATTTATTTAACAAGCTGCTAAAAAGTATACACAAAAAGTTTATCCGAAAACTTGCCTAATTGAATTCTACATAGAAAGTATTTTGTTTGTATCGTTTAAATACAAAATTCTTAACTATTTATATGTTAAGACAGCAAGTCACTACAACGTAAACAAAAAAATCAGACCAACCGATTTATCACGAGATTTATCTACCTTCAATTTTTTTATTGAAGTCAAAATCAATTAAAATATATTAATTACTCCGAGTGGAAATCGAACCCACAACCAATCGTGTGAACAGTTAGTTGTCCCACTGTTACTATAATAATTTAGAAAATAAATTATGAGGCCATCTTGGTTCAGTTGGATAATGCCTGACTGAGAACGTGGTTATGATTATATTTTAATTATTTTTTATTTCTCTTAAAAAAGCTTAAAGGTGTTAAAACATATTCTATTAAGTTTCTCTGCATTTTCTTTTTATACTATTACATATATGCATCTTTAAATATTTTATATAGTTAAGTCGCGCTCCGCCATAAGCCAATGCACCGCCAGTTGAAACTCCACACGAACTAATCCCTCTTCGACTTAAACAAATCGTTTGTACACGTTCTGACTTATACCGTAGGGAAATCGTTTATGTGTATAGGTTAGCTAAAGTTTATTAAAAAATAGATAAATTTAAAACTTTATGTACTTATTTGCAACTTTAATGGAATAGAATGACTAATTTCAAGTTTTCATTTCTCCGCTCTGGTGACGTGACAAAGCCTCTACTTAAAGCGCAATGTCTAGGATTCGAGCGGAAAGTGGAAAACGGAGTGTTTTGACATTACATTATCTCTGCCTTCTATGCTATACGGATGGAACGCGTCAAGCTGATAAATTTAACATATGATTGTTAATATTTCTATAAATGTATTGTTTTTGTAACATTTTTATTTTTACCTTATTCGAAACGTGTCGACGAAAAGTGGAAATTGTAAGTTTGAATGTACTTAAAATACAAACGTATATTTTTCTTATCGCAATAAGTATAGCGTAAAATAAAACTATTACATATATTAAAAGTGGAACGAAACAACTCTGTGATTAATTATATTTTCCGCCACTTCCGCCGCAAAGCCCCGAATTCGGGCGGAAAATGTATTTACAGAAGATTCTCTAGCTACCCTGTGTGAAGTTTCTTTTTTATAGAACCATTCATTTGAATCACTTCTAATAAATATGGAAATATGGTGGATGTATAAAGACAAAATAAATCGAACAAAGCATGCTATATACGTATGTATGAGAGATACCAACATACATCAAAGAATATAAATATCGTTTTAAACATTTTTAAAGTGTTATTCACACACTTAGGACATTGAAAAACATTTTCAAAAATAATGATAAATCTCTTTACAAAAATGGAAAATCTCTCTAAAGAGATGCTTACTACGAAAATAAGTAATAATAAGCATATAAGAATATTGATAGAGCCGGATGTAGAATTTTTTTTAAGAACATGTGAACAAATTTGAACGCAGCGGTAGCGGTCAGAGCGCTTGGACGATTTCCAAGAGGCGCGGCGTCGAACCTAGCTGCGTTCAAATTTTTATACGTTTTCCAAAATTTTTTTTCATTATATACATCGCCCATTAACAATACATTGGCATTCCTAACTTGGCTAACAGATAGCATGATATTATATACGTTTCTTTCTAATATAAGCTATCTATTGATTATACAACTCTCTTAACTATAGTACGAAGAAACGAACGAACGTGACGAACGGTGTGTCCTGACACTATGGTCTCTAAGTATGGAAAACTTAAGCTAAAGCCTAAATACTGTACCTAGTACTTTTTCACAACAGAAAATCTAAAAATGCCAGAATAGCTTTTTGTCAAACAACAATTAGTAAGCTTTCATTATTCTAAACAAATACGAGTATATACAATTACAATACCAAAATTGGGAGCCGACCCGTTGATATATTTTTTTAACGGATTTTGAATGGATGGATACCTGAATGGATAAAAACGTATAGGCTTTCCTGTTCTTTATTATACTTTAACTATGCCCAAGTTTCATACTCCTCGGTCCCAATCATTTTCCTCAGAAGTAGTTTTACCTTCAGATATTAATAAAATAATAATAATACGCCATTATACTGATTATTTAATTATTAAGCCTGATCAAGCTACCTTTAGAACACCAGGACAAAATATACTTATATATTTTCCACACGTTTCTTATAAACTCAGTATTCTTATTCGGATTGGCTTAAATCTTCACACAGTTCCGTCACGATCGTATTTAATCTTATTTCTTCAACTACGTTACTTACGAGTTTCTTAAAGAATAAGTTATTATAAAATGTATCGGGCGATTGATATGTATGTATGCAATAACATATAAGGGTTGTCAATATTAGTTGATTATTGAGCCCCTGATTGTAGCCAAGCTAAGCCCCATGATTTAGCTGAAATTGTTTTAGAAATGTTACTCGTGAAATGTAGAAGAGCTACAGCTTGAATTTGGTAAAAAACTGTTAGACAATCACTTAATCTGTAGTTTTTTTTATTGTGACAAATTGCAATTGTTACAAGTATGAGTGACTAATAAAGGCGGTTTTGAAGTTGTAGATCGCTGGAGGGCGGCATAAGACCGTCCTTCCAAGTCCTTTAATCAGTCAGAGGACGGTCAGCTTGTGCTTGATCGTTTAGGTCACCACGGGTCTTCAGGGAGAGGGGGTGTGTGCCGGGGAAGGCTACCAGCAGCACCTTCCTGAGCAGGCCGTTGAGGGTGACCCACCACCCTGGGAATCCGGGCGACGAAGCCTTTGGCGCGATTTCCGCGCCAATGGTTACGAAGATTGAAGCCCGGGAAGCCATTGGTCATGGTGTCGAGAGTAGCACCGAGGGTTTTAGTGGGGTATACAGACGCGTGGCCCGTAGTTACTCTTCTTACGAGTCCCCAGCCGCATAATCACGTCCAAGTCCCCACTAGGGCTGCGCGGCATTCCACAATCAGCGTAAAAAAGGAACTGAACTTGTTATTTGGATTAATGGGTTTGAGCATACAAAGCCTTCCTCAGCTCAACCCGCTTGATTGGCCTAAAGCAAGTATAAAATATTTACAGATGCTTTGTTATCCTACAGAAGTATTCGCTCAGTGCGGGTTCGATCCCCCATTTGGAAGAATATTTATGTTGAAATATTTCAGTTTAGAAAGAGCGCAGTGTAATACGTACCAGCAATAAAACATACAAAAAGCTCCGAACGGAAGGAACAATAATATATGAATTCACGCTTCTCACACATGGCCAGGTAGGTAAAAAGAACCTACCCATCGTAATACTGTGTTTATTGTCGAAGCTGTCCCACTCCAGCCATTGGTGGGACCTAAAAACTTCAGTATATTCCTTTTTTAAAATTTTCATTGAATTTATTTAGTTTTGTAATAAAATATTAAAAATACAATATAATAACTTAATCAACTTTCAGAAGAGAACATTATTTAAACAGTTTAAGTAATTTAACAATAAAAAATTATGACTATGTGATGCATGCCCTCAATTGATCTGACTTGATTTTTTTTAAACGTAGCTTCATGGGAAATCCACTGCTAGGACTCAAAAGAGTAGCAATTTAACTTTTCTTCTTTCCTTCCTTCCTTCCTTCCTTCATAATTCTAAAAAGTGTAATACTCTCATAAAACTTCTGATGAAACCATAAATTATTATTACACTCATTGAATATTTTATACAGTTAATTAAATTCAGAAATCAGTACCATTTTATAAATAGCATTCATCCTTAGTTCCGAAACTAATCCACCAAGTGATTTTATTTACACTCGTGTCGTGGATTCTCCAACTTTCTGGCTCTTATATTACCTTTGACTTACGGCCCTTTGGTTAGTTAGGCAACGATTTATTTATGTGGGAAATTCTAATTGAAAGGCCAAATTTATATTAATCTGGGCAAATTGTTGCGGACTAGATAAAGATTTTAGCATTTCAGCTTCAGTTTCACACTTTTTCCCTAATTTCAGAGTAGTGAGAGAGCTTTGACCCTTCACTCCTTTTCACCCAAATTGATACATTGCGTGTTGAGGTGGACCAATATGTGGAAACCTGCAACATTATGTCTTTTCACCAGAGCGGAAAAATTACAACGATTTAAATAGCATGTTTCCTTCGAGTGGGTATCGAACAAACAGCTATCGCGTATACAGTCAGACGCTGTCACACTGCGCTACGATGGCCACTACACCTCAAGATAAAGACTGACGTTATTTGGTCAAGTTAAAAGGATAACTCATGAAAAATTGAAAAAGTACATATAGTGCAATAGTTAGTTGTAAAAGAGAAAATCAAGTTACAGTCACAAAATAAATCTTCCAAAGAACTTGTATCGAAAATGTTTAAACCAAACCAGTATGTTACAACTATTATGTTTTCTGGTCCAATCTTTCAGCCTACTCCTCCAGAAATAATGCATGAAGAGAAAAATACTCATAGAATATCTATTTATGAGGTAATTAGTAAAAACTATAAAACCTAGGACCTTTATATATAACATTAGAAAATGACTCGTATGCCTTATATTTTTTTAGTAAATTAGTTGAATTTTTTACAAAATTTTGTCTTAATTTAATCCAAACTGAAAAATACATTTCTATAATACGATTTGCGTATCATTGTTATATAATATTATACTTAGTTCATGTAAAATATATCCAAAATTGCGAAACCTCTTATTATGTAAACAATTACGGATAAAAATACGAAAAGACGAATAAAGTTTATATAACATTCACAAATTCCTTAAAAAGATTCTACGACGATAATCTCGCACCATAGAAAAATCGTTATCTCATAACATGAAAAAACCGCCATTATAACATTGTATATATATATATATAAACCTATAAACTTCTAATTCTTCGTAATTTCTTGAATTTTTTCTCGTCTTCATCTGCCTGTAAACACACAAGCATCGTAATCTCATCCTGTAATAAAATACAACCCGTTACATACATATATGATACTACAATACACTAAATAATATCATTAATTAACAGAAAAAGAACAAATGGACACGTTACACGACTGATTAGCTGAATGATTTGTCACTGTCCGACATACGACGAAAGACGACTCAGCATGAAATGTAGTAGATAGCCTTTATTACCATCATTTAAAACGATGCCAGGTATTTTTCTGTGCAATGCCCATAAAGTCAGTTGAATATATATATAATGAAGTTACTTTGTATATGTCGTATTTACAATTAGCAATTGACGCGTAATACAGGCAGTGTATAGTAAAAGCATAGTAATGTGTAATAATTATTTTATTAATTTAATGTATCATTTAAAAATAACAACCGTGTACTCTCCTTATAAATATACTTCTCCGTATAAACTACATCTGTCCCTAATTTGATGGACCTCTGTATGTATATTTTTTGTAAACAAGGTTCCAAAGCTTTTGTTTACGTAATAATTAATATATAGCTTAAGCTAAATTAAATGAGTTTTTCTTAAATGTTCTTTTCGCACTATATTAGATGAGGTGGTGCCGTGGGACAGTGCATTAGCGATTGGATGTTTGATTGGTTCGGAAACCGCCCAAGAGGGTTCGAATACCGCTGTGTTCAATATTTTTATACGTTTTCTAAAAATATGTTTTTCAATTTCCTAAGTGTGTGATTAACACTATATAAATGTTTTAAATATTTCTATAGTAGTTTTTCACTCGCTACAACGTTAGGATAGTCTTATATTATGTTGCTATACTTTTGTTTATAATTCCTCTAGATATGAGGTATATCTAACATACTCCTATACGTAAAATGTACCAAAGATTAAGCTTCCTGTGAATATGCACCGGAAGCTTTCGTATTTTTATTTTATGCCTGCTTTTTCATGAATCTGAAAATCTTATGGTTTTATTGCTTTTATTATATACGTGCAATATAAAGAAATGTGTATAACTAAATAAAAATAAATGAATAAAAATCCATTCTTTATTGATTTATAGCGGGCTTCCTATAAGAAATAAATAAAAAGTTAGTAAAGTGGAAAACAAGTCTTTGTTACAACCCAAACACATATTTAACTAAGCTAACGCCGCTAATGTGACAAAGTAAATTACAAAGGAAAGTAAAAGTTCAAGAAGTTTAGTAAGTATATTTTTTTACCATTTTTTAAGTGTTATTCGCACATTTAGGAAATTTAAAAGGACATATTTAGAAAACGTATAAAAATTTGAACGCAGCGGGATTTGAACCCGCGTCTCTTTAAAACCATTTTCAAGAGGCGCAGGTTCAAATCCCGCACCTATCAAAGTATTGTACGTTTTTTAAATATGTCTTTTTCAAGAGTTAGACTCTAAAAACTTTCATAACTTAGATAACAACGAAGTTCTTACATTATTCAAGAAAGCTTCTAAATTAGAACCAGTGTTACCACTTAAATGCAAGTGATCTCATACAACTGCTGCACACTAATTTAAATAACTTATTGTTGAAATGTTAAGTGCATGAATGATATATAATTTAAGTTTACAATTATATAAATTTGTTCTTAAGAGTACAATTATAATGAGCAATATAACTAAGGTTTTGAAATTTTTATCAAATTCTTTTTCATACTCTCAGTTGCGTTACAATATTACAAAAAAAATTACGTTTACTGAAAATATAAATTTAAATTAAAATTCAAAATGACCTTTATTCAAATAGACACAAGCACTTTTGAATCGTCGAATGAACATACAGCTACCGACTCGAAAGGCAGTTCTGCTGAAAAGAGACGACGCAAAACTCAACAGTTGCTCTTTTCAAATATAAAAGTTACAATTTTATTATATGAGTAATAACTATTGGTAGTCAAGATTGTCGTAGCGCAGTGGAACAGTGTCTGTAATTATTATGAGTTGCGGATCATTATTGAATTATTTAATGAATCATTTTCATTTCTCCGCTGTATTGAACAAGATAACCCACGGCGTTGAGATCCACCACTCAACTAGCAATATCTCGAATTCACGTGTAAAGTATAAAACTAGATATAATATATAAAAAGCCAATAAATAAGAATTAGTAAAGGGTCTTTTTGACTACAGCGCCATGTGGAAAAAGCGTGAAACAAATATTTCCATTTTTTTAATATTGTTTGCCCCAAAACCGACGTCAGTTATTTTCCTAGTTAAGTATGAAATTGATGAAATGTTGACACTACAAGTTGACGCAATTAAAAAATGCGCCGCATGTTTGCGTATCATTCCCTATTGGCGGCTTAACCTATTTTCACGCTGAATTGTAATAAGTCATTATTCGTTTGTTTTGTACGTTTTGAAAATGTACGGTATTATTTTTAGTTGATTTCTGTATTTTATTGTGAGATTTATTTATTAAAATCAAAATTTGTATTACAAAATTAAAAAAAAAATAGTACATCTGCTTATATAGTGCATAAGTGAGTGTCTTAAATATCGACTCTCGAGTGTCTTGAGTTCTCTCTGCCTAGCTTGCAATGTGAGTAAAAATATATGTAAAAAAGCTAAAAAGGTCAAAAAATTATATACAAAAGAGCCAATAAATAAGAATTGATAAAGTATACATTATTATAAAGAATTTGCTGATTCTGAACTTAAAGGGTCAAACATTGCTACTCGTCAGCGCAACTGAACTCTTATTGATATACTTTCCAACTTGTAGCCGACGCCATTATCTATTATGCTTCAACTGACAATACTCAGTAACACACTAACTTTATAACTTTTATTACTTTTGTACTGAACTAGCTAGCAAAAAAACTGTCCTTTCACAACATAACTTATATAATATATCAATTTAACACATATTTATATGCTATTTTATTTTTTTAACGCTATTTTGACCTACTTCTTAGCTTTTAATTTGCCTGAAAATATGCACATGCACATAAAATAATGCACATGTGTCCGGATTTCATATTTTCATAGGATCATATATTTGTAAATGATGTAGCTGCCAGGATAATTAGGATGGTAAAAAAAATGCAATAGATATGCCTATGGTTGCGATATGCATATGGTATGCAATAGGTTACGTAACCAAATATAGAACTTTGTCTAATTACTTCACTCAAACATTGTTTAAAAGAGAATCGAACTCACAGTCATTACATATATTTATAGAAAAAGCCTATTCGCAACCGAAGCAGCGAACCATTTTATTTTCATTATATTTTAAAATACTAATCATTCACAAATTTTAATATTTACTAAGTTATTTTCTCTTATTAATATATAAGGATAACTTAATTTAGATTAGAATTGATCTTCGACTTAAAAAATATAATTTAAATGTGAAGTACTTCAGATGCCGATTTTTCAATTAAACCTCTATGGTTAAAATATATTACAATTAAAATTAATATCAATATTAATGAAAATTTCACAAAATCAAAATTAATATCAATAGAAAAGCTATCGTGGCGCAGTGAGACTGTATATGTTATTGTGTGTTCGATTCCCGCTCGGGGGAGTGATTACATTTAAATATTTTTTATTTAAATGAACACATATAAATAATAAAATTTTAAGTCATAATTCATTTTCACTACACCCTTCTTCCCGCACAGCAACCCTGCTGTGCAGTCAGAGAGAACCTAGTCTCAAGACACTACATTCTCCATATTCCAGTCCAATTCGAGACATTGTGTATTTTGTGTCAACGCCCCGCCTTGTCTTGTTCACTAGAGCAGAGAAATGATCATTCCACCAAGTGGGAATCGAACCCACAACCAATCACGGTCCCATTCAGACGCTATCATTCAAAGCACCAAATTACCTGAGCACTTTCTTTTTTATTCTAACTATAGCATGTTATAACATTCTCTATCAAGCCCTCCATTCTGTGTACCTCTTTATTGCGGACTCGATCCCTCGATCAACATTCTGGACCATTTAGATATAGAAAGGTACAAAAATACAAGAAACCTAAACTCGTACCAATAATTGTTCCAACCACGCGTACTGACCATAATAATTGAACATTAATCCATAGCGCATAATTTGTAGCGTCCATCTATTAAATGAACGAGAAACATATTTTTAATTACATTAAGTACTGCATTGCGGAAACTTATGCAATAAAAATCTCTTTTTGTTTTTCTTTTTTACAGCTGACTAATAACGTCCGTTAAAACCTTTTTCGCCTCTGTTACGATTTTTAAATTCATTTACTTCGCTCTCTCCACTTTGATATTTTGCTATGACATTGTCTGCAGGCTTTCGACATTCTTATTTTCTTCTAAAATTTTATAAATGCTCAAATATTCTTATTAATTAATTATATTCTTATTAAAGCTCAAAAGTTAAATAGACCTATTGAGTATTTGCATGCGCAGTTGAAATGTCGCTGATTGTACATACTTCTGTTATATAATAAAGAATGTAATATGTACTGAATTATATCATTAATAATACTTATAAACTGATAGGGATGTTGAGGCAGCGGCAGAGCGTCTTACTGTGAACGCGTTTGGTTATCGGTTCGATTCCCACATGCTTTTGCGATCTTTTTATAAGAAAAGTAATATAGTCATATAAAAGATTATAATTTTTTTCTTTAATAAGCTAATGACAATCCATAAAATATTGTTTATAAAATATTTCTACTATATTTCTATTCCAACAATTTCCATACTAAGGGTTATGTTTTTGTTGTAACAAAAATCTAACAGTAGTCGTAAATGCGTAGTTTTTAAATATTTTAAACTAGGTATATTATAAAGTATAGAGTTATGAATAAATCATAAACTGAGAAAACAGATACCCTATATGGAAATATCTGGCCAAGTCGCATCAAAGTCACTAAGTTCATTTAAATAAACATAAATAGATTGCATTTGATTGGTAAAAAGATGAAACTGTACTATTTTGTGTTATAAAATATGTTAATTATACAGTATGTACACATTATGAATATCCGAAAAATTATAGCATTTAGAAAATAATAAAAAAAAAACTTTTGATAATATATTCACTAACTTGAAATGATAAAAATATTAAAATTTCGAAAATATATAAAATATTAAACGTTGCATGATTCGAACCCGCACCCTTCAAAGATTCCATCCCATCCAAACGCTCTAATCATCCAATATTATTGACTGAGCTTTTAATATGACATACACGAAATACATTGAAATGCCGAAGTTTGATTGATTTCGCATCCAACAAAAGCTAAAACTTGTAATTACGTAAATACCAGCATTTGCCAATAAAAGTTCTATTGTTGCTCCCATTGACAGAAACAAATAGTACAACTTACAGCGAGCCCCGAATCTGTTTTCATAAAACATCTAGATAAGGTTGTAAATTAATTATTCTTGTTGGCTTATTTTTGTGTTTGTAGCTTAAAAGTTTTAATTTAAAAAGTTATTTAATGGTCAGGCTTAAAAACATATAAACAAATAAACACAGAGAAATTACTTATTTATCAGTTTCAGTTATCAGAAAGATTCTAGTGTCAAGACATTCCGTTCTCCACTTTCGACGCTAAATCGATACATTCGTTCAATTTTAACGTAGCTTGGATAATGAACGTATGGTTAAGCGGTCAGAGCACTTGGACGATTTCCAAGAGGTGTGTGTTCGAGTCCCAATAAGTTATCATTTGTTATATTAGTTTTTCTTAGGTTCAGTGTGTGTGAATAACACTTTGAAAATATCGAACATCTTATTTCCTAAGATGAGAGCATAGATACAAATAAATATTGTTTTGTCTTCACTCGTCTACCTCATTTTTCCAGACAGACGAGCTTGACACATTTGACATTTAAATGCATGGAATGCACGATGGCCGAACCCAAGGTTATTAATGTAACTTTACAAAGGAAATTATTATATTATAAGTCGTGTATTTAAAAACTGTTTTAAAAACAAAACACGCACAATCGTCTTGACATTTTTGTCACAAAGGCATTAAATATGGTCCCAGTCAATATATTTCATACTAGCTACCAGATCGCGACTTCGCCTGCCTGAACTGTAGCTGTTTTGTATTTTCAGCAGCCTTTTCGTATTTATTTTTGTTCCTAAAAATACTAAAAAAATGGGGTAAACAAACCTATATTCATCTCCAAGATCCGCAAATATATAAAATTTCATCATAATGGATTGAGCGGTTTGGCCGTGACGACGTCACAGACGGACGGACAGACAAACAGAAAGAGTTACTTTCGCATTTATAATATTAGTATGGATGTTAAAAAGTTATTGGCAAGAGAAAGCGCGGCGTTGTGTTCCGCAATTCAACATCTATTATTTCAAAAAGTCGGATATTGAGTGTTAAGTTCACTACCTATACTTGTTTGTTTTGTATTGTTTCCTGTAGGTTTCATCAAAAAAGAGCAAAAAATCAAAAAATATTTATTTAATTTTCCTAAACATTTCTATCAATTCTATGTCTCTGGTATTGTTTCATAGCTTGAAGTTGTGCCCACAAACGTGACCACGAAGGCGCAGTAACCGCTGTACAATTAATGAATATTATGGCTCTATGTACGTTTCCTTATTTACTAAATATGATCAGATGCATTATTTTTGTCCCTTATATTATTAAAACACTTAAATTGAATAATAAAATTGAAAGTATTTTAGTCGACTTATTTTGGTTCTGCGTAGATTTTAGTCGTTTTTAATTCACTAATAGCTCTTTTTACCTTATACGAGCAAATATTATTTTGATTAAATTTAAATTATGAAGCTTAGTTGGATAATTCATGACGAGTTTTAGGTTGTTTCAAGGACATCTTTAAAACTGTGTTAATAACACTTTTTTTTTATTTATTTTTTTTTTAATCTATTTTATTTAGGGTCTTTTTATGTAATAATACAAAAATGTCAGCCCCATCGTTCCCTAAAACAATCTTCAAACACACAATTATAGCATTTCCTTAATCTTCTAAGAACACTATTTATTTATACTTAAATTTATACAACATCTTAGTTACCACAGAACAAGGTTCAGACAATAAACATTGGAAAACACCTATATCTCTTAAATTTAAATTATATCGACGAATTAAGTCTTGACGGGCCCCGGCATTACGGACACATTGGAAATATTAAAATAATATTTCAAGAATTTTCTATAGATTTACAGTACAATATTTGATTAATTATATCATTATTTCATCTTCATCATGAAGATGGACCCATGAATGAATTTAAACTTGGCAAAACACGATATATGGTAATTGAGGCCATAGTGGCGCAGTGGCTCAGTGTCTGGCTATAAACGCAATTGGTTGTAGGTTCGATCCTAACTCTAATACAAAGCGAGGCATTGACTCCGCTACACAACATGCACTGTCTCAAGAGAGAAAACGGAGTGTATTGAAACCAGTGTTATCGCTGATTACCCAGCTATGCGGTAAAAAGCGTGAAGCTGAAAAGAGTGATAAATAAAAATACATTAAGCAAGTTGGTGATATTTACTATGATATATTAGATATGCTAAGTTTAATAGGCACAAAATTTAAAGACTTGGTCTTCAGATAAAGTAACATGTTGTGTATATATAGTTATAAAATTGAATTAATATATAGCGTAAGCTGCTCATTTCTTGAGTTTTAAATTAATTATTAATGTAAGTTTTTTTTTTTTCGAAACCCAGTCGCATCTCCTACTTGCGAAGCTGCCACAAAAACAATATCTAATTAGATGCTAACGCAGACGTGCTCCTGCATACGTGATAACGCTCTCCGGATTGAGATGAGTTGAGATGACTCGAAAATCTTAGCATAATAAAAATATTACCTATATAATTAAGAACTTCTAATTGTATAAACAAGATTAAGGATATGATAGGTATATTAAATATATACTATAGACTTTGAATATCAAACTAATTATTTTACCCATCAATTTATTTATTTTTTTTGAATTTTGTACAACGGTATTAGTAACAGTTTAACAAAACCGACATGTAAGCTCGATCAAGTCTCCGAAATCATTTATAAGTTTGCTTTAGAGCCTTAGTTAGCAAAGTGGCCCAGGTGAACCCGAATGGATTCACTGGAGACTTGACGAGGATCTATTTTGGCGTGAGAAACAAATGGGGGGAGGGGGGTCCAAAATTAAAAACATATGTGCTTTCGAAAGCGAATATCTAAAATGTTAGCTTGACTTGACCTATCGATGTAGGCAGAAACTTTAAGAAACTGTTACTTGCAAAAACTTGAATATCCCATATTTAGTACAACTTGGTGAGACGTAAAAAACGCCGACACTGTATTATTTCTTACAAGTGTATGTTGTCGTTTACGAAAGGGATAGATATCCTAAAGCTAGCCGAAACGCAATTTTTTTCTTAACATATTGGTAAATTATAATCTTAATTGAAAAGTTAAAATTATATTTAAAAGTGAATTATCGTATTTAATTTTCCATATTTTTTTAACAATAGGTGCTAATGAACGAATAATATAGGGAATGATTTAAAACATTTTAGAAGCAATTGATAGAAGGTTTCTTAACATTTAGAAAAAAAGTTCTTTCTCATTTTGGTACATAAGATTATATTTTTATCCTACTTCACGCTTTTTCCCGCATAGCAGTGTACGTGAAGTGTCAAAACACTACGTACTCCGCCTTTCAATTGTGTATTGAGTAGTGGACCTCAACACCACGGTTTGTTTTGTCACCAGAGCGGAGAAATTAAAATAATTTAAATATAATCATTACCCCGAGTGGGAATCGAACATACAGTTATCGTGTATACAGTCTTATGCTGTCACACTGCGCCACGATGGAATAATTTATAGAAATATCTGCCTGAAACTTGATTTGATCCTAGGACTATCGAATGGTAGTTCAACAGCACCTTAGTGACCGAACTAAACTGATAATAAAAACAAAAAATCCTTAAATTACAATAACAACAAAAAGTTGAATCAGATTCTTGAGTCATTAGTTAAAACTCGGAGGACTTGAGTATTTCTTTTGCTAATTATTTATTGCTGTACGGAAGCGCTGCCCGGGGAAATGGTGTAATAAGATATTTTGTGATCTCATTTATTAATTTTCGTCCCTCATTATTCTACTTTCCTGGTAAAGTCTTTCAGTTTGCACGATTTATTTGTGTACTCAGTACGGTGCTGTTCTTGGAAAGTCAATTTCAAATTGTATATAATTTGAAAATGTAATATAGTGTTATTTACTTATGGAGTGATTGTTATTTCTTTTCTCTTTTTACAGGATAAAAAGAAAAGTTGTGAAAATCATTCGTTTCTTTAAGTTTCAATAATTTTTAAGTATGACATGTTATCTGTCAGAAGCAAACGCGGCAGTTTTTTGTAACCATTTGAATGTTTCAGTCATTTTTTTTATGAACTAACAATTTTAATGTGTCTTGTGTAATTTTATTATATTTAGAAATTATTGTATAAAAATTATATAACTAAGCAATTAGTTAATAACAGAACGTAAAATAACTACATTTTAATTTAAACCATTTTTCCCAACCGATTGAGCTGAAAACTTCTATGACCGTTAGATTTGTATGACAATGCATTGTTAGCTAATTGGCATATTTCTAAATCCATTAGGATGACCTCTTATTTTACTAAAAAAATATATGAAATCCAAAACTATACTAGTTGTTTTTCTTAACATCATCAATCACTTTGTGTTATTTTGCAACTCCACCCCGTCCTCCACATTTCATTCAAATAGAACCTTATCATGTTGAATGGTGGTATTCAATACTTGTATTTGTGTCTTACTGGTGCAAACCGGTGCAAAGAAGTTCTAACTAGTTCAAACCGATGCAAGCCGGTAAAACTTTTACACGACCAAAATTTAAACCCATAACTATTAGACTATTTTAATCAGGTACATCCAAACTCCACCTTTAGGATATCTTATTGACCTATTATAATGTTAATCCTTAATAACGATATAATAAAACATAAACTGGATTTACGTTATTTAAAGTTTTGAAAGTGACATTTAAAGTACAAATGCCAACCGTTGACATAAGAAACTCAAAATTTGCATAGTTAATTTTTAACAAAAGAAAGAACGATATGAACTGACTTTCACAGAACATATTTATCTTTGAACAAAAGATATTTCAAGGCTTTGTTCTCTCATTATATGAGGTGACTGAATCTATGTATTTAAAATTAAGTAACTGTTAAAGCGTAGAAGTTCGTTAGTTTGTATTACAAATGATAAAAATCCATTCAAGATCATCATTTTTTTTATTGAAAATTCTTTTTAATATGTACGTTTATATAAATTTATTTAAACGTTTTTAGAAAACGTATAAAAATTAAAAATGATATTGTGACAAGACGAAGTCTTGCAAATTAATGGACGAGATTCACGACACTTAACACCGTGCTTTGTCTTGTCACCAGAGCCGAGAAATGAAAATATAATCTTTCCGCCGAGTGAAAATGAAACCATCTTATATACATATATTTAGAAAACGTTTAAAAATTTGAATGCACCGGGATTTGTACCGAGCCTCTTGACAACCGTTCAAGTGCACTGACCGCTAAGCCATGCGTTTTACACCCTGCTACGTCGAAATTCTTATACGCTTATTACAACTTATATTTGTTGTATCATCAATGTAATGTAAGCATCTCTGTAGAGAGATATTTACAAATTTCGGCTACCTAAAGATTCTCCGAACAGTCATTTGGCAAGAGAGAATGCTATTTACTAAATATTTTTCAGCATTTTTAAAAAGTAAAATATATGTATATATTATTATTATATATATTATTCACAGACTTAGGAAAGTGAAAAACATATATTTAGAAAACGCCGATTCAAATCCCGCTGCGTCAAATTTTCGTACGTTTTCTAAATATTTTTTTTTCTATTTCCAAAGTGTGTGACCACTTTAAAAAAAATGCTATAAAAACATCTCATATACAGTCAGACGCAGTCACAATGCTACACAATGGCATTACAATTTCATTGAAGCATAAAAAGTTTCAAACAAAACTGTATATTATCGCTAGTCCTATATAATAATAATACAGTACATTTGTTAACAATTACAATTTTACAACGTAAATTAATCGAAGACATAAAATAAGCTAATAATTTACTTAAAGCTAATTATTTGCGCGTTTCATTTCCTGAGGGCCTTCCAAGAACATTCATCCTTTGGCACATTAATTTATTCACGCACGGAGAGCTCGAGACAAAATTGAAATAAAAAGAAAATCGTGACTGAAAGGAAATATAATGGACAAAACATAATGACTGTGAATAGTTTACGTTATTCATCTTATTCGTATCAGTCTTGGCAGATTGATCAGTGGTCGTGGTCACCAGGTTGTTTCAGTTAGCAGGGGGCATGTAGCAGGGGGGGGGGGCTGGTATAGCTAGCCGTTTGATGTTCCATCATCTCTCCCTCCCTGCTTGACGTCATTTTGGTGCATTCGTGTACAAGTCAGCCGACTCTCAACTTTACTTGGTCCACCTCATTGGAGATCTTTCTAGTCAAGTGCCTTGTAGCTTGCAATGTGTTCGATTGAACCATGATTTCGTCACGAGATATGGCCAAACAACTTGTGACGCATCAAACCATTTAAGTCGATAATTCAACCACAGTATTTTCTATTGATCTGATTTCTTTCAGAGATGATACTAGTTTAGAATTTATACTAAAAAGAACGTCTAGAACAATCTTCTCCACAAGATGATATTTGAGCAGTGGCACCTTGAGGTAATTATTTAAACTATTTTTTAATATATCTATTAATGAAAATTAAGTGGTTAATCTTTTTTTGTAGAAATTGTTATATTCGCATCCAAGACACATACTGTATGGAAAATCAAATGATACTACGTCATTAAAATGTGTCTGTACTGTATATATTATCATACCTTTTTTTCTTGCATCCAAATTCAAAAAATTGTTGGAAATGATTTGCATTTTTTTTATGGAAACTTCGTAAAGTAGGTGTAAAAAAAACTTATAAAAATACAATATTTAACGCCTCGGGATTCGAACCCGCGCCCCGTGGAAACCGTCCAATTTCCTAAGTGTATGATTACACTGTACAATGTTAAAATAAAGGTATAGAGAACTTAGACTTAAGGAACTATCTCAATTTTCCTACCTTACCTCCTACCTTATGACCTATTCTTATCTAGCGAAACCTTTCCTTCCCTTTTCACCAATCAGGAGAATTCAACGAAAGGTTGTTTTAATATAAGTTTGCACTCAAATATCTCTAAATTCGCGTGGGAATTAAACTCACAACTGACGCGTCTACTTCGCGGCTCTATACAATTCTTAAAATATATTAATCACATAATCACCATCGTGACGCAGTGGAACAGCGTCTGACTTTAAACGCCAATGGTCATAGGTTCGAGTCCCACACGGAGGAATGATTATATTTAAAATATTTTCATTGCTTCGCTGTGATCGATTTCGGGCGGAAAGTGGAGAACGGAACGTCTTCACACAAGCTTTTCTCTAACTACCCTGCTATAGCAGGGCAAGGGCAAAAGCGTGAAGCTGCAAAAAACAGAATCACCATTAAAACAGATCATTAAGAAAGGCGTTACCACGTAAAACAAGACTAGAGGAGCTGATAATCGCGCACAGTGCAGGTGCAATGAAACGCGGCTAACGAGCGCGTAATCTGCATATCGAGAACCACCTACACGGATGCCACTCGTGTTGAGAATTACTCGCTTATGCTTATCTAGCTGGTAGCTACTAGACGTCTCAATTAGGTTTTGCATGTGACTTTGCTTGGCATTATTCCTTATATAAATATAGTATAGTGTGCTCTGTATGGAGAACGGAGTGTCTTGATACTAGGGGCTGTCTGACTACCCTGCTATGCGGGGAAAAGGGTTTAGTTAATAAAACAATATAAAAAGTATATTATAAATAACTTATGAATTTTGACTGTACGTCACACCTGTAAATTCGATGTTCACTATGAGGAAATAATATGTATATACGAGCCATTCCCCGCGACTTTGTTTGCGTTAACTATAAAACGTAAAATCTTGCCATTTTCCCACTTTGATAGGACAAAATAAGGCGGTCGGGTGTAGGTGTCGAGCGAAAAGCGCAGTGTGTCTTGATACTTGATACTACTAGGTTCTTTCTGTCACGAAGCGTGAAGCTGTCGATAATATTAGAATTCACCCCATATATCAAAAACTATGTTTTGCTATAGCAAAACACTACTAACAAGTACTATAGTACTTAAGCACTGAAAAGCGACTAACGAGCAGTTATATGCTTATGAGGTGCGACGCAGTCGCGATTAATAGCTTGGCTTTCTGATTGTTTCTATATATACCTGTAGTTGAGTATATAACAAATTTTATAAAATTAATATAATAAACGAATACATTATGGACTTTCTCGCTTTATTTACGATTTTTAATATTTTATTACTTTTTTATTCTTTAATAAATATATTAAAAGTTAATAAAAAAATAAGAATAAAATATATAAAAAATATAAAATATTATTATGTTATTAATTTAAACTTATCTAGCAATCTATGTAAGAATGTCTTTTTTTCATCCTTACGCTTTTCCCACATACTCGTAGTAGGGTACTCAGAGAGCTAGAGTCAAGACACACCTTTTTCCACTTCCGACGAAAATAAAGACCTCACATTTTGAGTGCGGCACTTTGTTTTAGGTACCAGAGCTAGAAAATTAAAATAAATTAAATAGAATCATTCCTCTGAGTAGGAATCGAACCCTCAAGTCACAGCCTACCTCGTTTACCGTGTCGCACTGCGCTACAATAGCCTTTAAAATCTTGCAACGATACTTTGATCCCCGAGATATTTACACAAAAAAATTACACATGTGTCCGGATCCGAGGAGCGAGGATCATAGCGTGAATCGAACTCACAACCATCGCAGAGCATGCAATCCACTGAGCCACGATGGTGCTATATTATAAATATTTCTATATCATGGCATGTATTATATAATAATATAAAGAAGTCTATATAATGGCATGTATTATAGGTCCAATTAAGTTCCAAGAGGTGTAAATGTCGTCTAACAACCTTGGTGCTATAAAATTGAATTTTAACACAGTATTACCTTACCTTTATACCTTTAGGCTTCAGCCGTATAAAATTACGAGCTGCGATAATTAAGCCGAATGGTTTAAATAAGGCTTAGACAAAATTCAAAGTGCCGTCAAGTATACGGGCATTTTAATAATATAGGAAAGACAAATCTTGTACGCTTATACTCGAAGAGGTCGTTTTAATTATAATCATATAGAACTAAATAAAAATCGAAAGGCATGCTTACTAAAGGAAATAAACTCTATATCTAGAATCTAGTTTTAAAATGAAAAATTGTTTTATTTTTAGTTTTACGGTTTACATAGCAGAGTCAAAGAAAACCTGTCAACATGACAAGACATGACACTTTATTCCTAGTTTTCTCGAGCCATGTTGTAATGACTGACGGAACTTTACGCCGCGCTTTGTCTTACCAGAGCAGGAAAGTAAAATTATTTAACTACAGTCATTTTCCCGAGTGGAGATCGAACCCACAACCACCACGTGTACAGGCTGGCGCTTTCGAACAATTTATGTGGAAATATTTACAAAAATGAGGCCAATATGGCGCAGTAGGTGAAGTGTCTCGACACTAGGTTCTCTCTGACTACCCTGCTATACGGGAAAAAAGCGTGATCCTGAAAAAAGATTCAAGAAATGTGAACTTGTGTGTTTAACTATTAATAAATCCCAGCTTATATCTTGAAATTAAAAAAAAACTTTCTATTATTCTTTTTCTATTATTCTCTATCTATAATTCTCTTTCTATTATTCTCTTTCTATTATTCTCTATCTATAATTCTCTTTCTATTATTCTCTTTCTATTACTCTCTTTCTATTACTCTCTTTCTATTATTCTCTATCTATTGTTCTCTTATCTTTGCAAAGACGACTAATTTAACCGTAATTTTATCACGGATCCTCTTAATTTCATAAAATATAACGATCTAGAAAATAGCTTGTAGCAAATGAAAATAGCTTTAATAAACTGTCAGAGTAATCTTGTATAGCAACATAATGACACTTAGGTGCCCTATATGGTCATAAGAGGGGTTGTAATAAATTGACGGTTCTGTTCTAATTAAACGGCCCTCAACGTAGTCTCAGGCACTAACGCTAGTGTTAGCGGTCTTAAGATTGTCAGCACTGCTTAAAACGATTTACTAATAACGAAACGTTTTGAAAATTGTCCATTTCCGTCCTTTAGTGTGATCACAATAGGAACTTTTTTTAAATTTTTCACTTAGCGTAAGGCTAACGTGAAGTTGAGCCTGTGTGATTGTAAGGGTTGTGGGTTCGTGCCCTACTTAGAGTAATATTTATAGCGACCCGCTCGCGGCCTTCTCGTAAAACAATTCAATTACTAGACAAACTAAATTAAATGGGACAAAAAATTTGCTGTTCATTCCAAGACCCTCAAGTATCTCTATTTAAAATGTCACCACAATCGGTTTAACGGTTCGCCGTGATGACGTCACAGTCAGACAGACAGTTACATTCGCATTTATAACATTTGTTAACATTAAAGCCAAGAAAATAACTAGAAAATAGGTGTTTTATTTCTGTTGCTGACGACACGGTAGCCGCTTGAACGTAATGGAAATCGAACTCGCGGCTATTGGAAACTGTCCTGGCGCTGTAACCAGGTAAGCCATACGTTTTTATCTAGCTTTGTCGAAATTCCTTACGTATCTTTTTGAAACTTTAAAAGATGGGTTAATGGTAAACGGGTTCATATTTCTCGTGTGTTTTTTCTCTAATTTTCCAGAATAAAAACGTGAGAGGGTGCAAAATTCAAATGATATTCAAATTTTCTTGAGGCGATATTACTTTCCACCGTCGAGTGATAAAGATTAGGATATTTTAATATATATATTATAGATTTTTCTCAAATGGATGGCTATGTCTTTATACCCAAGGATCTTGTAGATTTTTTAGAAGTATTATGTAAAGTAATTGTATTTCTTTGAATGAATTCATATTTGACTTTAAGCTACTATTTTTGTTCAATAATTTAGAATGAAATAATACTGTGTCTATTATTTTTGTCGTACGATATATTAACATAAGTATTTCTTATTTGAAATCTTATATTCATTATAACCTGTATACAATTTTTCATATCTTTGGAATTACGTTTGAAGAAAGCAAAAGAAAAAAAACGTATATATTATTTGCTTACATCTGTCTCATAATAACATTGAAGTAGAAAAATTCAAATAAACAAAGCCTTGTGTGTCAGCTCTTCTGTTATTACACTCGTCAACATATAAGTGTTGTAATTAAACGATAACACTTATATATATTAGCTAGGTAGAATGTATATAACTATATCAACTACTATATATATATATATATCAATCGATTTAGTACTACCCTGAATTCTTGCATAATAAGGCTTTGAGACTCTAAAGTTTTTAGGAGGGGGTCCCAGGTGAAAACTTTCTTCTCTATTGAAATTTGTATGTTTTTGTATGTTTTTTCAATAGCCTCGCGGATAAGTATGGAAACATATCTATTTTCCTTAAATAGATATGAGGTTTTGGAACATGGAAGATATATGAAAAAAATATTATTGGCGACATTTACCATAAATTTAAGGAAATTATGTGTTTAAGTAAGAAGCTGCGAGCGGGTCACTGCAAATGAACTTTTCACTGGACTCTCCGATTCTCGGCTCAATTTTTTGTTAGGCCTTATATAGTTTTATCGAAACTCTTCTTTGCTATGTAAATATTATTTTCCTTTCCTTTTTAATATCTTATTTCAATCCATAGAAGTGACTGATTGATCTGATGACAAACGTTCCTAGTCCTAGTCCTAGGTCTTAAATGGTGTTTCTTAAATATTTTTAATTTCACTTGATACAAAATAAACGAAATTCTTCATTTTTATTGTAATATCGTTCCTCATATTTCATCCACAAAAATATTTCCATGCTAGATTTATTTCTGGCAGAAACTACTGAATCGGTTTCATTTATATAATATTATTCAAAGTGAAATATAACTCTTCTTGATATGGGTAAGGTTGTAAATTACCTCCACCTGCAAAGACCCATATTAACGAGTTGAAAACTAGAACTAGTCGAGCACAGCAGAAAATTTGTATGGTCTTAGAACATGTCCTCTGCGTAATAAAAAGTTGTAAATTTTACTTAAGTAAATTAACTAGTTAAAATAACAAAAAATACATATTTAGAAAACTTATAAAAATTTGAACGCAGCGGGATTTGAACCCGCGCCTCTTGAAAACCGTTCAACCGCTCTGACCGCTAAGCCATGCGTTCTACCTCCAGTTACGTTGAAATTCATATACGCTTATTACAACTTATAATTGTTGTTAGCATCTCTGTAAAGAGATTTTTACATAAATATGTCTTTTTCAATTTCCTTACTGTGGGAATAACACTTTAAAAAATGTAAAAAAAATGTATAGTTAAAAAAATGCTGGCTTTGTGTATTTTTACGAAGTATTTTATTTATACTGTTTGTCTTAGAGTTTCTATTTTACATATACAAGGGTTCCGCATGAGAAAAGAGTTGATAGAGAGAAAATAATCTTCAAATATTCTATACACCAATTTTACCTCCTTTAACGAAATTGTTGACTGTGGTCTAGGCCAGGGCTGTCTAAACTTGTCTACCCAAACCAGGGAAATGAAAAAAATTTGAATATTTCATCACGTAGGAATCGAACACACAATCATCGCGTTTACAACCAGAGACAACTCAGCCGTTTTATTAAGGCTATTATTAAATATTTTCACGAATGGACAATCCCAAAAATCATTTTTCCATTCGAAAACACATACTCAATTGGTGTTGCATTTTACATTACGTGCCAATAGCTATCTCCAGGTTATTGAAGCTTTTCACGAACATCTTTTACACCGTAGTGTTAAAATATTAATTATATTTTCTTAACATATTTTACAATTTCTGCCGGGTGTTGACTGTATGGGTACGGTTACGGGTCTCACAAGGCGTGGGTTCGAATCCCACTGCGTTTAAGTTTTTATACGTTTTCTGAAAACATTTTTAGATCATACGTTTCTTCTAAAAGGTATGTTTTTAAACCTTTATTTAACCTCAATAATATTACTTTTGTAGAAATATCAATGTCACCTATTCGATTACAGATGGCTCTCATTCGCACACTTAGGAAATTGAAAAAGACATATTTAAAAAACGTATAAAAAATTGAACGGCGGGATTTGAACCCGCGCCTCTTGAAAATCGTTCAAGCACTCTGGCCGCTAAGCCATGCATTCTACTTCCACCCACGTCGAAATTCTTATACGCTTATATTGGTTGTTAGCATTAATTATTTTATTATATTTAATCCCAGAAACATAATGAAACACGTAGAATCATTTTAATTAGTTTACTATGATCCTTTTTTTTCAGAGTCACCTTTATTTCTCTTAGATGGGTAGGCAGAAAGAAGGTAGTGTTGTGGCACTTCGTTTTTCGATTTCCGAATCCGAATTTGCGATGTCGTATTAAGTGGCGGAAGTCAATGCTGCGCTTTATGTTGTCGACAAGAGCGGAATGAAATAGATTAAATTATCATTCTATCGAATAGAAATTGAACCCAATCCAAAAAACCAATCGTGATTACCGTGAGACACTGTCACTGAACTCATTTTTGTTTGCAAAGTATTCTATATATATATATATATATATATATATATATAATCTAAAGACAATTTAGTGCTACTCAAGAATTAAAGCAGCAAATATGAGCACATGCATAATGCCATGTGACAATTTGAGGCCATCACGGTGCAGTCAAATTCAAATAATTTTGTTCAAAATAAGACGGGACGGGAATAAGAAACTCAGCGGGACTACTTTTTTCCAATAAATTATTTACATATCTATTAGTGGCAATGATACCTTTGAAATAGGCTGGAGCGAGCATTTCACTCCCAAGGCGTGTTATCATTTATAAAATCGTTAATTAAGTACTAACCTTTAACACACAAACGTATCTTTAAACATTTTTTAATTGTGATATTGAACATTCTCAATATTGGACGTTTGCTGGGATCCTATTGTAAAAGCGTACATGAAAAAAATACGGACTCGATGCAATCGAGTTACAGGAGCGGTAAGTTTAGACCCTATACCTAGTATTAACATTATGTACAACTACGATTTTAGTAAAATCATTACAATTTTTCTATGTATTGAGATGCAACTGTCAATATATTTTGTCACTTAAATTTTTGTTTTAAGGAATCTAAGGTAGGATAGCGATCGACTGTAAACTTGATCAATAATAGGCTCGATTCTACAAACTTATCTGACTAATTTATTTATTGCACAGTACTTCTATCCCGCTGTATTGGCCTTCACCCACTTCCACAGGTTGGCTGGAAGAAGTCTACCGTTGCTAACTTAATTTCTGTAATGTGAATTGTATTGTTTTTCTAGTGCAAAATATATATATATATAAACAATGCAGAAAAAAACGAGAAGTTGTAAAGAAATACGTGTAAGACATAAAAAATGCTATCATGGGAGATTTGGGTCTTGACTGCTCGCCAAAATGGTCGTAAATACAAATCTTATTTCTGAAAATATTCCAGCATCCAACTAAGCTTGTTTATACTGTATTTTTTCTTTAAATAAATGTTTATGGAATTGGAGGGTAATTATTTAATACTAAATATATATAATTTGCTTAGTTTGTTTTTTTACCTATTTTGTATAGAACACGAATGTAATGGTAAAAGCAACATATTATTACATATTTTAAGTCAGAACAATATAATAATATGAAAATGATAATGATTTCATCATATTTTTTATGTAACTTTAAAAAAAGTGTACGGTCTGACATTTCACCTCAACATGTGCGGTTCTACAAGTAATATGTGATACTTACAAAGTTAACCCGCCGTTTCATAGCACCGTACTGCTCCCAAGTTGTATATAAATAAAATATTGTATTCCGATGAAAGTTTGGAAGAACATTCTATTGGAAAATCAGCTATAAAATCGTGATTTCTACTCCTTAGCGCCCTTAAAACGGGGCCTTGAGTTAAGGTACAGTTTGTGTTTTGATTAAACCTATTCTATTTCGAATTACGTCGAAATTTTGCAATATTTCTTCGTAATTGAATTGTAAATAACCTTGTTTCACAAACATCTCGGCGCAGTGGGAAAGTATCCGATTCCAAACGCGATTTTTGACTTTCGATTACTTTCATTTCTCTGCCTAAGACAAAGCGCGCCGTTGAGCTCCGCTACACAACACGCAATGTCTCTATTTCGGGCGGAAAGCTGGCGGAGTGTCGTGAAGTGAAAAAAAACCTTTTTTCTCTTTTCTATAAAATTTGGCCCAGTTAAAATTTGTATGAAGAAAAAATACAGAAGATATTTTTACAATAAGTAATAAAAATGTAACTGATCGCAGTCCGTAAAGTGTAAAATATTATTAGGGGCATTTAGCAATGTAATAAAACACCAAAACAATGAATTTTACTTTTCAGTTCTCAGAAGCGGCTAATCTGATTTTAATGTAGTTTTGACTATTGTATTTCAGAAAACTTTCCTTAATATTAAGCGCTTAATTTATTTAAATCGTTTCGTAAATAAAAAAAGTTACAACAATTTAAATTATAAATTTAAGTATAGTTTGTGATGCACAATGATGATGATGAGTGAGAACGCGGGTGAGCAAAAAAACTAAATAGTCGTGTAGTTTACGCAGGCGAAGCCGCGAGTGGGTCGCTAGTAAAATATACACACACATACACTAAAATATATGTCACAGTGACAAAACCGTTGCTAAGGCAATGCGTATTTTACACGTTAACAGGGCCACTGGTGCATTTCTAATATCGTATAAAACGTAATATTAAATATGAAACTTATTTATAATTTAACACCTATTTACTCGTGTAGCATGTGTCTGTAATAATATATTACGCGTATGCCCGCTGCTGTGCAACGGCTTGGAATAACAGACGTGCATATGGGAAACATACGGGTCGAAAAAACAACTTTACACTACCTCTTTGTCTGAAACGGTAATGTATGTAAAAATGCTTAATATATATTCCCGACTAAAAGCAAAAATGTAACGTAAAAGCTTAGTAATTAATTATAAGCTCGAAGCGTTTAACGAAGTGTAGTCGTAAGTTGTAATCAAATTAAGAACGGAGAGTCTTGACACTAGGGTCTCTCAGACTACCCCGCTTTGTGGGAAAAAGCGGCTGCTTTTTTTTCTATTTAGTGACATTGTTCAATAACGATTTAAAACTGTACTTAATTCACTTAAATTTAATATTTATAGTTTTGTTTTTATTACATATTTATTGCCACTAAATTCTCAATTACACTGTATAATGGAACAAATTTCAAATAATTAATCTTAAATCATGAAAAAAATACAATAATTGTAAAAAGTTAAATATATATTGTCATTTCTTATGTTTCTATTCAAATCGTTAACTGTAGTGTAGCGACGAAAGACGCGAATACGTTTGCTATAAGACGAGCTGCTTATAGACGTTGCTTCGAATTTCCAACTTCAGTAAATGACAATTTTACACTTCTTTGCCTTCATATGGTAAAGCGTCTTCATAATTCTTAAATTATACTATATACTAGTTATTAAATTATATTAGTGTAAATTATATTAATTATATTATTTTCTGTGAAAGGCTTGACACTTTGGCATTGCGGAGTGACGTTTCCTCTTTGCGTTCTCTACCGCATTTATCATGGGGAGAGTTCTGGGGAACTGTTTGACTTGATTCCTGCTGCTGAATTTTCCAACCGCACAGTACATAATCGACTGAAATACCATCCTCAGCATTTGGATACGTGGCACTCTACTAATGTGCGTTTTCGTAGGAACCCTTCCACGTGCCACTCAACTGTGGAATGGCCTACCAGCGGCAGTGTTTCCAGGTCGATTCGACATGGGTACCTTCAAAAAGCGCGTCTATTTTCACCTTAAAGGCCAGCAACATCCCTGTAGTCATCATCTGGTGTTACACGGGGTCGTGGGCGGCGGTGATCACTTACAATCAGGTGTCCCGTCCCGTACGCTCGTTTGCCTTGTCTAATTAATAAAAAAAAAAATCCCAGCCAGACGCTGCCCTACTACGAGACGATGGGTTTAAAACCCTATATATGAAATATTCAATCAATCAATCAATTGTGTAACTTTAATTGAAGAGTAATTATAAAGTAAAACATTCAGCCTTTATATGAAAGTTAATTAAGAGGTAAGACGCCATTATAATATATCATCTCACGTATATTCGGGATTAAATTTCAAGCTTCAGTTGTTTCAGTTTAATAAACAAATTTAATAAACGACAATTGTCGTTTAAAAATACAATCGCTGTAAAACACGCAGAGTCAACCGCGGCAAATTACATTTAAATTATTGTGCGGTTATTCGCAAATTAATTTCATTTACATATATACTTATATGAACTTATGCTTATTAAATTAAATAAACATAAGGTATCAACCAATCATTGTTACAAATTATTAATATAATATAATAGTAAACAGAAACGTATAAAAACGAAAATAGGTGGTTATTGAATACTACGAATTGAAATCCAGTCCTCTCTCCCGGTCCTTTCAAGTTTTGAATAGTTGAATTTTTACTAGAATTTATATACGTACAATTTTGTCGGAAATATTTTTACACAACAAAGCTGGACAGACAGAGACACGTTTTTTTTATTTTCAGACAAAGAAAATAAAATATCAAATCGAAATATTTCAAAAGGAGCAAAAGGAGAACTATGTTATAATATTCTAATGTATAAGAAATTCAAAATGCAAAACGAGAAAAAGAAAAATAAAAGTTGCGAATTTTTTAAAATCATTAACTTCAACTGTGCCTTAGATAGTGTTTTAACCTAGACTTTTAATGAATTTGTTAAACATTGATAAGTACAACAGACCAATTACAATTAATATAATAATTTAACATATTAGTATATAAATCATTTATTCAATCATAGCTAGAATCATATTTTCTTCTACCCTGTCCAACAAAAGAGGTATCGTAGGTATCGAAATATCTACGAACACGGCGGTCGCCTTCAGCCCGCGCATACACGTCTTTCTCCAACTGCTCCACCAATTCTATAGTTGCGTCACTTATTGTTACTTCTTGTGTGAGCCCGATAAAGTTGTTTTCAGTGTCGAGAATATTCGGTTCCTGAAATAAATCTATTTTTAAAAGAATACAGTCGGACCGCCGACGACGGCGGGATGCCAGTTGGTTGTAGGTTCGATACCCACTCGACGAAATGATTATAATTTAGTTATTTTCAATACTCTGCATATTTTCTAAAATCTGTGATTGAAAAAAAATGTTTTTATCTCTCATATCTTCTATACGGGTATTTTGTAAGGTCGCTCGGGTTTTCACTTTTCACTCGATAACATATCAGCCACGCCATTGTTCACTTTTCGCCTATATTTTCGTTTCTAGGACTTCTAAAGCTTACCTTTTTTTCAATACAGTCTGTCTGTCTAGGAGAACTTTGTGCTAGACAGGTCTAGGTTCTCCCTGACTACCCTCTACACTCCTTTCTCAAATTTCCACCGGAGATCCATGACATTGCGTGTTAGGTGGCCAAACTTTGTCTTACCAAAACGGAGAAATAAAAATTAATTTAAATAGGTTGGTGGGTACATTTTCACTAGTGGAAATTGAATTTAGTTTATATCGAGTACAGTAATTTTATGTGCATTGCACATCTGTACCACATGATATAATGCACATAATGGTTGCACCAATTGAAGAATTGCTTGTTTACTCGATTCCCGCCAAGAAGACACTAGACTGCCTGCCCTTACGAAGCTTCGAAGCTACGAAGCTGTAGTAAATCAAAAAAATAAATAGTTACTAAACATTTGAGGTGTAACATGCGCTTTGTTCTTTTATTTACATGTATTTTGCTCTTTTATATTCAATTTTGTGTCGCCATGGCAAATATGAACGCAATATATCTAATTCAAAGACTATCCGCACTCAATTGACAATACTTCCGACCAAAACCGCAAATACATAAATTCTAGTACCGATTCCATTCGCGATTTTACCTCATCCCAGATGTAACCTGATATTCAACTTTATTCTCAACTTTCAACCCGACATTGCGTGTTGAATCGCTCAACTTAACGCCGCGCTGTTAAGTTGAGCGCTGCGCTGAGAAATTCAAATAAATTTAATTTAATCTTTCCCCCGAGTTGGTATCGAATATACAATCGCTGAGTAACCAACTATTGTCAAAACGATAATATATATATTTCATTTTTTACAGTCTGACAGAAACATTCTCATTGTACCTTAATGGCGCTTAACTAAATAACAAGCAGCATCAATGTATATACCAAAAAAACCCAAGAGATTTTAATTAGTTAACAGTATATGGCATGTTTATTAGAACTTACTACAGACGCAAACAACGCACTGTGAACAATGTACACAATTACACATATTCTAGAGAAGTGCATTACACAATATATTCACGTTACATTATAATAGCGTATGGTAAAATATATATTTTTTAAACTGAAAATTTACAGCTGCGTTTTATTACATCCGAAATGGCCTAGAAAAACTATATCATATATAGTCATTTGCAATATCGAATAAATAAATAAAATATTATTTAAGAAGTGGTTATATTGACTTAATTATATTATTCCTATTTGTCGAATAAGTCCTCAAACAACTATCATATCATATTCTTCATAAATCAATTAATTTCTGGTTTTTTTTTTTGCTGGGCTGAATATGTTCATCTGTCAACGTCGAAAACATCCTGCTATAAGAGGAAATTTCAGAAATTCATTGAATATTTCTAACAGAAATAAAAAAATATTTGTAGTATTCGAATTAAAATGAATCAGTCATCTAAATTCAGTTATTTATTTAAAATGTCTTGTCATATAAGACAAAAAATATAAAAATACTGTGAAAAGAGGGAAATAAAAAAAAAACCACTATTTTAAGTCAGTTTGACCGGATACACTTTATTTGCCACATGCCCTTAACTGCATGTTGTATGTATAATTTTAATATTGTCTAAAATTAGTTTAAATGAACAATACAGAATTTAGGCTATCTACAATAGCCTAAAGAAATAAAATAATATACGGATACCATCGTAGCCCAGTAGCGCCTAACTGCAATCGCGATTGATCGTGGGTTCGATCTCCACCCAGTGAAATGACTATATTTTAATTATTCTCATCTCTTTGCTCTGGTGCTCTGGAGCTCCGCTCCGCCACTCATTATGAAATGTCTCGAATTTAAGCAGAAAATGTATGAGTGTCTTGACATAGGGTTCTCTCTGATTATGAGTTGGTTCATATGGTTCTCTCTGCTATGAGGGAAAAAGGTAAAAATCTAAAATAAGTAAAAATATTTTGAAATGAAACTATTTTTATCGGCTTATTCGCGTATATTATTGTTATTCGATAATACATTTTGGAAACCGGACGTTTCAACACTTTACAGTAGACCGTAGTCACAGGTAGACTAAGGTGGCATTCGTCTGTCAATTGATACAATTATTATATTAAACTACCGCCAACGATTTCTTAGTTGCCTCGCGTACAGCCTTGGGATTCTTGCAGAATGAGCTGCTGACTGTATCTTGCTCTCTAGTGTGGTAGGATTGGGATTTCAAAGTCAAAGTGGTAGAAAGTTTCCTACCATCTTCCCTATTGAAATTAGGATATATCTTAGTAAGTAAAAATAAACAAAAATCACAATTGTACTAAATTATTCATAGTTCAAACATTCTTGAGGAGAAGAAATGGAAGACAAACACGATAAATTACAATAATATTTATTAAAAAATCAAACATAATATACAAATACTGGATCAAGAATAATTTATTGTACTTCAAAGCTTAATTTAATTGCCAAATTCGTAAAAAATGTTCTATTTTGTTTGTTTATAAAGAATATAATAAATTCACACACAAATTCACAAATAACTTCATATAAATAATGTGAAAAAAACATAAAAAATAAAAAACTAAACTTTTAAAGTACAAAATACTATAATACGACAAAATAATTCACTAAACGTCTTAGCTTTTATGAAATTACAAATATTTATTTATTAATAGTATTTATAATCATAATTATAATATGTTAGCTGTGGACAGTTAATAAAGTGTTAGCATATTGGAATTCCGGACTATTCTCATACTCAGACATGTCGAGGGCTACTTCACAACTCTCCCTTACTACTGGGCGAGGGTCGTTAAGGTACCTGTAATAGATATATATATTTTATTTATATTAGTCGTGGGCGCGGGGCGAAGTGGAACAGGGTCTGTATTTTAAAAGTGATTGGTTGTGGGTTCAATTCCCACTCAGGGGAATAAATTTTATTTAAAAATATTATAATTTCTGTGCGGTATCTAAGACAATGCACGCTGAATCCGCCACTCAACACGCGATGTCACGATTTCGGGCGGAAAGTGGAGAGTCTTGACACTAGGTTCTCTGACTACTCTATTATGAGGGAAAAGGCTTTCAGTTTATATTAGTAATTAGTTATATATTTTTTTCAAACTTTATTCTAGTACAATCTTCTCTTGTTATTCACAAATATGATTCAATATCCAAGTGCCATTTTAAATTGTACTGATAAAATGTTTCTGCAAACTACTTAATATATATAAAGTTAACTAAATTGAAATAATAAAATATGTATTAACTTATTTATAAAATTGTAGTTCTAATATTGTTTTCATGTAGAATGTATTTTTTTCCTATACCCATAGTTATGTTAGGAAATCATTTCTTAGTATTAAATATTTTTTACTTATGAGGCCATTTTACTAGAGTGCATATCTCATAAGTATACAAAAGCATATAAATAGCCTAACTTTATTAGAAAAGGTATGAAAATTTGAATGTTGTAGGATTCAGACTGTGTTTTATTAAATTTGTCCAAACACTGAGAATGCTATACAAAAGCTACATCTGGTTACCTAGAAATTCTTATATGCTATTATGTATGTAACACAAACACTTGAGTTCTCTAATACATATTGTATTAGCTAGAAAGACTAACACAAACTGTACTTGTCATACATAATTCCAGCTTACCCACTTAAATTCACTTTATTTTAATAATAATTGTCATAAACTTTAAATAATTTATTTACTATAATATATTTAACATTACCTGTGCTTATTAAAACATATTTTAGAGAGATTTATACTAATATAGCTTTCAGAAGGCATGGACTCCGGCTTGGACTTCAACTACATTAAAATTTTATACATTTTCTAAATATATTTTTTATATCCTAAGTGTGCGAATCACACTTCGGAAAGGTTAAAACATATTATACCTTTTAAGTACTTCTGTACACTCATCAGTGGCTATAGAACCTAGAGCTTCAGCAGCTTCATGACGAACCATCTCATGTTCCAAGGTGTCTTCTAAAGTTTTCTTAAGAAATGGCACACTACGCTCATCTTGCATTTGGCCAAATATAAAAGCAACTTCATGTCTGAATAATGCACTGCTTGCTTTGAACCCTAAAAATACAGATAATTTTTTAAAGAAAATTTCATGAAGATTTTTTGAATAAATGTTTACGTAATTGTTTTCTTTTAATATAACAGAAAGAGTCACATAGGTAATATTGTAAAGTAATTAAATATATATATATTTTTTTTATATTTCTGTTTCTGATATTTGTAATGATAATTTAAATTACCCAGCCTCTATTATTAATAAAAAAATTGTATGACTTTAATAATAGTTGCTAGCTTACTAAGTTTTGAATACACACCTTCTCCTAAAGCATTTATGCTTTCAGTTGTGCCCAAGTTACGTAAGCTGAACATGGCCCTGTATCTATCAAACAGTGATTTATTCTCATCCAACATTGTTTCCTTTAATTTACCAACATTTAATTCTTCACTGGGGGGTGCGGGATCTATAGATGCATAGCGACTTTGTGATGATAGATTTTGCTTTGAGCTTTCTTCTTCAATCCATTTTAATCGTTGTAATGCTATTTGACATGTTTCGGCCACTTCTATTGCAGTGTCATTTTCATATTTCTGTAGTAATGTTTGAAGATCAGGATCACCTATAGCTCCAAGAGCTTCTCCTGTAATTTGTAAAAAGAATATCTTTATTATTTTTAAATAGTAATATAGATGTAATATGTTCTTTTCAGCTTCACACTTTTTTTTCCACATAATATTTTAAATATAATTATTCCTGCATGTGGGAATCAAACCCACAACCAATTATGTTTACAGTCAGATACTGTCAAGCTGCACCACAGTGGCCTATTGATGCATATGGATATATGTTTATTTAAGTAGTATTACTTAAAAGTGACTCATTTCTTTCTATATTGGAGTATTATTGACCATACTAAAATAAATTATCTAAAAAGTTTAAATTTAAAAAATATATTTTGGAATGAGCAAACTTATTTATCTAAATTACATTACGTCAGATATAAACTTTGCTAATAGTAGTAAATAAGAATAATCTTACCGGCTTCATGTCGAACTATAGGATCATGCTTTTGGTCTTCTAATACTTTCCTTAAAAAGGGTATGGCTCTTTTATCCTGCATCTGACCTAGACAATAAGCTAGTTCATGTTTTAAAAGCACTGATTCATCTTTGAAACAATCGTTAATATACTTGATTGCTTTATCTCCTCCTAAGTTACGTAGGGTAAATAGAGCTCTGAAACGCTCTTTCATAGGTCTCTGTGGATCATTTAGCACCCGTCCAATGTTTTGAATCGCATTATCACTGATATCAGTCATTTTGAAATAATATAACCTAATATTAATTTGTAGAAACTTTATGAAACAACGTGTCTGCGCTTATATATAATCCTAACAACAAATGTCATCCTTCGACCTATAGCAATTGACAGTGATAGCTGAACTTTGACAGTTAAAAAAACCATACACAAAATAAATTAACTATAGATAATGAATTAACTAAGAAATTATAGTTATATATATGCATATTTATTTTCATTTAGAAATGTATTAAATATAATAAAAGCTCACTAATATTATTATTAAATAAATTAATGGATAAACAAAATTATCGGTAAAGATAAAAAAAATATTAGTAAGTAGATTGTACGAGTTCGCCTGTAGTATTATATTAATTATATTTATTTTCTTTAACTTCTATTTTGTCATAAATTAATGAACTAACAATCTCTTATATTATTATACGACTCGTGGTGATCGTCTAGATATAAATAAAAAATATATAATAATAATTATAATAAAGTGTGAGTGTTATAAAAATAAAGGACTCGTTCCTATACATATTTGTGCTCGTATGTGTCGGCAGCCGATCTTCAAATTGGCGTCATGTTGTGCCTAGATATTTCATTAAACAATGGCACTTCATGATGTTGACGATGTGCCCAGTGGTCGGACTGATCGATGGGAACAACGTATTTTACGTTGATACGTTATCGATAAACAATCGATATTCCCTTAGCTGGGAATATCAATACACAGGGATGATCGTAAAATGGTTACATTTTGTGCCGATAGTGGCGCTGTCGTTGCGCGCTTTGCTTTTTTTTCCGCCAGGGGAAGATGGCAACGTTACACTCGTGATTGCTACGACAGAAAAGTAGGGTTTCAACGGAGCGGGATTTTTTAATATTACAATATTTTAATATACTTCAGTCAAATTTTGATTTGTTTTACAGTTACTATAAACAAACCTGTACTATATACATATGTTAATGTAAAAGCTCGTACTACGGAACATTTTAAGTTTTGCCAACTTAAATTTAAAATTTAAGAACGCTAATGGTAGAAGTTCAAACTGTTTCTCATCTATCCTATTCTACATTTATATGTATCTTAAGTTTCCTAAGATACACCAATGTGTAACTTAAATTTTGGTAAATTCTAGAGTTGGACTGCGACGAGAGTGATAATATTTCAAAGCGATACATAATTTATTTGTAAATCTTGTTTTATATGCCAAATCCTCGGACACCACAATATCGCTGCACGTAAAACTTTGCTGCGGCTGGTCTGAGATACAACACCATGTGCCGTCGCTTAATAAAATGCCCAGGCGCATCGTGATCTGGGTAATTTAACGATCGGCTGCCAAAGTATGTATATCTAAATACGGTGTAATTATTTTTTATGTTTTATTTCTTTTCAGCTTTACACATAGAAGGATAGCTAGAGGGCACCTAATATCAAGACAGTGTTCTTCGTTTTTCGCCCCAATTTGACACATTGCACGTTGAGTGGCGAAACTCGATGCCGCGCTTTGTCTTGTCACCAGATCGGAGATATAAAACTAGTTTAAATAAAATCATTCCCCCGAGTGTAAATCGAACCTACAATAATCGTGTGTACAGTCAAACACTGTCACACTGCGCCATGACGGCCTCAGTCTATATCTATCTCTACATATAATAAAAATGTAACGGATCGCTGTGTTTACATGGAAGATATATAAAAAGAAGTTATTATTAGGGGCATTTATCAATATAATAGAAACCAAAAAAATATTTTGTCTTTGTCTGTTTATCTATTTGTCTATTTCTTTGTGCACGCTTATCTCAGAAACGGCTGAAGCGATTTAAATGCATTTTGACTATTATATTGAGGTAACTTGCCTTAACATTTAGTGTTTATTTCATTTCAATCGGGTCATAAATAAAATGTTACAACCATTTGAGTAATAAATTTAAGCAAAGTTTTATTGTGTAGTTTACGCAGTGAAAGTCGCGAGCGGGTCGCTAGTTTACAATATTGTGTTATATTTGTATAATATAATTGTAACTTGTACGTCAGATATAGGTATATCAACAACAATCAACAATCTATGCCAGTACACAATCAAACTGTAAATAAAAATATAAACAATACCATCATTAATCAATGTTATTCAACATATTCAATAAGCTACGTTCATGTTTTGTATATGCCTTTTCCTGTTTTGAATGCCATAAAAAAAACAGCAAAAAAGAAATTATAATATAACAAATCATACAAGCTATAATGAATGACTTGCAAAATTTAATAATAATATTTACTATAGAACGCAAAATTATAAGGTACAATTATGCTTCAAACTACACATATTATTATAATTATTAAAGTATTGGAGTATAAAAAATAGTTATAATGGAAGCTTATGAATTGTTTTAGCATCACTGTTTTTTTTTTATTTCTCATGCAACAGGCAAGGAGAGAGAACCCAGTGTCAAAGACATATCGTTCTTCACTTTCCACCCGAATCAGAGACAGCGTGCTGAGTGGCGTAACGCGAAACCACACTTTATCTTGTAACTAGTTCAAAGAAATTTAAACATAAGCATTTCCCCTGATTGGGTATCGAACCTACAGCTATTTCGTCACCAGTCAGTCACACTGCGCCATGATGGCCTCATGAATATTTTGTAAGCTTATTTTCTATTAACAACTTCTACAGACTTTTCTTGAGCAAGAAATAATTAGCAATGTTTATTTAACATTATGTAAATGAATAAAGTTAGGTCGTTTGAAAAATGTTATGGCTTATTAAGAAAAGGTGTGTTAGCAAAATAACTATAAATATGAATGAGTAAAATTTAAAATATTTTTCTGATTTATATATATACTAGCGACTTAAATCATAAATTTTGCTTAAATTTATAATTTATGTGGCTGTAACCGTTTTATTTATGAGCCGATTAAAATTAAATAATATCTAAATGTTAAGGGACACCATATTACAAGAATCTAAATTTCACTGAAATCTCTTAAGCCGGTTCTGATATTAGCGTGCACAAAGAAACAGACAAACAGAAAAGAAAATTAAAAATCATTGTTTTCTATGAAATTTATATCTATTACATTGATAAATGCCCCCTAATAATATATATTTTTATTTATATTCCATGTATAGACAGCTATCAGTTACATTTTTATTATATGTGTAGTTTGTCATTAACAAGTGTAAATATAATTGTACAAATAAGTTGAATAGAAATAACTTACTTAGCTTAATTTAAATTTAGCTTCAGTAATAAAGCCAATGTGTTAAAAATCTAAGAGGAATCTTCAAAAAAACAAGGATAGAGACCAGGTGTCTATAGTGGTATAGTGTTAATATAGTCGAATAAACAAAACAAAAAAAAAGGAAAATGTATTTTTTTAACATTTTTTAAAGTGTTATTCGCAGTTGAAAACGCATGGCTTGGCGGTCAGATCACTTGAACGGGTTTCAAGAGGCGCGGGTTCAAATCCCGTTGCGTTCAAATTTTTATACGTTTTCTAAATATGTCTTTTTTTAAGGAAAATGTAGTTTTAGGTATATATGTATCTATATGCTTAGTTAAAAAATCAACTCTTACCTAATAACATTAACATTTAATTTCAAACGACCAAAGGAGCAGGCAGTTAAGACTAGTGCATACATATATTTAAATCACCTCTTAATAATAATATGCTAACAAAACACATTGACAACAAAACAATTTACGAGTATGTGAATAAATTATCATATAAAGAAATAGATGTCGATTCATCTTGTTTTAAATTAAAGGAATTATTAGAATTATTAGATATTTCTCATAAAGGATATTTCTTAAAAGTTGTTTAAAATTTGAAAGTAGCAGGTTTCGAATCCGCAGCTCTTAGAGTCCGTTATCTTTCCGGTATTAAAAACCATAGTTATAATAAAGAATATATAAATATTTGCTGTGTGTAATTTTTTACCCTTACATATTTCTAAAATGAGACACGATACGCACATATACATCTCGCCATTTAAGTGGAAAAACCGCGAGCTTTTGTGATGCTGGTGTAGATGAAGTGTACAATTCAGATAGACGCCTCACTGGCACTGTTGGATTCACCGGTAAGTGAACCCGATACTACCTACTAAAACCCAGCGGAAACTCTCTCAGCCTACATGAGGCGTCGCAGGAGCGCTCGCGCATTCTACTAAGACGCCTCAGAACTCGTACCACTAATTTAAATCGATTGATTGTCTAAATTATTGTAAGTATCAATATATATAATAGCAATTTTTATTTTTATTTTCATTAAATTAATTCTATTCTTATAGCTATTTTTTGCATTTTTGCTGTTGTACTACACAAAATTATATCATGTGTTTGTATAATAAAGTATATGCTTTCGATAAAAACATTAAAAACTTTAAGAATTTTGTAGCAAAAAATATATTATCCTATATTTAGATATATAATGTTCATTTTAACAGATTCAACATCTTAAAATGTCTATAGGTCTGTTGGTTATATAAATAAGTAACTAAGTTAATGGCTGGATTCGAAATTATCTACGACTATAACACTATAAAATTATATCTGACAAGATTATTAAGATTGTTATTATACTATTACGACAATTATGGTTTAATAAGAGAATATAATTCAAGACAAAGGTCAATGTAAGTGTATTTTACGTAAACCACTACAATCACATGATATGATAAACAATTATTATATGTAATAGTAGAGCATTATCACTGTTTATTCAAAAGAGTCTTGTTTGTATTAACTAAATTCAAATTTAAATATTATCTCATCATGTGAGCGAAAAAAACACAAGGAGACTATGGTGACGCAGTGGAAAAGCGAGCGACTGTAAACTCGATTGGTTATAAGTTCGATTCTTACATCACACAGAGGAATAATTTTATTTAAATGTCTTGAATTCGGAAGAAAATTAAATCTTTCTGACTACCATGTTATGCAAGAAAAAGAGAAAAGCTCCGAAAAAAATCCTTATAGCTAAGATCTACTTACATAGTCCGGTTAAGTTCTACTTAACTTAGCAAATGGTTCTTAGTTCAAATTGGCGTTAGTGGAATGCTTGCAATTATAAATTTTACTTATGTAAATGTTTCCCCAGGCTTGTGAGACAAGATGTAGAGTCACTTGTTACACTTTAAAAGGCAATTAATAAAACATTTCCTTACAGTGCATTTACTACTATAAATTTATACTTCAAATATGCTGTAGCTACAAGTCATCTAATACAATGTATATGTATATATATAATTTGAACCTACAACCCCACGATCTCTTACCGGCTACCGTACGCAACAAGCACTAAACCATAAGGGCGATGAAGCAGCCTTCTTAAGTACTTATAATGCGCATCATGTGAGAATTCTCATATCAATACTCATATACAGTTATTTGTTAGTATCGTGACAATCATCACAGGCTTTGCACGCTGAGATACCACTGTGGCGAGAACAAGTGTTTATGTTTACTAAAACATATTCTACGTAGAGCGCAAGGTTAGATTTATTATTAAGTTATTAGGTTTAAATAATATATTATATATAGTATTAAAATAAATATTAGTTTATTTTTTGAATACAAATCTCTACAATATTAATATATAATAAAAATGTAACCGATCGCTGTCTGTACATAGAAGATATATTAAAAAATATGATCGGTGGCATTCATCATCAACGTACGTAATAGAACTCAAAACAATGATTGGATTTATTTTTCTGTTTGTCTGCTTGTCCGTTTAATTTGGGCAATTTGTGCATTTGTTTTGACTATTTCATTTTGGTAGTCCCTTTCCCTTAACATTTAGTGTTTGTATTGTTTCAATCGGATCATAAATAATAAAATTACAACAATTTAAATCATAAATTTAAGAAAAGTTGAAGAGAACGCCGGTGAGCGAAAAAACGAAATAACTTAGTCGTGTTATTTACGCAGGCGAAGCCGCGAGCGGGTCGCTACACCCTACTCTATGTTTATAATTTATTAATATTTTAGATTATCATTTAGTTTTTGTTTATTTTTACTATATTTTAAAATAATAATATTGAAATAATGAAAACAAAATATCCGTAAAAATGATGTATTAAAAACTCACCACTCTCACCACTCACTTACACTCAACCACTTTCAGTGTTGAGTGGCGACCCTCAACGCCGCGCTTTATCTTCTTCACCAGAGCGGAGAAATTGAAATAATTAAATTATATTCATTCCCCGAGTGAGAATCGAACCCACAAACAATCGCGATTACAGACGCTGTGCTCTCGCGCCACTATTATCAAATTCCAAAATTCCTACGAAAAAGTACCGGGATTTTACGTTATACGCTAGAAACTACGGAAGATAGAAATGGCAATAGCATGACTAGAGTAAAAATATCTGTTATAAATCTAAAACAAATATGGCTCAGTAAAGAATTCGTAATACTTAAGGAATGAGAGAAAGTAAGAAAGCTATATACCATATATTTTTTATACATATTATATAATATTTTATTAGCATACACACTTAATTTCAATTTATAATATTAACTAGCGGCCCGCTCGCGGCTTCGCCTACGTAAACTACACGACTATTACTATTTCACTTTTTCACCCGCCGGCGTTCTCAATTAAATCACAAACTTAAAGAACGACTTAAATCTATCATTCAAAAAACTTTTTTTGTGAACCGATTGAAATAAAATAAACACTAAATATTTATGGAAGCTCACCAGAATACAACAGTCAAAGTCAAAAGTGGAATTAAATCGGTTTAACCATTTCTGAGATAAGCGTGCACGGACGCGCAGACAAACAGAAAAAAATACTTAAATATTATTTTGGGTTCTATTACATTGATATTTATCAGTATTAATTATTTTAAATGCTAATATATTTATAGCTTGTTTTTCTTCATATGTACACCATTTTATTACTAGTTGTTAGTAAAAGTCTATTATAATTTAATTTGAGTTGATTTCAAAGGTGTAAAAAGAATAGATACTTATGCAGAGTTATTGAATTAAAACTGGTGAGAAATCGCTTCTTTCTCCTATATCCACATTATGAAACGATGTATTTTAAAAGATTTGACATTTTATATAGTAAACACACAATACAGCATATTTTTTGTTTAAAACCAAAAATTACACATGTATACGAGTAACTTATGTAGCACACATCAATAACTACAGTTTTATATGAAATAGAATCAAATATATGTTAAGTATGCAATTAAAACCTCGCTTAATATATTATAATAATTAAATATTAAGTTTTAAAACTGAATAATATATAATTGTTTATTTTAAATTACGTTTGTCGCCGTTCGTAGCGCATTTAAGTAGTGGGCCTACACACTATAAGTGATATCTAGTTGGTTGGTTATATTTAGTAAAATTCCCAATAAATTTATACTAAATACTAACAATCCGCTCGCGCCGCATGACCTATTATGTCCGGAAATGAAACATAAAAAAAAAATTATAATAGGTAGCCTATGTTAATCCCAAGACCCTCAAGTATATCTATATAACATTTTAACACATCGGTTAAGCGGTTCGGCCGTGATAATACAGACGACAAACAGACAGACATATATATATATATATATATATATATATTAAGTAAGTTATAACACATAATAATAAGAAAGAAAGTAACACCTCTGACGTTGGTTTCCTTTGTGATTTACATAAGGAGCTTTAAAATCATTTAAAGACACGCATGAAAAATAAGCCTATAAAGCTTTATAGAGTTTTATTATGACGCATTACATGCATATTACTGGGTAATTAGAAAAGCGCCTTAGCAGTTACAAATGTAATATAAAATAATAGGATCTACATATCGAAGAATTTCTGTCATTAGAGTGAGAATAATCTAATTACAATTTGTAGGCTATAAAACGGTCTGCTGACTTACTTAGTACTGTGCCGTCTTCATTCTTGTGTCCAATCAAATATTGGCACGATCGAAGCGCCGTGGAGTGTTTGTATAAACTCAATCTTTACTCGAGACTTTACTCAAGGAAATGCTTGAAATAGCATTCAAGTGGAACACTAACCTTATAACATTTTCCAATATTAATTGCTTTGGTGAATTATGCCTGCATTAGGTAATGTGACTTTTGAACGACTTTTGTACAAAGCAAAACCAGACGAGACTGCAATGCGTTTAAAATTTTGATAAATATTATTTTTAATATAAAATGCCGTTTATTCAAGAATTAATCAAGGGGAGCATCGTGTGAAAGGCCATTGTGGCGCAGTGGGATAGCGTCTTATTGTAAACACAATTGATTGTAGGTTTAATTTCCACTCGGGGGAATGATTGTATTAAAATTATTTGCCAGTGACAGTTGTAACTAATTATTTATTCGATTGAAAAATACCATTTATACCTAAATTAATGGAATAGACAATCTATTAGAATGTCTATGTATTCATTAAATTAGGTATATAATAAACAACGATGAATCGATTTTATTTATCTGATAATTAGGTCAGATGCCACCGCATCTCTCAGTATAATTTAATCTACAAAGCTATTTCTTCAGATATCGACGTGTGACGAAGATACATTAGAAGTAAGTTTTCATTTTATATAAATTATATAATACTGTGAGATCGAACTATATTAATATGGAAACTTAAATTTTTTTCAGATGAATTTTCTTTTAAATTTATTTAACTATGCTTGTATGTAATATTTGGAAGTCTTATTCGTACACTTAGCATTTTAAAAAATCGAACGCAGCAGAAAAAGTATTTTATATTATTAGATTGAAAAAACTATATTAATATTGAAATTGTATTTTATTCGAATTAATTTTCTTTTCAATTTATTTTACCATGTTTGTGTGTAATATTTTATCTTATTCGTACAATTAGCGTTTTAAAAAATCGGAACGGCATTTATTAAGCTCTTCCTTAATGTTTCAAATGATTATTATGATTTATTATTAAATTTAATTGTAACTGTGTCGTATTCGGGCGGAAAGCGGAGAACGGAGTGTCTTAGGTTATCATTAGGTTATCTCTGACTACCCTGGAACCGATTATGAGGGATAAAACGTGTAAAACGTGTTTGTTAAGATTAATATACCTTTTCTTTTTTTTATTTATTTAAACTAATAGATTTTGTTAAGATTAAAGAAATTGAAAATTCCTGACCATGCCAATCTAGATACACATAAAAAAAGAGTACAAAGGTCAGGTTCTGGACATGAAGGTTTAAAAAAAATTGCTATATTACATAATTGATAACAGAAGCGAATAAACCACAAAGTAGAATTTCTGTCTGACCGTATGTCGGTTACTATGTTCGACAATCTCGCAAAAACTACTGTATATAAATACATTAATTTTGGCATCATAGTAGCTCATAGTCTAAAGGTACAAACAGAATAGTTTTTATCCTGACATGATGACTGATAACTGCCGAATAGAAATTAATAATTTTGTAAATAGCTTAGAGTCCAAAGCAACATACAGGATAATTTTATCCCGAAGTTCAACGTAGGAGTAGTAAAAAACGTAAAAACCAGCCTTAAATTACGTTGATTTCTCGCAAATTTCTTTCTAATTTGACTTAGTAATATATTTATTGGAGAATAAAAACAATCTAAAGAAGATATATATATATATTTTATAAAAATTTGAACTTTCCATTTTAGATATATTTCATAAATCCATAAAGTAAAAAAACTTAGATCCATCTGTTATCGAATAGGTGACATTGATATTTCTACAAACCTTTTAGAAGAAACGTATGATCTAAAAATGTTTTCAGTAAACGTAAAAAATTTAAACGCAGTGGGATTCGAACCCACGCCTTTTGGAACCCGTAACTGTACCCATACGGTCTACACCCGGCAGAAATTCTCAAATCGATGGAAATTCTTATACGCTTAATATAAATAATCAATATTCTCCTTTATAGCATGATATTAAAATGAATATCTTACAAGATATCCGTTCAACTTAGGCGGGCAGAGTGATCACGCGTCGGGTTAAATATATTTAATACGTCACGGATGACAGCAGTGGAGAGCGGGAAGCGACAAAGAGTGCCTGGCCTGAAAAGATATAAAAAGTTGAACGGAATGACACCTGCGCCTTTTGGTAGCCGTCCAGGGGTTCAAGTACCGCTGTGTAAAAATGTTGATATGTGCAATGAAACGTGTTTATTGTAAATGTATGAAAAATATTTACATATTTATGGAAATCGGAAATTGAAAGCAAAGTGGTCTTCCACTAATTAAACATATTATATTTTATCAATTGACACAATTCTACTTTCATAATTTCATAGTTCAACAATATTATAAATTTGGGCGATTTACGTGAGAATGCGAGCGGGCGGGAAACACAAAAAAACTAAATTACTACTAGTAGAGTACGCAGGCGAAGCCTCGAGCGTGTCGCTATTATAATAAAATTGCATATATATAGGATTTTTTTAATATTTTTGTCTTTAGATGGGTGGTTTGATGACTCATCTTCTGTGGAACGGAGATCCAGATGCAGTCAACCCGGTTTCTGGACTATCAAAACGCGATATATATGTTGTTCAGAAGACTTGGGCGCTCGCTGCTGCCGATTCCTTCGGTACCGGCACTGAATTGTTAAAAAGGTATATTTTAAGAAAATTGCTTTTTTAATCATATGCATTAAATAATGTATCATCAAATTAATTTCCTTATTTATAATATTAGATAAAATCTTACAGCCAAGTCCTAAAACCTAGTCTTAAGGCCGATTTTCACTTTCGAACCAAAATCAGGACATTTTGCGTTAAATTTCGGAATCTAACACCGCGCATCGTCATACTAGAGCTGGGAAATGGAAATAAATTAAATAATCCTCAGTGAATCCACCACTAGTGGCGCTTACAATTTACGCTTGTCCCACTGTACATAAGTGAACCAAGTAAATATATATGTTAAATGATATTTTCCCAGTACTTGGTCACGTCCACTGCCTCAATCAGGTCCCGTTCTCTTCCCTTAATCAGGTCCTGTTCCCTTAATCAGGTCGTCAATTGAGCATATGAATGGGCAGTTGGGACAAGCAAGTAAGTGTGCCATGGCTTGTACATTGGCACAGTCACAAGAAGTATTCTTGCTATTGAATGTAGCCTGACTTTGCAAGAAGATCGTTACAGCGGCCAACCTGGGTACGCAGACGACTGAGTGACTCCCATGTTGGCCACGGTAGCTTATGGCCTGGCGGTAAGCACTCTTTGAGCCCCTCATACTCTGGAGGAAGTGAGTGGTTAATCTGCCACCTGTCAATGCCTATCGGCCTGCCAATCTGAACTTGCCTGGCACGACTCGAATCACAATCTGAAGCTGTGGTCACGGTCAAATATGGCGATTTTTCAGGCGTTTCAGGACCATAACCGTAAAGTAAAGAGCCAAGGGTCGCTTTCTCCATAGAACATTCCATGCGTTACCGTGCTTAGCTGTCGTATATGTTATTTTATTCTATTCTCCAAGCACAACAAAAATATTCTCCGCGTTTTTAATTGCGATGTTGAATACGACAGTATTAATACAATTTGATTAATAAAAATCTGTATCAATACTTATTCAAAATCTAATAAATTATATGTATATAACCTTTTTTAAATATTAAAATGACATCTTAAGAACTTAAAAGATTTTAAATTTCAATTGTATTAAATTCCCGCTATTGTGTACCACTTGCTTGGTCTATTGGGAGTGATAAACGTATTAAATTGGATATAATGAATAAATGAAGACGCGATCAAAGGCCAAGTAACGGTATTTGTCACTTTTATATTCAGAATTTATGGTTAGCCAGTATTTATTGTTCGATATTTATATCGGTATTCATGTGGCAAATTAAAATTATTAACAGTTTCCAATTATATTTTTCATACATTCAAAATTAAAATTGAGCTAAGCTTATTCGATAAACGAAACTAGATGTGGGGGACAGAATCTGACTGTAACCGTGATTGGTTATGGGTACTATTCCAACTCGGAGGAATGGTTATATTTAAATAATTTTAATGTCTCGGCTAACCTATCATAGACAAAGCGCGGCGTCCAGTTCCGCCACTTAACACGCAATGTTTCTGATTTCGGGATCAAAGTCTAGAACGGACTATCTTGTCACTAGGTTCTCTGGCTACCCTGCTATGCCGGAAAAAGTGTGAAGCTAAACAAAAAAATACATTAAAACATAAAAATAAATATTGCACACACTGAAATATATTTGATATATAGCTAAAAAATAAAATAAAAATAATAGCTATAAAATGACATCAAACTGTTTAAATCTCTGCTTCAATTCGGTCCCAAATTGCCATAACTGTATACATGAAAAAATTAAGAAAGTTGCGAACGCATCTATTGCCTAGTACCTAAGCACCTAGTACCTGAAGATTACCGATATAGTAGGTACTTTAAAAGAAAAAAATGAAAAGTACTAATTCTAAAAACGTACTAAATTTGACCTGATGATATATCTAGGCAGGCCGAAATGATTTAGTAGATATGATTATCGAATATTTTACAATCAATATAATCACCTGCATACTAATGAATATGCCTGAATATTTCTCACAGAACATACGGTTTGGAGCCGGTTTTTATATTTTTACTTATAAATATAGTATTAAAATATTTAACATTCGAAGGCATCGTGGCGCATTTGGAAAGAGTCATATTTAAAGAAGTAAAATTGTCAGTAAAATTATATTTAAATTGATTTTAGTACCTCAATCTGGAGAGACTACAAAGGCGATTGGTTTATGCCACTCAACCCCCAATATCTCAATACTTTGACCTACTCAAATGTGAAGTGAAACATGAACCAAAAACAAAATATACAATTCAAACCCGTCATATAATTATAACTTTAGACTTCAAATAGGAAATTATTTTATTATATATTTACCTACATAAAACTTAAATAAATAAATCACAACAACTGCCATATTACAAGAGTTCTGTCAAGATAATATTTGAAATTCGATAAACAGTTGCCTCTATTAAGTCAATTTATGGGACAATAAAACTTAACTGTCTTCGTAGAACGGAACAGGTGTGATGTAACAATAGACTGTATATTTAATTGTTTATACCAAGATCAAAGAAATAAGTAAAGATCGGCGTTTAATGAATCAATTGTACTATTTTGAGCAGATTCTGGCATTTTAGCGCCACTTCTCGCCATACTTTCCACATGTATATAACTCAAATAGTTTCAAGCCTAGTCAAATAACCGTCAAAAAGAGATGTCAAAAGCAGGTACATCGAGACAGGACTTAGGTACCAGAGCGGACAAATGAAAACAATTTGAATATAATGTTTCCTCCAAGTTGGAATCGAACCCCCGACCAATCACGTTAACAGTCTGGTATATAAACAATCAGATATATTCATTTAATTAAATATAAATCAGTATATAAAATGTAGTCAATATAAACGTAAAAATTAGTAATTAGTAAAAATATTTTTAATTTGACGGATGTGTCCAATTGTTAAATCTAGTTGAATATTCTCGTATCCCTGTATTGATGAGTAAAACCCGCGTTACCTCAGAACGAGTATATATCACTTTATACAAAAGTTAATTTCAAATACAAGGTAGCATTTGTAACGTTTATTTCGTTTGTTTAATTTCAACACCGTCCGTCCTCATTTCTTAAAAAAAGAATTTCGCATTAATACATAATATATAGATAACCCAGTACAGATAATAACCTAACATTTTCTATAATTCATTAGGTATTTCCGAGCGTATCCAGAAACGAAAGAATTCTTTCGTATGATAAGGAACGTGCCCGAAGAGAAGTTCACCGAAAATTTCCAATTTAGAGCTCATGTAATTAATCTAATGTCAGCTCTCGATATGGCGGTAAAGAATCTAGACCAACCGGAAGTAGTCGCTGCCATGATGAATAAACTGGGGGAAACTCATGGTAGACGGAAAATACAAGAAAAACATTTTAATGTAAGTTATAATACTTTTTCTTTGTTTTGATGAATGATCATAACTTTATTATGTACAGCTCAGTGCATACGCATACTCCAATTTTCCTGCAGTTTGTTCTACTTAACATAATAGATACTAGCGACCCGCTCGCGGCTTCGTCTGCGTAAACTACACGAATAAACTATTTCAACACACAAACTTTATGAACCGATTGAAATTAAATAAACACTAAGTGTTAAAGGAAGTTTCAAACAATACAATAGTTAAAATTTGGTAAAGTCATTTCTGAGATAAGCGTGCACAAACAAACAGACACACAGAAAAGAAAATTATAAATCATTGTTTTGGATCCTATTATATATTAATAAATTCCCCCTAATAATATATTTTTTCATATATCTACCATTTACAAATAGCAATCAGTTACAATTTGTTATATGTATAGATATAGACGTTTCTTGTTAACTTATTAGATAAATATCTGTATTACAGTAGTTTTTTTTAAGCATTCATAAAATGGTTTTATATTCACGTCTAGTCCCAAGAAAAAACAACATATTTGTATACTAGATATAAATACTTTAAAAATTAAAAATACTTAGAGTGATTGATTCACTTATGTAAGATTATTATATTATTCGTATTGTTTTTATTATTTTGAATTCTGCATTACACACAATGTCCCATTAAAATAATAAAACAAGCACTAAAATTTATTAAACTAATCCCTTTCCACAGGATTTAACGATCGTAGTAGTGAAATTATTTATAGATGTACTGAAGTTGGACGAAAAGATGCTAGCCGCTTGGGGAAGAACCATTGAGTTTTGGTACAAACATGTGTTCGAGACAATAACCACAGGTGAAAATAGATAATACTAATTTGTTAATATTTAAATATAAAAACTGAACGTCTCCAAAGCAATCTCAAAATATTAAAAAAAAAATATGTATGAACAAGTACCTTTTCCAGCATTTGTAATTTCTGTATCATACTTGTAATCGATATAAAATAACGTTAAAATCATTGTCTTCTACGAAATTGTAAATATATTATATACAATCTCTATATCAAAGTGAGGTATTTAAAAAAAAACACTATGTTATTATTATATTGTGTATTTCACTTTAAAAAAACACACGATAAAAAAACCCGTCAACCCGTGAATGAGTTGTGAACAGCGAAATAGAAAACCGTGAAATTATATAATAAAGGAGAAAGAGAAAAACGACATAAACAACAAAAATACAAAATATACATATAAATACATAAATAGTAACATATATACATACATACATACATATATATATATATATATATATATACTAATGATGTAGACTTGGAACAGGAACAAAACTTTTAGTGTATATAGTATTCTAATAAAACATAATATAAACTTATCGTTCAATATTAAAAGATAAATTCTTATTTATTCCACTAGTATGGGTGACATATTAAGACCTTTTACAAGATCAATTCATATATCACATATAATTTACACATACATATTGAAAGGCTATCTTGTCGCAGTCTGCGTCTGACGAGTGCGCCATTCGTGGGGAAAATTCGTTGTCTTAAGCCACCCAACACGCATGTCTTGACGCAAGGTTATTTCCGTCTACCGTGCTACGAGAAAAAACGTGAAACGTGAACGTGCATTTTTTTTTACATATTATGTAACTATACTTGTATGCACACTATTGTGTTTGTGTTTATACAATCGTCAGTCAACAATTCCATTCGTAATGATAACAGTATATTGATATTTTCTACAATTACGTATATATTGATTTGTATTTATAATAGCAGAAAAATAGCCATTTGTAGGTAAAGTGCAAGTTAATTGTTCAATATAATATATAAAACTCTATCGTTAATCACAGAATGACTGACAGATAAAGCACAGCCTACACCACTGGTCGTAGAAAGCTAAAACTTTACATATTTTTGTCTTGGAGACTGTAGCGGAGTACCAAGAAGGTTTCTCGTTTTCGTTTTATAATTAAAAGTGTGGAATAAAGAATTATATCTCTTGTACTTTCGACTATAATATATAATCGTATATTTGTACAATATTATCTTCTTATTTTTAATAAGAATCATTGAGGCTTTTATTTTTTTAGTGAAATATAGACATTTCTTGATCATAAATAATATATATCTTATTGCACTATATAAGTAAGTATTTCAATTTTCTTTCCTTGACTTTTATATTCAAAATGTAACTCACACACTTAGAAAGTGAAAAAAATTTAAACGTATTGGGACTACAATTGGCGCTTCTTGCAAATTGGCACCAAGACCGTTAAGCCATACGTTCTACATCCAGCTATATCGAAATTCTTACACGCTTGTTACAATTTACTGTTCTTGTTGTTAACTACGGACGATTGAGAGGCGCGGGTTCGAATCCCGCTATATTAAAAATTATATACGTTTTCTAAAATTTCTTTACCTACGTGTGTCCTTTCGTTGTACTAGAAATATGATACACTCGTCAATTACACTTAACACACAACACAACTTTTAGTAAACAAGGTAACATTTATTATTATAAAATTAATATAGTATAGAATCATAAATATTGTTAAATACAATGAATATGAATTAAGAATAGATTATTGTGCAATTTCCAAAGATTCTGATCTGCGTAGTTTATATATTTTAGAATTTAATTATATCTCTTTTAGGCGTATATATTGTAGTCGTTAATAAATTTGAGTGTAGAAATACTTGTGTATAATAAATACTTTTTTTTATTTTATTATTGTTTTATTTTCTGCATGTTTTGTTTGCATTTTTAACACGTGTTTTACACATAATTTATTTTATGTACCAAAAAAGACGTTTTGGAAGCGTTCATGACGAAGTGGGTCAGCATCTGAGGGTTAAAGGTATGATTATAGGTTCAATCCTCATTTGAGAGGATTACTATATTTAAATTATTTTCATACTCTCGCTCTTTAAGACAATTGTCACATTTTTTGTTATGCTCTGTGTTACACACACTCTACACAGCTACTGAACACTCTGTGTTATGTAGATTACTGCATAATATAATAAATAAGTTTGAATAATTTTACAAGGATCTAATACATTGAAAATAAATTACCAAGGCGACCAAAAAATGGCGCACTTGTAAATGGTAAAATGGTCTAATAAGGAGCGTGCCTTCACACGGCTATACATTATTCAGGTTAATTGCAATGAACCCGACTCTACGTACACGCCCTTCGTTTCCCGAATACGTTCACACAAATTCGTCAGTTATTATTTTCGATTTTTCCGGTCTGAGAATTTCACAAAAATATAATAATTTTCATAATTAATTAACTCGCAATATATCTTCAGCTTCACGCTGTTTCCCGCATAGCAGGGTAGGCAGAGAGAACCTAGTGTCAAAACATGCCGTATTCTTCCGATCTCGATCCTGATCGATCCCGATTCAGAGACATTGCGTGTTGAGGGGAGAAATTAAATATAATCATATTTTTTTTTAACATTACTTTTTTTATGTATAATATGTCCCTCAGTTAACAGATTTCTATACATTATATTTTTTTATTAATCCCCAATTACAAAGAGTAGGTAAAGAACCTAGTGGGTCAACAATATTTTAAAAACAAACATAATTTGACTTTTTAATTTGCTGCTAATTTGTTAATAGCCTATCTAAATAGTCAGATAAGTCGTGACGTCATTCATCATGTCACCATTACCATCCTCACCCCATCTACTTATTATTTTTAGACCTTTTAAATTGTAAAAACCTTTTAAATTGTACCAGAATGCTCTTGGAAGTGAAACAATCACCAGCCTCATACATTTTGCAGGTTTATTTGATAGTACTAATGATAAGTTACTTGACTTTGTTATATGCTTTGAATTTGAAAGTGGAAGCTTAGTTTAATTAAACAATGAAAAATGTACCTTGGACTAATATTTTAATGCAAAAGCATTATATAGAGTTAGACACATCACAATTCATTTTTCCTTTATTTTCATTAATTCAAAAATAAAAGCAGAGTACTAGGTCTTAGCAAATTGTATGTCACTGTATTAAATGTATGTCAAACACATGGTTTTATGTGTAATATTAATTTTAATTAATAAATTAAATGGATTTGGCATATTATAAAAAATTGACGCTCCGCATTCCACCATAATAAACTTAATACGAGTAAATATGTCAAATCTAATATATTTTCGCCCTCTTAATTTCATTCAAGTGTTTATATAATAATTAAAAATTGATATTCATATATTAATCAACTGTACATAAGAAAACAGCACTAAATAACATTTATAAATGTAAAGCAAATGTAAATTTGTCAAAGTCAAAGTGTTCTCAAAGAAGCTATAGGTACAGCTAGCCTTGACAAAAAATCCATTCCGGTATGCATAAAAGATGAGAGCTTGTCTATGGGACACTCCATCGATCCACGATAAACTTTACCTGTTTTAAAAGGATTTAGGTATACACTTAACCTAGCATAGCAGGCTAGTCAGAGATAACCTAATTTCAATACAGTCCATTCTACAAAAAAAAACATTTAAAAAAAATATAAAATGTTTTGTCATTTTCTAAGTGTGTGAATAAAACTTTAAAAATGTTCAAAACACTCCGTTCCCCTCTTTCCGCATTGCCTGTTAATTCCTTCGACTGATCGACCCCCAACTAATCGACCGCTTAAGGTTGCCTGGCAGAGATCGCTTATAGCGATGAGGCCGCCTGTTGTACATTTTATTTTATTTTGCCATTTTTTTCTGTTTTTCTCTGTCAACTTGTGGTGTACAATAAAGTATGTCATTATTATCAATCGTTTGCAGTTACATGTTGTCCCACTGCGACCAACGTCTGCCAACCGTAGTATTCATAACACGTTTTTCGTAGACAAGATGACATTTTACCAATTTCTATACGTTAAAAATGTAATTCAGATTCTACGGGAATGTGGCTTCATAATTACATTACACGTTCTCGCTGACCGAAAATGCTTAAACATTTTCGATCATTTCACTTGTTTATTTATTTAAATGAGGCCACTGCGCCACAGTGAAACAGCGTCTGTAAGCGGGATTGGTTCGATTCCCACTCGGAGGAATAGTAATATTTAAAAATATTTTCATTTCTCCGCTCAGGTATTGACTTGAGTAAATCCGTTACGAGTACCCGCCCGATTGGGGACTCGGACGTGGTTATGTGGGACTCCGGACTGGCAGATAGGCCGTCCGTATTCACTAAAACCTCCCACGACTACCCTCACTACGCTGCTATAACAAAAATAAGATACTTATTGTTAAATGTTATAAGATATAAACCTTAGCTTTAGCTACTGATTCACATAAAATCTGTTCTTAAATAAAATACGCTGACGATCTCGCGATACTGACACGATACCCAGAACAGTGTCAGTCAGGTTCTAATAAACGAAGTAGATGGACTCTATAATTTATAAAGCGGCGGCTTTTAATATTCTCGGTAAAAAAAAAGCTAACGAAGGGCGCCCTAGATGTAATAGTCGATGGCTTTTTAAAATATCTTGATAAGGTAGACCATCAACTTATTACATAACCTAAATATAACCTCTTAGCAAAGTTAGATGCTAACATTATAAAAACATTGAAGTTTTCGCTTGGGCTAGCGCATTTGACGGACACCTCAAACCTATTGAGAGACAAAAATTTGGTTTTGGTTAAGATTAAAGAAATCATCAGAGCTCTATAATTATCTAAGAGTCGCCAAAAGACATATTCTGGGAAAATCACATGATAATATTGTTACATCACTTACAAAAGACAGAAGTGGCCCAGAGCTAGAGTCAATACTTAAATTTCGTTAAAAATTATGGTGAGAGCCCAAACGAGTAGAGTAGTAGAGTTGTATTAAATTTAATGCTTATAATTTGGGCTTAACTCGCCACAAGCCTGAGCAAAGGCAAAAACAGCCACTAGTCTATTACCATCTGTTTCTTAATATTTTTTTCTTCATGAACCTCTCCATCCTGTAATAGACGAAAGCCTATTATATACAAATGTACTTTCGCAATATCGCAATTTCGCAGTTACCCGTAGCTTATTATTATTCCCCTAGCAGTCATATTTAGCACATAATAATAGAACAATGGGTCGTTATTGATACTTATCATCGATTAACCAATTAAGCCTTGACGTTTCGCTACTAGAATATCAGAGTGCGTTTGATTTTCATACTGCACCTAAATGCAATCTTACGAGGATGGCTCAAGCCCCTTTAACGAACTTAATTACTGCTTGGAACTTATTTTCTATTATAAATATTGTGTTCACGTGTCTTCTGCTGTAATAAGATGCATAGCTTCTTGATAGTTAATTTAGTTTTATTACCGATTTGCTTAGAATATTAATAAGATAATTATTACATATTACATTTGTTGTTGGTTTTGCTCAGGCTAGTAGAGAGTTCAGCAAAAATTGCAAGCTTCACATTTTTTGCCACATAGCAGGGTAGCTATTGGCAAGACACTCCGTTCTCCGCTTGCCGCTTAAATTCGAGACATTGCGTGTTGAGTGGCGGCGCTCACCGTCGCAGTTTGTGGCGTTCACCAGAGCGCATAAAAGAAAATTATTAAATGACAATCATTCTACAGAGCGGGAATTGAACCCACAAGCAATCGCGATTGAGTCAGACGCTGCCCCACTGCGCCACGATAGTTTCAAAAAATTGAATTGATTTAAAATAACCTAAGGTAATAAAAGCAATAATTATTATTTATTAATAATTATTTTATTTTTACTAAAATTTGGCCTTTTACTTGGCATTCAGTACAGTTGATTTTGTAGACAAGATGAAATTATTTTTAGTTTTTATTTAAAATATTTTTAAAGTGTTATTCAAACACTTAGGAAATTGAAGTACATATATTTAGAAAACGTGTAAAAAATTACAAAATTTTATTCCCGCTGCGTTCAAATTTTTATATGACTGACAAACTTTTTGGACAAAATTGTTAAACTGCTAATACTTGAAAAACAGATTGTATATGAATTATTATTAGTAGCTAAATCTAAGGTATATCTTTTAAAGCTTAACATTAATTATCATTTTTTTTACGGTTTAAACGCATAGCAGGTTAATTAGAAATGACCTACTGTTGAAAAGACACTTCGTTTTTCACTTTCCGCCGTAATACTTGACATTGCGTGTTGAACGATGGAACTTAAAGCCGCGCTTTTTCTTGCCACCATTATCATTCTCATTCTCCAGAGAGGAAATCGAGCCCACAACCGATCACATTTCGAATCAGAAGCTCCATTGCGCCTCGATGAAATAACTTTTGTCTAAAATATCTTTAAAATAATTATTTGTATTATTATTTAAAAACAACATTTATTGTAAAAACTGCACATTGAGTTGTAGTTTTGAGTATTTCCCTCGACACTGCGGTTTGCGGTCAGGTATATTTAGCTGCAGGCGAGACCAAACGAAGGAATTTTTATTAATAAAGGTATTTTTCTGTGACTAACGGCATTATTTCATTTAATCCAATGACACACGTGTTTAGTAACAATACAATGTTTCTGTTCAACATATTATAATTTTTTATTTATTATATTCGCTACAAGTAATAAATAAAGTGTAGTAGATGATTAAAGTTAATTTTAATTTTTTTAATCGACACGCAATGTTTCGAATTTGGGCGTAAAGCGGAAAACGTAGTGTATCGACTCTAAAACTCTCTGTCCACTATTTAAAATCGTACATATTCTTTACAATCTGGTATTTTCATAATACATATAAATAAATATATTTAATACATAAAAATTACGAAAGAGAATACCAAATCAGCTTATCAATACAATATACTGGCACATCTGAAAACTAGTATCTTATACTTCAATTAACTGATTACAAAATTAAACTAATTGTTGTTTTTTTTAAATTTCTAATATAAAAGTATATAAGAAAAAAAAAAGAAAAACCAGGCGCACGTTACGTGAACGCCTCAGCTTATATCAGGTAAAGGTAAAAACTGGACCGGTGAAGTCAGATTAGACAGTACTCGCCCTACGGCATGGCTCGAAGGGCGGGCGGGGCGTAGTAAACAACTGAAAACTGAAACTTGCCCAGTATTCAAGCCGCATTCGTACCGAGATAACGTTCGCCCATACCAATTGACCGTACACATGTGACGCCGATGAAAACTTTGTTAAATATAGCATCATATAGTAAAAATTATGAATTAAGATAAGTTAGAAATTGTGCTTTGTGATGTGCAATGTGTGAGCCTTATGCAAAACATCGAACAACACCGCTCGGCTAAATAATTAATATTAAAGGTGTCATATGCAAAGGTATGTTTCATTATTATTTTTTTTATGGCGCAGTTAATAAAAGATTTCACTTTTATATAAGTATATTAAAACACACAATCACGTCTTAAAAGACATTGTGTTAAATGTCGAATTTAATATAACCTGAAATATAATACAACTTGATTATTTTATAAAATTCTGAAATGTTTAAAATAAAATAACAAAAATATTAATTCAATAGCGTTTGCTAAGTTTATTGCATTGTGTATATAAAATGAAATCAATCATATGCCTTAATAACGTTCAATCTGTGTCAAATCGTGAATGCAAACTCAAATTGCAATACTCAATCTACCTAAGTTAATTATTTATAGGCTAACCACAGTAACAGTGTATGGAATTATGTATTTTGAAATACATGCAAATATTACTAAATATAGATTTTTTTATATTGTAATGTTATTTTTATATGACAAAGTAAACTATATAGTATGTAACGTATGCATATAATAAATAAAAACAAAATATTTGATTGTTATGGGTTCGATTCCCACTTGGGCACTTGGATGGTCATAATTTAAATATTTGAATTTCTCTGCTCTGATGAACGAGTGGCGATGGCGTTTAGTCCCTCAACACGCAATGTTTGAATTTTGGCGGAAAGTGGAGAACGGAGTGTCTTGACACTTAGTCTAGACTGGGGAAAAAGTGAATTTTTTAAATGAGTATGTTTTAATATTCTTTTTTAAATTACCATATTCAAAAACAGTATAATAATACGTATATAATATATAACGCAAAATTGGAACAGAAACATCAAAATTACCTGGAAAGACGACCCACAAACTTTATGAGACATTTGCATACAAACTTAAGCCTAAAGGTCGTGGTTATAAACCGCAAGTACTACGCTACGATATAGGTAGCGTAAAAAACCACCCGCTAAAACGAACTTGACCTAGATATTGACCCCATAAACGCTTAAAAGGAAATTAGGCTTCACATTGGCAAACACGGAAACTTGGCCGAAAAATATAAGTCTGTGGGAAAATAGAAACGAAATAACAAATGAAATTGTAAATATTTTTAAAATTGTTTTAGATTAAATTGAAAGTGTGCTTCTTGGTCCTACCCTGACTCGCAATAGTTTTCGCATGTGTATGGTTGTATAAAACGAAACATATATATAGGACCATAAATTTTGCTTGGTTTTGCAACGATTACTGCCAAAATTAAATATGTTTTTACAATCTTAAATATACCTAAAATAAGTGAATATTCTGAATTATATACAAAAAAAATATTGAGTTTTATATGTAGGTGTTAAAGTATTAGCATTGTTGTAGTCAAAAAATCTAAAAAGATTTAAATTATAGAAGTCGTTGTAACGCAGTTGAAACATGTCGGTAGCAGGTTGTCGTCAGTTGCAAGGAGGTCGTTTGCCTCTGTTTGAATGGAGACTAGAGAACGGACTCACTTTTCACTACAGTTCACGGAGCACTGAATTTCTCTGTCTTCTAAAAAGTCATAAAATTTTATACAATTAATTAAAACAAATTCATAATCAGCATCATACTGGTGTGAACTTGAATTCTCAAGCGGAGAAAATGGGTGCCTTCACACTTCACTTTCTCCGCTTATTATTATACAAATAATTTCTCGAAATATACACGATTTAAAATGGTAGCTAGAACCAGGGACACTACACAAGCAATACCAATCAAAAGTTACAATTTTATTCTTATTACGTGAACTGTATATACTGTGGGTGTAAAAAGTATTTGTACATTATACATACGTTCATTGTTTTAAAAAAAAAAAGAGTATTTTATTAAAAATTAAAAAAAAACAAAATACAATGATAAATTCTTTTATTCCTAATGGTTTTAAGCAAGAAATAACAATAAATTTCGGTTTGCAACACCAAATGGAAATTACAAAAAGTATTCGAACGGGCAATTGATCGTAAATAAAATAGCGAATAACATTTTGTGGGATACCCTTTTGAATCATACTGCCTATAGTTCTAGTAGCATTGAATCGACAACATTTTTCGTTATATCAGGTGTAATTTCTGCCCATTTTTTTTAAAACGTCAATGAACTTCGTCTGATTTGAAGCCTGTGTTTCCCTGATAGAATTTGCCAAAATACTCCGCAAATGTTTGATACATCGTAGAACATCCAATTTTTTGTATTATAAGCCGTGTGCTTTGGATCGTTGTCCTGTTGGAATACAAATAATTTCCAACACATCCACGGATATTGTTTTTAAAAGACAATGAACATTTTATGGTTCATTGTTCCTTCAATCACATGTAATGCCACTTTCAGCACCCATACAACCCCCACAATATGACTGGGACACCATCGCATTTCACAGTCGGAATCAAATTTCCATGGCACTCAGCTTAACCTTAGTCAGTAAAAACATGGTACCCGTCTATGTCCGCAGGTAAATATGAGATACCAAGAATACATAATTACTTTAGAGACAGAACTCTAAAAAAAAGATTACCATATATTCTAAGACACCGTGAACCAGTTTTCAAAATATTTAAAATAAATGTAAAACAATATTTGCTATCGAGTGTTTAAAATGTTATATATTAAGTGACTCAACTGATCCTACAGTCAAACTGTATAAACAGTTTTGTAGGACTGTGAAATATTCTTTTGTAAAAATTTTTGATGTATAATAATTAAATTAAAAAAAAATTACAGTTCTCCTTGATGTCTTCCATCCGAACCAAGAATATTAAATTTACTTCCGAGAATATGTCACTACTTGAATTCGCTAAGAAATGTATGAATAAAGAAACTAATTCCAAAAGTTCCATTATCTTTGTTCGTATAATTCTTAGCGCATTCGAGTCGTTTTTGAAATTGGTTTACTCCCGGCCGTGGTATTCATTCTTCGAACCAATTTATTTCGAAACGTAACAATTGAAACTTTTAAGCAACTCTATCTTGCATTGTCCCTGCAATCGTCGGAACAGAGCATTTACCTATATTTTCTTACTAAGCCTACAATGAATCTTTCGTCTGTACATGAAGTTCTTAATTGTTTTGCCAAACCAACGCATGGCTTGGCGATCAGAGCGCTTGAACGGTTTTCAAGAGGCGCGGGTTCAAATACCGCTGCGTTCAAATTTCTATACGTTTTCTAAATATGTCTTTTTCTAAATATTATCCATGGTTTTTTTCTCTTTACAGAATGTATTTTGTATTTGGGTATATATTTGATCTGAGAAAGTCATTTGAAATGCAATAAGATAGAATATTTACAATGCTGGAGACCAATTATGAAATAGGTTACGCCATTTTAAAGCTTATGGGATTCTTCTATGGTTCTCTCTCTCTCACTCATTTTCACTTTGCTTATCTAGTCTCATTCCATACACTTTATATATATTTTTCTCGTCTCGTCTAATAAAAAAATTATGAAGCTCTCTCCTTTTACGAGATATTTACGAGACAATTTTGAAAAATCTTATCTTAGACATAAAACGTATAGAGTTGAAACTTTAAATTGGCCATCTGTACACTCCTTTATTAGAATTAACAGAATGAACAGTTGCCCTTTGAAAAATGTTAATTGCTGTTTTATTACGCCAATTCAATACGCCTACGTAAAATATAACACCCATTTGAACTTTTAACGATTGACGTTATATTTCAATGCAAATAAAATAATCGTATTGAAAAAATATATAAAATTAGAAAAAGCTTTTACAGTACAGGTCGTGCTTTCAAACTATTAGAGTGGAAGAAATATGGTAGCATAGTTTTTATGCAACCAAGCGTAATATTTAACAGGGAAATGTAAAATAATAAATTGACAAGTATATTATACTATTTTGATATGAAACTATTTTTAACCGGATTAATCGCGTATATTATTGGTATTCGAAAAAATGATATTAGAAACCCGACGTTTTGACAGTAGTCCGTGGTCGCAGGTAGACCTCCCTGTAGATTTTCGAATACCAATAATATATTAATCCGGTAAGATTAATCCGGTTAAAAATAGTTTTATTTCAAAATGTGAAGTAATCGCGAAAATCAAACATCTTATTATAATATACTAGTGACTAAACACTATGCGAGTATTTTAAATGTAGCTATTTCTACCGCACTCTCTGCAGGTGTACCTGTAACCACCGGAACATCGGGATTTGTGTAATATATATATAATTTTTTTTAAGATGTATAAATTTACGTATCGTCGAGTTTCTTCTTTGATATATTTGTATAACTGTATAAGACTGTGAACTTTAACTAATTTTACAAACTATATCTACGACAAACAATACATTATAATCTCAATACAGTACAGAACCCTTTTACATGAAATATAAAATCACACTTGCGCAATTTATGTAAAACACTGTACGCGGCTTTCTTTGGTAACGTTGGATACATTCCAACAACTCTATTAACTTAAACTATTAACAATGTCAATAGTTTGGAAGCCAAAATTTCCCGTAACCCTATTACATTTGCTTTGGATTCGATCCAAATTTAATTAGCCGAATGTAACGTGAGAAAATAATATAATTTTAGCTAGTTGAGCTTTACGAAAAAACAGTTGACAATTTGTTAATATTTCACACATAGGCCAAGAACGAAGGCCAAAACAGGAGCTTCACCATTTTCCTGGGACAGAAGTGTAGGCAGAGAAAATGTGGTGGCTTTGTTCTCTATTTCCCACCCGAATTGAGACATTGCTGGTTAATTGGCGGAAGTCATTGCCGCGATTCGTCTTGCTTAGGGAAATGAAAATAATTCCTACGAATCGATGGCACTCACAACGAAACACGTTTACAGCCTCTTTTGTGTCATATTCACTGCTCTGAGGGAAGTTTGTATTTAAAAACATTTTAGGTTTTTCAATCTGATTAGACTATATGTGGTGACGCTCGTAAAACCAACACATAATGTACCTTAAATGGTCGAAAAATTTGTCATAAACTGCTTCAGCATCTCATTCTCAGTTTTAGATTAATGATTCCGCCTTCTTTCAATCCTTTGAAATGAATGTGGGAAATGTAATTTAAAAAACGCATAGTTTTTGTAGCTCTTCTGTATAATAAAGTTGCAAATTTAGATGTAAATTGCACCAACCACGGCGCCGTTGAGTCGAGACCAGTAGTATTATCCACAACTGTGTGACATGGATCAACTTTGAATCCCAAATAGATTGTTGTATGAGATACTGTATGTAAATAATTTCATATGCAAGCTTATGAAAGTTAAAACTGTAAGCCGTACTTTGAGGTGATAAATGCATGTATACTTGAGGTACAATATGAGAAACAGTAAAATTAACATGATAAAATATAATTCTATGAAAAGTTATAGGTAAGTGTCAAAATTTGAAAACCATATTAAATTTATTATATATTGGATTTTACTACTTTACTTTGGTAAAATTATTGCCAGTTACACTAAACTAACTGTTACTAGAGGCATAGTGCCGCAGTGTGACTGTATACGCGATGATTGTGGGTTCGATGGTCATCAGGGGAATAATTATATTTAAATTATTTTCAATTTTCTTTGATTACAAGACAAATTGCATCGTTGAGTACCGCCCCTCAATTGGCAATGTCTCGGATTACAGCGGAAACTGGAAAATAAACTATTTCGGTTATTTGCTTCTTCGCCCACTATTATTCTCACTTAAATCGCAAACTTAACTTATTTGTTTTTACCTTCATTATAGTTCTAATGATCTGTGTAGGGTTGACAGTTCTTTCACTAAATTTTTAATTGAATAATCTGTAGATGACCGTCTGACGGAAAACGCGATTGGTTTTGAGTTCAATTCCCATTTAAAGAAATGATTGTAACTTTTCTATTTGAAAAGAGTAACTTTTGAGTCCCTCACCGGCTCTTCTTAGCGCAACTGCATTCCGGGCCGGTGGTAGCTTTATGTTCCTCCGGCGATTCAAAGGTGCTTGCAAAAGTCTATTTGAATAACGGATATTTTGAATTGGAATTTTAATTATTTTAATTTCTTCGCTCTGGTAAGATAAAAATTCGGCATTAGGGTCTGCCACAGAACAAGCACCGTTTAAATTCTGGCGAAGTGTAAAGAACATAGTGTCTTGACACTAAGTTCTCTCTTCCTATCTAAAAACTGTAAATATATTGAGTTATTAACTCGTCGCGTAGCTAGAACGCCTGTAAAATCAAAATTATATTAGAATCCACAACCATTGCAACAACATTTATTTATTTTTGTAAACGATTCTTACAAGGTAATTGGTGCATTAGTTAAATCTATTCCAATAAATAAAATTGGAGTGTTTATTTTTAATATTAAAATAAGCGCTTTTAATTTTTTACACGGTACATATAACAAAAAAAACCTTTTTACAATATTTGTCTGTCTGTCTCTTTGTTCCCACTAATCTCTGTAACGGCTGGTCCGATTTTGAAGACACTAATAGATAGCTAATGTAATTTTAGAATTCCACGCGGACGGAGTCACGAGCAAAGCCAGTTTAAAATATATATCTCTGTATTTTCCTATAAACCTTAATTCTAAAATCTATAAGCACACAAAAGGTTATTTTTTCAAATTATAAATAGCACAGTTGGTCACGGAACTTCCCCATATATGTAAGTTTGTAACAACATGTGTAGGCGGGCTCAATTAGATATATAGCAGGTATATGTTAAATGTCAACTATATGAGGCAGGACACCTACTAATTACTGTAGGAGTAATTGTAGTACTTTAATAAAAACGAAGAAAATGTTTTTAAAAATATAAACGACCAGTGTTTAATTTGTCTCCACTCGTTGAAATGTGCAACTATTTTTTTTTACATACCGGTTGTGGATTCCAGTTTCAAAGATAGATTTATTTATTTTACTATCATTTTTTTTTTACCATTATACTCTAGATTAAATCTGAATACGTAGCAAAGGCAATATCATGTACCCGAAATAAAAAAAAATTGTGGATGTATGCTCTAAAGCCTTTGTATGAAGGTTGTATAGTTGAATAGACTAAATTAATTACAATCTTTTGCTATGTCATAGCCATAAACAGTTTTTAGCTTTACTAATCTGAAATATATATATACTAGAAATATTTACATATTGCTAGCATAATTAGAATATTTATAATAATTATTATAAACGGTGTAAAAATGAATTTTCATTGATAACTCAATCGGTTTTATTCTTATATTTAGATTTTTCTCATACTTATGCTATCGTCATATTTTATTATTTTAATATTATTTTTGTAAATTACTAGATATTATCATAAAAAATAGTAATACATGTAAGTCTATAAGAACGGCGTATTTGGGGCGAAATTTATATACACGCACAGACACAGAAAAAACATCTAATTGCATAGAAATCAATACCTTAAGGAATCACTGTATCACCGGTAATTTAATTTTTCAACTAATCTCGCAAAAAGTGCATCCAAGAGCTAAGATTAGTGTTGTGTGTTTGTTGAATATCCAAATCATTATTGTTTTTTTATCTAACGAGAGTTCAAATATGGAAAAAAATCTAGTAACTGTTTATGGAAAGATCATATGAAAACTTAGCGAAATATTTGTACATTTACCCCATTTTTCAGTGCTAAGCTAGCTATTAAAATTATTCATGACTTTATTTGTCATATTCGAGTTGACTCAAAAATGCATAAAGAAATACGTCTAGTAACACATAAATCTAATTTAATTTCTATGAATAATAAAAAGAAAAAGATTTAAGGCGGCTATCTGTTCCTGTTAATTAAATAAAAAAAAACTTAAACTATGTAGAATTTAGTGTATGACACTCATACGGCTATTTCGTTTTTTTTTAATGTATTTAAATTACAAAGATTAGTGCAAAAAATATAAAAATTTTTAGCGCATCTCTTTCCTTATTTAGCAACGACTTATCACTGAAAACAAAAATGCATATAAAACACATGTTACTGTATTTAATATTTATTTAAGTAATTAAAAATGTTTTAAGTGTATTATTATAGAAAATGTTGGTTTCCTGTATATTAAATTTAACTTTGATCAAATTTTATACTTCGCATAATTTGCGTAAAAGTTAATGACAGTATTTGTATCTAGATGATTATATTTAGTCTTGCCATAAATACTGTTACAAAGAAAAACATTTTTTACTATTACAGCGTGTAAGAGTAAGTATACATTAATATAAAACCATTAAACATATATAAAGCTTATTCAAATTGGCCTCTATTGGCTGCAATACAGTCCTTGAGGCCAGTTATCAAGCAGCACGCACTCTTTCTATGAGAAAATTTTTCACTGCCAATCGTATGGATTGTTTTATGGACACCAAATTATCGTGGCGTTAAGAGCAAGCCTTAATCTATAAAACTGACCATAAATCATAATCCAGTGGATTAATATCTGGACTAGATGACGGCCAGTCTTTAGCTCTGATGAAGTCCGGAACGATCTTTTCTAACCAAGATTAGATGGATCGAGCTTTATGACCTGGCGCCGAGTCTTGCTGCCAGGATCATTTTCAGATATTGAATATGGTGTGGTTAAGGGGCTTAACTACCTTCTCAGGATTGGTATATTGATACACTTGTGCCGATGTTTTGGCTGACTAAGTTTTATTACAGATTTCAGCATAAATACGCTCATTTTGTTTCATCAAATATTGCTCAATTGTAAAAAAGTTCTCATCTGTGAGCAAAATGTAATTGTGACCTCCCTTGGCGTACTGTTGTAGTAGTCGTTTGGACACCCTATTCCGATACTTTAAAACAAATGATTAGTTAAAATTGAACAGTCCGTCTAAGTCATTTATTAAAAATACGCCACATTTTTGTAGGTGCTATCTTCATCTCCCGATATAAAATCTTTTGCTTTCGGACAGGATTTCTTCGAGTTCTTACCCTTACTGCTTTGATCATCACAAACAGAGTTATGTAGTTCCATAGTACCTATCAATAGCCCGGTGCACAAATATTTGAATAACACCAAGCGTATGGAGGATTTAAAAAAAAATATTTATCACCTTACCTACTTTAAGTAATTCAATCACAGCGATTCGGTTCTCTTCATCACCCCACGCGACTTTAATATCACAAAATATTTTACAATATATTGGCGCGAAAATAAGAAAACATGGTTAACAATCATTTAAAAATGACAGATTCCAAATTTAAAACTAATATTCTGTACTATAACAGTATTTATAGCCAGACTAAGTATATGTGAACAATTATCAATGAGTATGAATTTATTTGAATGTTTTAAAAGCCAAATCGCTAAAACAATTTATATAAAACTTGAAAAACATTCACATTAGTTTTCGTGGAAATAAAATCGTTTTTAACGTAATTATAATGTACCTAATTATTATGCGCTAAACATATAATTTCAAAAAATATATGCATTTCAATGTAATAGATGATCCTGTACACAATATACCATCAAAAATATAAATGTGAAAATTGAAGCCACTACCTATTATTAAGTGTGCCGACAAAAGAATTGCGATCTAAATGAGCGCCAAGTTCTCTAGATAGTACTGAAATTTTTGTTCAAGTAAACAAACAAATAAATAAAGCTCAAGGTTCGACCGACATTAAAACCCAAAGACTCCAAAGTTTTTACATCTAAATTCCTTTAAATAATAAATTAAGTAATTTACATTGTTGAAAAGTTTTTCCTTTTCTTTTGATGGCCTTACTCATTTTATTACAAAATAAATTAATTTCCTGCATAATTCAGACTAACAACAGATTACCATAATCTGGAGGAGAAAACGACAACTCACTACACTCCTTCTCTCTCCTTTTAACCTATACAATTGTGTTAGATCATTTCAGTAATATTCAATATTTGAAATGAAGTAGTTCTTTGGACTCATGTGATAGTCGTGGTATTGACTTAACAAACAGATGTAGTAGTTTGTTTATTCGACAAATATAGGTGTAAGATACCTTAAATTTGTTTGCAAAAGGTAGTAAATATGAACGATATAATGTACATGCGCATATATTGAGACCTAAGTATTAAATGGCTATATAAGTTACACTATATTATGAAAAAAAGACGTCCTCTTAATAATTAAATTAATATAAATATATATTTTTTTCAGCTTCACATTTTTGTCCGCATAGCAGGGTAGTCAGAGAGGGCCTAGTGTTGAGACATTTCGTTCGCTACTTTCCGCCTGAAATCGAGACATTACTTGTAGAGTGTTTGTAATACGTACCAGAGCGGAGAAAATAGAAAATTTTAAATATAATTATTCCCCCCAACCAGAAATCGGGCCCGCAGCGTAAAGATTTGTAAAATTCTTAAAAAGAATTATAAAAGTAAACGACAATTTAGTTTTTTAAAGATATAAACCTGATAAAAAGCACGTGGATGTGTATGCAACACTTAGTACAGTGTTTGTCTTACTGTAAATTGATATGAAGAAAAATATTTAAACACCACGTCGTGGCCATTTCGTAGAATAGACGATTTCATGAAAACATCGACGTTTTCATGAAATGGTCGCATTTAATGAAATGCTCAATTGTCGATTGGCCTGATCATGATGTGCCTTGACCAGATTAATGATAGTCTATCGTTTAACTATGTGATTAACTAAAGCGGCTACTTAATGAAATTGTCGATCTTACTTAAACAAATGCTTAAATAATTACTTTAATTACTAATAGTTTGTAACAAAGCTAAGTTAATGTCAAAATTCAATAAAAACTAACAGAAAACCACCAAAAATAAAAAAAAACGGACGTTTAATCTCTACGAAAAAATAAATATTCTTTTTTTTTAACATTTTTTAAAGTGTTAATCGCACACGTAGGAAATTGAAAAACACATATTTGGAAAACGTATAAAAATTTCATTATTTTCAAATCATTAATAAATAATTTCATAATTATTAAAAATAATTTCTGCATTCAAATTTTTATGTTTTCTAAATATGTCTTTTTACATAAAAATATATTTTCATGGTGATTGGTTGGGACAGGACAAAGAAACATTGACATTAGCTTTTTCACAGTCAGTCTTCTTCATTGCACAATCTAAGTCGGTTATCTTATGCAACATGAATGATGACTGATCCTATTTTTAATGGTAAAAATAAGTTCTTATTTTTAATGGTATATTTTGAGTTGAACTCCCGGAATCCTACTGAGTTCGAGAACTCTGCAGGATAGCTGCTACTACGTCATTCTGGTTTATATAAGTGCATCAGATTTGTTGATAATGTATTACACGTGTATTGTTAAATATTTGTAGCAGGTTTACAAATATTCTTAAAAAGTTAATAAATGTTATTTTAAATATTAATCTAAAGATTATTATATTATATATTTCACATTCCTTAGTCTAAGCTATTTTCCTAGCTTAATGAAGAATAAAACTTAAACCTTCCTTCGACTTAAAAATATTTTTGTCAACCAAATCGGCCCAGCCATTCTCGAGTATTAGCGAGACTTACAAACGTTATTTGGTTTTAATATATAAAGATAGAGATATATAGAGAACTATACAGAAATATTATTTGACGATATGACCAAAAGTCGATGAGGACATTAAACGTTGACGATTGAACGATTGATAGGGTCAAATTAAATCTTGTTCATCGTCATTTTCATTTAATCGTCAATTTTACCATTTAACCACGACACATACATTTACATATATGTACAATGTAGAAGCGTAGAAATACTATAGTATAGAAATTGGGCCACACAACATTGTATCGTAAGTAATTATTATCATAATTAGTCAATAATTTTTTTTTTTTTGAATTTTTTTTAATGTGTGTTCAATATCCGCTCAATGGAATGTCCATAATTTAATTATTATCATTTCTTCGCTTTGGTGAATAAGAAAAGGTGCAAGGTGCGTTGTCTTTCTTGTTAATGTTGGATACAAAATAGGCAATATCTCGAATTCGGGCGGAGAGCCGAGAACGAACACTTGGTTCTCTCAGACTGCTTAACAGGAAAAAGTGTGAAGTTAAAAAAATATTACTGCATGTCTGCCTACACATACATTTCCAACATGACAAGGTTGGCTGGTAGAGTTTGCCTTTTGTGCATATTTGTTTTTTAAATGGTGTGCAATAAAAGATAAATAAATAAAACAAATAAATGCGCCCTACTTAAGCTATAGCCGTAAAAAAATTGTCATTGTAAAAAGTTAATATTAGAAAAACGTAATAAAAATAATTTAAAAATAAGTTTCTTAGGTACCAAAAAAAATATCAGAGATCAGATAAATTTTATTTAAATATAATCACTCTCCCGAATGATAATTGAACCCACAACCAGTCAGACGCTGGCCCACTGCGCTACGGTGATATTTTATAATATAAGTTAATTTTAACATTATTTCTTAACTAGCATTCTCTTAGTATCTGTTAGTATATATAGTAAATGTTATTTCAATCATACCTTGCCATCCATATTAGAAATACGTAATAAAAATAATTTTAAAATAAGTTTCTAGTTTAAATGAATAAATAGATATAGCTTCTTCTTCTCTTAGAAGTTATGAATAAAATATTGTTTTGCCACCCATCATCATGTCATATGAAATCAATTTCCATATAATTTCAAACTAAATAGGTTTTGCTTCACGGAACACCGCTATCAGTGCTATTTATTTAATTGAGTAACTAAATGAGAACGCTTTCCAAATCAATATTTGCAAAGTACACTATGAGACAGTCGCATCACTGCCTTAGATAAGGCTAATTACAAAAAGCTTAACATGTTCCAAATTAGTTCAGTTGGTCTTTACTTGCGTTTAAAGCATTACCTAAGTATGTTGTACTTTTATTTGTGCTCTACATTTCTGCTGCTTTCGGCGTTTGTTATACTAAAGAGAGTGAAAATTGGCCAAAAGGTAAATATTTATAAGTGTTTTTGAAACGTTGAACAATTAAGAAAGCTTTTGACGTCTTTTATGTTTTATAATTTCAGAGTAAACTTTGGAAGCGATACAATAATGGGATTGTAAACAAAACGTTGTAATTCCTGTGCAAAGTGTGTAATGTGTATGTATGATTTAAAGCAGAATAATATACCTATAATAATTTGATATTTAAATTATATAAGGCATATTAATTATTTATTAATAACGAAAATATCGGCAGAAGTTATGTTTTCGTGTACAAAGATTTCTCTTTGTTGTATTTCTGTGGATGTCAACGAAACTTGTAACTTTTTTATATTAAAGACTAATAATAATTGTGCCATTACCATTTTATGTAATTTCTTTAGATTAACTGATTATAAATTTTTTTTATATGTTTTGTTAAGAAGAGGTTTATCGTGAAGTCAAACGGATGTTAAATCCAGCACAGTTTAAATTTAATTCTGGGACTTCAACTCAAAATATACCATTATAAATAAGAACCTATTTTTACCATTTAAAATAGGATAGGATCAGTCATGATTCATGTTGCATAAGATAATTGTGATAAGATGATTGTGCAATGAAGAAGACTGACTGTGAAAAAGCTAATGTCAATGTTCCTTTGTCCTGTCCCCAATCACCCAACCAATCACCATGAAAATATATTTTTGTGTAAAAAGACATATTTAGAAAACGTATAAAAAATTAAATGCAGCGGGATTTGAACCACTGCGTTAAAAAATTTATACGTTTTTTAAATATGTCTTTTTCAATATCCTAAGAGTGCGTACGAATTTTATAAACGTATATAAAATAACTTAATCTGTAAAAATAATTTAAAATATTATAAAATATGAAAAGCATAATCTTAAATCAAATTTAAAATAATAATTATTTTTAAATAACGTTATATCAATTTTATTTATGTTTCATACGTATTTCTTGTCTCGTTTCCTTTGGCAGGTAACGATGGGTAGCTGGCTGAGCTACCTGTGGTGGGGTGGGGACCCGGATGCTGTAAATCCCAAATCTGGTTTAACGAGAAGAGAAGCGTATGCAGTACAGCAATCCTGGACGCCAGTCTATGCTAATAGCGTTACTAATGGTACTGAACTGTTAACGAGGTATGTGTATAACTTTTGCGTAGTTCTAACCATTTTATATGAACTTTAATTTTTCAACTTTACGCTTTTTCCCGCACATTATTAGCAGTCAGAGAGAACCTAGTGTCAACATACTCCATTCTCCACTTACCGGCATCGTAATCGCGACATTGCGTGTTAAATACGTTTTGTCTTAGGTACCAAAAAGAATATCTGAGATGAGATAAATTTTATTTAAATAAAATCACTCTCCCGAGTGAGAATCGAACCCACTACCAGTCAGACGCTGGCCCACTACGCTACGGTGATATTTTATAATATAAGATAATTTTAAAAGACATTATTTCATAACTAGCATTCTCTTAGTATCTATCTATCTATCGATCCGATTTTCTGTGATATTTTCGTAACATAAACCTGTTACCCGTCCCGGGACAACCACAACTTCTTTTTAAAATTAATACCTTAGTACAAAAAAACAAATTATTTGTTTACGATCCAATATTATAACGTAACTTCAAGGAATTCAAGATAATTCCAGGTAATGTAAAACGACACAAGCGACACGTGTATGAGTTTTAGTTACCTAATGAGTTTTTGTCCCATCCTCGTTACACATAATGGCGATCATTAACAATAAAGCGTTATGTCTGTAAAGTACTAACAATTTCGTCTTATTATCATTGAAATGTATTGTAAACAACTTAATGATTTGTGGAAATGTAGTGACAAATCACTCTATTGTCTTGAATTCCATCTTAATAAATAAACATCTTAAACATTTTTAAGTGTTTATTTTGTTAACATTTTTTAAAGTGTTATTCCCACACTAAGAAAATTGAAAAAGACATATTTAGAAAGCGTATAAAAGTTTTTTGCATGGCTTAGCGGTCAGAGCTGAACGGTTTTCAAGAGGCGCGGGTTCAATTCCCGCTGCGTTTAAATTTTTATACGTTTTCTAAATATGTATTTTTAAGTGTTATTCACACACTTAGGATATAGAAAACATTTTGTAGAAAACGTATTAAAATGTATACGTTGCGGTACTCGAACTCGGGTCGGAGTGTTTCAACAGTTTCCAGGAGGCGCGGGTTCGAGAACCGGTGCGTTAAAATTATTAAGCGTTTTCTAAAAATGTATCTCGCATGTAATTCGTTTGAAAAGAAAACTCTAACACTTAAATAAGTTTCGTTATCCTGGCAAAGATATCGGATTTATGTTGTAATAATATTGACTATCATTGCATCCGAAAAAGTGTGTGATTTGCTTGAAAAAAATTGAAACAAATCGCATGGCGAACAGTCGAAATTAAGTTGAATAGTTATTTTTATATATATATATATATAGAAGAATAGATACAAAGAATTCAATCAGACGAAGAAGGTAATAAAAATAGTTAAATATAAAATTAATCTTCAATTTTTCCTCAGCTTGTGAGGTATGTAGAGAAAGACTAATCTAGTCTACGAACGGAGTGTCTTTGCACTACTTAGAAAATTCTCTAATACTAACACCAAAATATTCCATTAACAGATTATTCCGAGCATATCCAGAAACGAAGGAGTTCTTTAAAATGATTCGAAAGTGTTCAGAAGAGGAATACTCTCAGAACCCACAGTTCAAGGCACATGTTATAAGTCTAATGAGCTCTATCGACTTGGCGGTGAACAACCTCAACGAACCGGATGTAGTCGCCGCTATGATGAACAAACTTGGTGAATCGCATGGAAGACGGAAAATACAAAAAGAACATTTCTATGTGAGTATTTGTGAGAATTATGTTTTTTTTATTGGCACGCATCGCTTGTTTTAAGCGGGTTTGGCTGAGTGGATAAGTGTTGAAATACTCAGCTCTTACACATCCTAAAACCTTCTATCCATTAAGAAAATATAAATAGTATAAAAATTACATATTTATTTTACCAACTGATGAATAATATAGATGTAGGTTCAATAAATCTGATGTTGGTATAGTAAAATATTTTTTTAAAGTTTAATTATTTAAGTAAGTCAATAGATATTAAAGGCAACAAAAACTATATAAATTACGAAAAGTGAACTATGTTAGGGAAAACAGAAACACTAAGCCCAGCCCTATGATTCTTATAAACGTAGTAATGTAAATATATAAAAAAAAATTCTTATCTTATAAATGCCATATTTTACAAAATAGAACGAGCCATATGACCACATTGCATTTTACATAATAAATGCAGTGATAACACTCTGTTCTCCTAATAATTTCATAAAAAAAATATATATAAAATTACTAGGAGTGACTGACTGCAACCACTGACACAGTATCTTGGTCTATCGTTATTACACCAAAAAAACATTAAAAAAAATAAAATTGATAAATATAAAAGTATCATAATTTATTGAGCGTGGCATTGAGTTCAACCACTCATGAAATTGGGCGGAAAGTGGAGAACAGGATGTATTGACTCACAAGATTATTTGCAGGAAAAAACCGTAAAATTGAAGAAATTATACATAGATTTTTTTTGACTAACTCAAAAATATCACTAGACTGTGACGAGTGATTTATCACTACTTCTCATCGGGGAGAGTGATTTAATACAACTCTCTATTTTAACAGCACGGATTGTGAAATGCATGACATTAAACGTACACTCGTCTAAGGTTATTAATGATAAGAATTAACCTACTCGAGTAAATTGAACTACGCATATCAATTTCCTTTGAATTAAGCGTAAGTGTGCCTAATGTGTAGTACTATATGGAAGATTAATTTGATAGTAATAACGTAATGAAAGTTTAATCAACAATAGGTACTACTTTAGTTAGTTTAGTTTGAGTATGCCAGTTAATCGTAAGGCACTTCGACAATGACACGTCGCGTCGTATGGATAAATTCATATGTCAATTTACTGACTAATATCGATATAAAGTTATCAGTATTTTTATTTGTCTACTATATAACTAAGTTATATAGTAGACAAATAAAAATAAATGTTTTTAAATCACAATTCAGGCGCAGAGGGACATCGTCTAACTGCAAATGCGATTGGTTGTGGGTTCTATTCCCACTCGGTGAAAACTGTCAAAATTTTAGTTATTTTCATTTCTCAAGAAACAAATTTCCTTAAAGATAATTGAATTTGTATAAAAACTATATAAACAAAAACCCAAGAAATTACAACAAATTATAATTTGGATCTCCAGACGTTCTGTAGCACTTTGAAACCATAAATAACTCTATTTGAGCAATTTCATTTCAAGGGAATAACAGCGAAAGCGGAATGGCGGTAAAGGAATTACGTTTCCTCTCACCTGCTCGCTCGCTGTCGTTTTAAACGTGACAGGAATTTCTCATTCCTACAAAATATTTTCTTTTCTTACTTTATTCAAAACTAGCGACTCGCTCGAGGCTTCGCCCGTGTGAACTATAGCTGTTTCGTATTTTCGGCGGCCTTTTCGTTAAACAATAATTCCTGGAAAAAACTAAAAACAATAGGAAAAAATCTTGATAACGAAAAAATATGAGAAAACTTAAAAAGTATAGGAGAAAAGTGTAGCCTATGTTCATCCCTAGATCCCTCAAGTATCTTTATATAAAGTTTCATCACAATCGGCTTAGCAGTTCGGCCGTTAATGACGCTAAAGACAGACAGACAGAGTTACTTTCGCATTTATAATATTAGTATGGATTACTTTCATTTAGTACATGTTGGCATTGAAACTCAATCAAAATTAAAATGAATTTCTTTATAGTGGTATTTTTTTTGTCTCTTAGTCTTCCACGTCAGACGATTGTCATTTTTTTCAGCTTTTCTCTCAGTAAATCCAAATTCGAGGCGTCTAATGTTGAATGTTGAAACTTCTGTTTTTTTGAGCTCATCGCCCATCTTTGTCATAACGAAGTGGAAAAATTAAAACAATAGAAATATAACCGTTCTCCGAAGTAGGAACCTCACCTCACAAAGTTCAATAATTTTTATTTCTTAATATAAACTGCCCACCGTCTTGTGACCGAAGAAATACATAAATCAAGATATAAATAATAAGTAAGCAAGATATAAGTAAGTTGGACCGGATGTAAACATCCAACTTACTGATCAAACAAACGATTCGGTCCATTAACTATCAAGATGTGCGTACGTATGATGTACAAACAGACAGTTTCAAAATCATAGATTCATATTCTATTACTGTTTTTACATCCCCCTAAATACATTTTTTCGTAAATATATTCAATGTACAGACACAACTTTTTTACTGTTTTATTATAGGATAGAAGGTATAAAATATTTCTTTGTTTTATTAAAACTTCTCACAGAGTTAGTAGAGTAGAGTAGAGCACTGTAATTTGTTGCTTATAGAATTAATTTCAATTCTTAGTAGAAAAAGACTCTTCAATATTAATTTTGTTCATATAGTATAATTACATATGTGCACACAAGAGGGAAAAAGCTGAATATAAGAGGCTGCTCACTGACTATTATCAAAACGGGAAAATTGCTCCGATTGGGATCGAAACCCCACCCATCATGTTTGCAGTCTAACTTTGTCCCACCCCACGATGGCCGATGATGGATTTATATATAAAATTAGGGATAACCTAGCAACAAGTAGCAACGTAAAATAATTTTAAAAAGAAACTTCTAATTTAATTTGTACGCAAAAAAAGTTCTTCAATTAATTAGAGGTGGAACATACAATATTGGGAAAGCAAACACTCCTCCAACTATCGCGCCTAATGATGTTTGCGAAAACAGTATGTGGACAGAGGTATCGCGTCCAATTAGGCGAATTCTATAGTGTCGTGTGATAATAAAACATTTGATTGAAATATATAAAAATACATAACTTTAATGAAATGTAGACTTTTTTTGGAGAAATATTCTATTTCGGTGCTTAGAACAATATTTTAAGTCTGAATGAACGAGTAAATGTTATGAAATGCAGTAATTTTAAAATAACTATTGAACATTTCGTAAATATACGAATCTAAGAAGCTGAAATTATTAAACATGTTTTGTAAACATTTACTAGTGTAGAGTTCTGCGCACGCGCAGGCTTAATGCTGCCACAATAAATAATAATTATTAGTAAAAATCTAATAATATTTAAAATTTTCAATATTTAATAAATTTATATTTTTATTAACAGGGCTTAAAAGATGTTATCGTGAAGATGTTCATTGAAGTTTTGAAACTGGACGGAGCTACGCTCACTGCGTGGGACAAAACCGTGGACTTCTGGTACAAGCATATCTTTGAAACTTTGTGTGTAGGGGATGCAAGATAACCCTTACGCATACTTGTGTAAAACGAGATGTTTATAACAAAATAAAAATTTTAGACATTTTATAGTGTCTCTAGTACATTTGTACTACAGTATATGGTATTTTAAATAAAAATATCTAAGGTATTTATATACATGTATATCGTCGGCCTCTTTTACTTAGTTTCGAGTTACATATTAATGTAAAACATTCGTAATGATAAGCATTTTTGTGAATTAATCGATGTTAATAGAATAAATAAAATCTAATTTATAATATTTGATAGCTAACATCTATGTAACATTTCTAAATAAAACAACATGTTTAATAAATAATGTTTGAATAACATATCAATATAGATTTCAACATATTTTTTGTGTTTCTATATACATATCCAAAATACAGACTTGACATATACAACAAGTAAGAAATTTAAGTACTACATTGATCCACTACTTATATGTGGATTTATAGTTATTAATAAATATTCATTATACAATTACGGCGATCTTGACAACATTGCAATTGTGTGATTCATCACGAGGGTTATTCCTACAAACGAGGAACATTTAGAAACTTCCTTGATTCTATTTGTTTCAAAATTAAGTCAAGCAATGACATCTTAATATAGAAATAGCATAAAAACCGACTGAATGTTCGGTTTCGGCCAAAAAGTGGCTGAACCTTTCGGCAGTGCCGAAACTTAGTACTCGTAAACCAGACTTCAGTTAGTTTTGTTAGTCCGACCCTGACACATTCGATCTCGATATTTAAATATTAATCAAAACAATATTATAAGCTGCTGACGACACTCTGAAGACAATATCCACGTTCGTATACAATGAGAGTTTTTTTAGGGATTTGCAAAAGTAATACATCAGCAACTTGCTTTTCGGTAAGGTCTTGTTACCATGGAGAAGCTATACTAATGAAATAATCGCACTTTCGTTCTTGAAAACATGTACTAAGATATATATATATATATATATATATATATATATATATATATATATATATATATATCACACTATATATATATATATATATATATATAACTGCTATATATATATATATATATATAGTGGTGATAGAACGAAGTCGTGAACAATAGGAAAAATGAACTAAATATTTGGACTTATAGTAGAATATAGATGTAACTAACAGGGTTCGAGTAAATGTGAAAGCAATGTATAACTATTTTAACTTGGGTGAAATACTGGATTTATCATTAAAAAAATGATATGTCTTGGCAAATTTAGATTTTGGTTAAAGCCGAAACTGAGGTATTTCGCTAGCTAGCTGAAGATCCTGTTTCTATTTCGGCTCAAAATCTTGTTCCGATCGGAAACTAGTAAAAGCCCATAGCAATCCTGTAGCCAGAGTAATTTCTATTTGTCAATCTGACGTTAAAAACAGAAGGCTAGTGTTAAAAATCCTAATTAAAGGTGCCAATAACAAACCTGAATTGTATATGATCTTGTTAAAGCGTTATACTCGGGATACACAATACTAAGGTAAATACATAGTAAATACTAGGACCGCGCAAGTTTATGAGCTAGGCGAGACATTTCGTCATAAAAGTTTATTAGTGTACAGTTCGTTTGATATTCATAAAAGTTATAGCTGAACAATTTTTGTTTATTTTCCAAAACTATGTCTATGGAGACTTTGCATGGCATTTATAATGTAATGTTCCTATTTTTTGATCTGACTTGACCACAAATTACAAACTGTCTAAAGTTAATCTAGTTTCTATTTACCTCTGTAAGTATCACGTTCATCATCATTCTACAAAAAAGCAACGACTTGTAATGACCTAATTAATATATTAATCTGTTTCACCAGATGCTAACAACAATAATGAGTAGTAATAAGCGTATAAGAATTTCGACATAGCCGGATGTAGAACGTGTGGTTTAGCGGTCAGAGCGCTTGGACAATTTTCAAGAGGCGCGAGTTCAAGTCCCGCTGCGTTAAAATTTTTAGCAGTGTCAAGTTTTTTATGCTACAACGAAAAAAGAAACTGTTTGTTTCAATCTCACTCATAATTATGATTGTCTTAACCAATCGCTAAATTAAATATCAATTTCTTATTAGTCTATCAGTCTCCTTCACAGACTGATATTTTTGTTTCCTATCATTTATTCCTACTTTTGTCAGAAAATCATATAATTATTTTTTTCTACACGTCTCCCTCGTTACACTCCCACGTCTTGCCATAATATTATTTTCGGTTTTCTATAACATTCATATACCATGTCATATAATACCATATATGTCTGTAATATTTTTTGTCTCAGTGCATACAAGCCCATATACGGTTCCTAATAAATATAAATATATATATAAATCATATATCATCTTTTTCATAATTCTCCTTTTAATAAGACATATTGATAAATAAATAAATCTACTTCCACTGCGAAATAAAAATTTTCCGACGATTTATTAATTCATGCAGTAAAGGGTTAAGTTAGCGGCCAATACTCGCGTCGACACGACAAAATGTTAGAAATTGTACACGAAGACGTGAGTCTTTCACTAGTACGAGCACAGAGAAAAATAACCTGACGTCACCTGATGGTATGACGGAAGTGACCGACCCAGTGTAACACCAGAAGAGCTACAGAAATGTTGCCAGCATACGTGGAAATACACGCGTTTTTTTAAGGTACCCCCATGTCCTGGAATTGGCCTGGAAACAGTTATTCCACAGTTGAGTGGACACACATTTAAAAAAAACAGTTATAATATAGAAATTAAGGATATGGTGTTTTGCAGCAAAGTACCTATATGCTGCACGTATAGTATATAGGTACATATATAAACTTAATTTCCTAGGTAATCTAAATGTGATGGAAGCGGGAGCCGGAAACGATCATAAGCTTAATGCTGTTAGTGAGGTACGAGCGAACTTTACTCGTTCAACACACAAATTACATAAACTTATTGAATCTCTACTAATACTACTAATACTAATTGATGTGACAAAAAAATAATATTATTATCGTATACTTTAGAGGCCCACATTTGGATCACCAATTCTGGGGAACTGACCCGAGCGCCTCATCCCTGCCACCATGAGCCCGCACGGTGAATCCATGGAGTCCCATGAAACTCCTTGAAGATATAGAGAATTTTTTTTTTCTCTAATAAGAAAATTCTAGTAACAAACAAATTTGATACTTTTTCTAAGCCCATTAAAGAAATCATAACATATCTATCGTACTGTCTTCACTTGACATAATGTTTAATTAGCGCTTTATCCTTCTACAAATACCGTATGTATGTAAATTATGTATGTAAACATTTACATCGGTAGTTAAATATGTAATTATATGTAGGTAATTTCAAACAATTTATCAATTAATTTGTAGAAGATAGCATGTTTTAAATAAAAAATCTAATCGTAGTTTGGATATCTTAAAACTGATTAAGGTAAAATAAATATTGTTTCGTTGCTAAGAAAATATAAGTAATGGGGTCCGGACACGTATGCAAAGTTTAAAGCAAATCAGAAAGCACGAACTGAACCAAAATAGTTTTGCAACATTTTCGTATATTGATAAATAGATAGAAGTAACCTATTTGACTCATTGGAGTGACACTTCCAGTCCATCAAATAAACTATTGAACGAACTCTTCTAGTCAACTAAACTACAAACTATAGTTTAATTTAACAAGGCTCCTAGTCTTTCTTCTATGGGCCAACGGTATGTACAAACTAGATTGTGACTGTGGCTTATCTTACATTGGTCAAACAAAGAGGAGAATCGGTAGAAGGGTGAAAGAACACATCTCTGATATCAAGAATGGGCGTGTATCGAAGTCAGCTGTGTGTGAGTATACAAGGGATAAAACCAACCATTACATCAGGTTTGATAAACCTCAAATTCTCGCTAGGAAAAACAGATATATCCCAAGGATGATCCGCGAGGCTATTGAAATACAAAAACACCCTAATTTCAATAGAGAAGACGGTTGGAAACTTTCTACCACCTGGGACCCAATAATGAAAACTTTGAAGTCTCAATCCCATTACACCAGAGATAAAGATACAGTCAGCACATTTTGCAAGAATCCAGGGCAGAGGCAATTAAGAAATTGTTGGCGGTAGTTTGAGATAATAATTGTATCAAATGACAGACAAATGCCACCTCAGTCTACCTGTGACCACGGACTACTATAAAGTATTCGAAACGTCGGGTTCTAAAATGTATGTCCGAATACCAATATTATACGCGATTAATCCGGTTAAAAATAGTTTCATTTCAAAATCAAAAGACATACAAGTCAGTGGAGCGTTTCATTTTAGTTGCAAAATGTGTTGATCAGCTTTTTTTTCTGCCGTTTTGCAATTTACGTGGTAGCTAACACTACTAATGCAGCACTTTGCCATATCAGTACATACAAATACGTAAAATCGAAACTAAACGGGAAAATGAACCCAAAACCATCGCATCGCATCATTCTTTCCATTCTCCGTTGCGCCGAGATTATAATCTTACAAAACTAAACAATATTTTTCTATTTATATGTTTAGGGATCGGCAGGACAAGACCGTGGGACAGGTGTTAGTCAAAAAAAACGCACACTTTTATATATTTTTTATTTTTTTTTTACAATTAATCAGATAACATACATATCAAACCAGCCGAAGTATGGCTAAACCCATTTATTATCTAAACTTATGAACAATACAAGAAATTGATACATCTCAAATTCACCTTAGTTTAAATATATATATATATGTATATATATTATATATATGCATCCACTCTACATATAATCTACAACCTACTTATTCATAATCTAATATTTGCATAAATTCAAAGTAAATATGCCCAAAAGAAATATTGTTGAACTATGAATATACATATAACTTTTTGGCAATTAATTGAGTATCATTTCTGTGCATAGCAAAATTAATTTTTCTTTAACATGTAACTAAGATCTTATCCATAAAGAGGCCACAAATATAACAGCGTTTCTGTCGTCAGTTCGATTGCATAGGGACTTTTGTTTAACATTATTGCCTATATATTATAAGGTTACGGTCATACGTCGATAACCGAGTTAGCCTAGCAGTGCTGCTGTGCAGTAAGAGTTGAGGTGTACGCCGTACGGCTTGTGCGCACACGTTGCGCTAGGTTATACTTACCACCTACCACCTACCACCCTACCACCCTACCACCCTACCACTTCACTCACATACATAGCATACCGTACAACACTTCACATAATCGAACAACTATTCATCATCTACATAAAAACTTTCTCCAAATGTTTATATTAAAATATGTCAACTTATTGTAACTTCTAATTAGTTACAGCCAGCTTTACAAATAATTGATACATTAGACTCTTCAAATAGATCTCTACAACTATTATTAATGGTAAAAAATAAAGAATAAAAATACTTCTAAACATTGCATTTCAATCACATATAAGGTTTAGTTTTAATAATAGAATAATAACATCTTTTTTAAAACCCGAACATAAGTTTTACGAGAACATTGATATCGTTGAGTTCTGGAATGGAAAATAGCACACTTAAATTCACTAACTGTTACACTTACATAATAATTATTGTTCTTCTGTTTGTTTGTAAAATACATTGCTTTATGTAATTCAGAAAATAACAATAAAAGCTATACGTTATGCTGACACAATCATGATATAACTTACGAATAACTTAAACAAGGGTTAATACAGGTGGGTGTACCAAATAACAGTGCAGTGCGCTTGTAAGTACGGGGAGGCGATAAATAGTTTGATTATATGTGAGGTTACTGAACGAGGTAATATAGAGTTAAGGACACATGACCGACCGCTGTTGTCGTGCCCACGCCCACTCCCACGCCCACACTCAACACGGGACCAAACTCAACAACACATGTCACTACAATTCCTATATAATATAATTCACTAATTAATTATTAAACCACAAAGACATTAGTGCTAATAAAAATATAATTTAGAAAACTATGTTTAACCTACAGAGTCCCGATTTAGAAGCGTTTTAATGTATTATGCCATCGCCAGTACGGTGGGCGCGGCAACAGGTCGTTCGACACTTGCCTCTCTTATTTGGTACGACGGGCTCGCCGGGCGGCGGCGGAGCCTCGGCCGCGGGTACAAGCGCCGTAAAGACAAGGCACATAAGGGCGGTCGAGTATCACCGATACAGACCTGCCGCGGGCGGAGCTCCACGTGCCGGCCGGCGTCGGGAGACGCAACTGACGACTATTATTACATATAATAGATCATTAATTTTACTGATTGAAATATATATATATATACGAGTTTCAAATAAACTTCGAAACAGGTAAAAAGAACTTAAGGAACACTACAGAAGCAATCAAATTGCGAACACATTTGTACTACATAAAAATTAATACACAACCCTTTGCGCGAAAAGACTGAAAAGTTCAACTTTAGTCACAATGAAACAGGCAACACTTATTACTGAAACGCGAGGAGACTATCACCGCGCCGCACTAACATATAAACATTACAAGTACCTGTTTCATTATCAGTTAATACTACTCTTTAGAAATAAATTTCTCTAATCACAGAGATTATCCACAGAAAAAAATCTTTTATAATAATTATTAGACTATTGATATCGTTATGAAATTTTTTAAAATCTGCCTATTAAATACAATTCAAATACAAATATTGAGGAGAACTCTTTATATTGGTGTAGTGAGACGAGACAGCTTAAACCTATTATATATCAACTTATCGATTATTATATATCGATACAGTTAGAATGAATTACTTTACTGAGACACGTTTTACATCTATATTGTACTTTAACTCAAAGGTGGTACCGAAAAATATATTTTTATTATAAGAAACAACGCCAATCGTTTACAACTTTAAGAGAGATGTCAAACACTACTATGTATATAACACTAAAGGCGATTATTTAAGTTCGTTTTTTTTTTATTTTATTATGAGATAACTTAAAAGAGCTTTATAATTATTATTATTATAAATATAAATATACCAAACCTAACACAATCACGGAATTACGGATATGAATACAACAAAACGATGCGCGATCAGAAATGTTAGTCGATATGCAACGTTTAAGATCAAAAATGTTTAAGGGGAAACAAAAGGAAATGACATCGGTGGTACTTAGTGTATGTTACTTAGAAAAAATTGTTTCAGTCTGTGCGTATAAATGACGATAGTCGTTTAACAAACACTGGCTCATAGCGTATTAAAAATGGTGGGCACAACAAAATTTGTTCTCGTCACCCGGATGATAAGCTGTCAGTGGCCTTCACTCCCGTACTCCTAAAACGTATTCCATACATACGCTACTAAGTAAAAAAATATGCAAAGCAGTATGTCTCGTCACACACAAAACGTGTCGATGGCAGTAGTAGGAAACCTCTAATAAAATAAATATTCTCATCCGACTCACTGGACAATATTAAAAATATTCTTTTTCTTAATCACAGCTATCAGTCTGTCGAAATTTAAATTAAGTATATTTCAGAATTGGATAAGTCGTCCCTCACTTACATAGGTTTATTTATTCAAGTACGAGTACAATCAAGGTACAAAAGTGACTAATGTAAGACCGCGGAGTATTGTTTGACGCCAATACGTATTGGACATAATAGAGGGTTTCAGTTTACCGGATCATAGTAATTTGGTCGTAGAAGCTAAAGAAAAACGTTACGTATATAAAGCGCGGTGCGTCGAGACCGGTCGAGTTCTCTTACAGTAGTACGTCGAAAATAAAACGATTTGACACAGGTACAACAGAGATCTAATGAGACAATAATACGAATAATAACTACATTCAATATAAAAAGGATATGATAATTAATTATGCTCGACAACAAAAGCTCTTTCGAAGCGATGTTCGAATGCGAGAAGACTAGAGAAGCAGTGCGTGTTTGAGTCTACTGCATCAATTAACTGTTGGTGGGGAATGGGGGGTGGGGGTGGGGGGGGTATTGGCCGTGAAACACGTGTTATGAGATACACACATAAACGCTTACTCAACTATGATAACATTACATATAGCAGTTAAAAATATTCTCAGCGATCACATTTATTTAAATTACCAAATAGAGAATTTAGCTTACTTCAACATTTTAATCAATGGCCCTCTGTTTACACGTAAAGTCACTCAGTACATTATTTTGTATTAATCAGTTGTTGTGTTAATCGAGAACACCTTTGTCTTACAGCTATATATACCGATAATACAAAAATCCATTCACTATAATTAAGGTAAATTTTAGATATTTAAACACTAAAATGTAAAATATTAAACATCCTAAATAAACTCTGATATTCCAAATTTTAGGCATTAGCTCAATTAATTAAATATATTCTTGAGTGACTACGACAAAAGAGAAATAAATGCAATATAATAATACTACCCAACCATACATACCCTTGTATTAGACAGTTTCCAAGCTGCTCGGGCCTAAGCCTACCGCTACCGCTACCGCCTACCGCCTACCGTTACACTACGTGAAAGCCTTCGTTAGTTTTATATTTGGTATTATCTTAACCGCACCACGAAACAAGACTAGAGGAATGATTGCCTCTTGTGCCGACGCCGATCCGCCACGTTATTAAGGAAGACTAGTTTCTTTGTAAATATCACCTAATGCTTCTATTGTAGACACGAGTACCTAGACGTGGACGATCACGGATCACTAAACATTTGATTTGCCTTCAAAATATATCAAAAAAAAAGTCACCGTTATAATCGAAAAAAGTCTTCGTCGTCGTCGTCGGTAATAAAAAGAATACGTCGATGATTTTTTTTTATAAAATGTATCTAAGTCGTACGAGTTAAATAATTCACTTTAAAAATATGTAAATTGTAAGATATAATATTTGATAAAGTGTTTATATGTAAATCATTCATAATCGTCCACCTCTAGTTTTTAGGACGTCAACGTACAAAAATATATATAAACGAAGATAACAAGCGACATTTAAAATCTTATCAAATTAAAAGGCCCTTCTGAATTGTACACTTATATATTGTACACTGTACGAACGAACGCTAGAACTACTAACACGATACGAGCGTTAAATGGAAATATGAATGTCTTTTTAGTATGCATCGCCGTAGAGCGCAATGGACGTCAGATAAATAAAACATATAGTTTCGTATGTATTTGGTCCCTATACGAGTACTCTGTTCAAATAAATAATATATATATATATATATATATATATCTAGGCTATCTGTTTGAGATCGCATCAAAATGCGTGATTAAAGCCGACTACTGACGATGCCGCGCCGCGTCCCGCTCCAAATAACCAATTATAATTTAAATTAGACTAAGTCTCAGTGGAATTTGAACTTTCACAAAGAAGACGGCGGCGTGCATCGAGCTGTCAAACAATTGATAACAATAAATGGGTAAATATTACTATGAGATGCGTTTCAGGCGGTATTGTGTGTATTTGACAACACATAAACGCGCCTCACGCACGATGCATTACTTACTTAACACGACGCTCCGTTTCGTCGTACATCACTAAAAGCTAACAAATGAAGCCGGCGAACACAATTTTAAAAATTCCACTCGCACGCCAACGAACAGTAAGTTAATAAAGATGTAAATAAATAAATAAATAAAAAAAAAATAAAAAAAGAATAACAATATTATGAGCAAAGTAGTATTTGAATACTTGAGCTAAATGAACGCCGGAGCAGCTTGGAGCGGCCCGCAAGTAAATAAACGGCTCCCATTTGTACGATCAATAGTTTGTTGTGATGTCGGAGATCACGGTGTCAAATGTCGCGGTCCTCAACGGCGATAGGACATCGACTTTGGCATACAAGTGTTATGGAATCGGCTCGCAATAAATATAAACGTCGAGTGCACACACTAATTCGGGTTAAACTTCATGAAAACGAAATAAATAGATAAAAATATTTACACGTAAGTATAATATATAAAATGTCGATTGATGTCATAACACTTATAGTAAAAGTAAAACATAGCTAAGCTCATCGATGATTACGATCACAAGAGGCGACGACGCTTCTTCGCTCCACTCCACTCCACTCCACTCCCGGAGGAAACTATTCGACCTGCCATCGGTTACGGTAACGTACCACAGTTTATTGAGGCACAATCATTGGTTTTTTATTATTTCTTTTTCATTTTTTTTTTCTTTTTATTTTTTTTTTTTGTTTTTTTTTTTTAATTATTATTATTATTATTTTCTTACATTTACATCTATTATAATTATTATAATTACTTTTTAGGTACGTAAATTTATTCTAAATAACGAAAACGAGTCACGAAATATTGTTAGAAGTGAAAGCGTGAAGCGTATTTAAAATCTTTTAAGGATATAATTTCACAATATATACATATTACAGTATAAGGTGTAATGTATATAAATATACAAAAACATAATAATATAACACAGAGTAAATTGCACGCGGCGCAATAGTGTGCAGGAAACGACGCAGTCCTTCACCGTGGAGATTCAGCTAGCGGCGCGAGCGCCACCTCACAACCCGCTACCTATGTACCGTTACCGATATACGATTACACAATACACATTACACATTACACATTACTTAAGTACTCTTTATAATTAACTGACTATACTTCAAGGCATGACTTCACCGTCTTTACTCTATGGACAACGTATTCTACAGGGCACTGGATTATTTCTATTCATACTTTCGGTCGATCGGCATTTCTAAAAGTTTTTTTTTTTAAAAATTGAAAATCCTTATAAAAATTAATTGTCCAATTTTATTGCTGTAATAAATTCACGTTGCGAGCAGACTTCTGCGACTGAGGCATGAACTGAGGTGTTCGATCGTGTGACGTGGACCGGACGTAAACAAACTAATGCGAATACAATTTACCCTATCGAATCGATAAAACGAAACACCCTCACTAACTTGAGCTCTCAACAATAGAATTGACTCGTGCGTGCGCTATTGTTGCGTAGACATTGTACATTGTACATTGTACACACGATACACGATACACGAATGGCATAGGAACATCAGATCAAAAACCCGTACCGAAAACTAATTTCAAATAATTTGGAAGATATGTCTAAGCGGAGATGCGATCGATATTTCCACGATATCATATCTTTGATACTCACTCTTTGGCACCTAACAAGGTTCGTAAGGCCTCCTTCGCGCGCTAAACTGCTCCTGCTTGTACGTTGCGTTGCATAAACCGTGCCTTTTTATTATATCACAATACTATTATCCAAAACTTTGTAGTAAAAATATTCTTTGACATGTATAAGATAAATATATAACTGGTCGTACTAACTACTAATTAGTCAGCGATCGTTGCGGTACAAGCACAAGATTTGCGAAAAGGCAATAGATATATGCAACCCATAGACCCGTTCAAGACACCGCGACGGCTCTCTCTCTCTCTCTCTCTCACTCGCCTCACACGCGAAGAGGCAATGAGAAATGCTAATATGGTCTCTAACTGAACACATTCACCGAAACATTCACTAGAGCTAAGGGTTCGAAGCGGCCGAAGAGTCCGAACGCACAACGCACAAACGACGTGCGATGACCGCTAACTTATCCGATTAATTTGTGAAGAGTCCTCGGCGCGAGGCTCGATAAGGTACAGCGATACTTAACACCTAACTTACCACTACAGTCGTAATGAATTACAAGATCACTGGAAGATGTTTAGAATACATGTTTAATGTACATTACTATAGTCAATCGCTTTCTGTGGGCGATCGTTTGGATCGCAAAGCGTGGTGGGTCCGTCTTCGACGGAGTCGTCGCGGGCGGGGCTCCTTCCCCCCCCCCTTCTCCTTGCCCCCGCCCACACCGGCCCCGTCCACCCCGCCCCTCCCCGCCCCGCCTCGCCTCTCAACTTAGCTATCCGCTATATATATATATATATGGTATTGATATATTTTGGCAGCGTAACTCTGTGGCACACCATCAATAAATTAAATAGTAAATAAAAAAATGTAAATAAACTTTCATTATAACGAACATTCACAAGTGCGATCGTTGCCGTAAAATATCAAGTAAAGTAAGCTTATAGTACTATTTAGTGTCTAATGTAGGACTTAACGAGTACTTAACCTACATGATGTAATACCGACAGACCTACGACTACAAGTATATTATTAACAGAATATCTAAAGCATATGTCACTTTGAATAACGTTCAAATTGAGCCTATAGAAAATACCACAAATCTTTTATTAAATAGATATGATATGGCTAAATTTAAGTTAGAACTTTATTCTTACCTATACACAAAAGTGTAACATTTAAATTACGATCAATTATAGTACTTTATAACACTTCTCACAAATGTATGTAATATAAAATGATAAAACAATTTTCAATTTAATATATTAGGTTACCCTTACACTAATCGTATAATCTAGATAATCGTTTCATATATTAAACATAAAGTGGCACTTGAATCACAAATACTGGAAAAAATTTGGGGAAACTTTAGCATCGGCGGAGCCCGCCTGGCAAGATGCGCCTTCCCGCTCAGACTATACGGCTTAAAGGAATTTATCTCTACAAGAATGCACTTCGAATCTCATCCATTACAATTTGTTTATCGTAAAAATTACCGTCTAACAATAAAATCGTTCGACCGGGGCGACACTTTATTGCTGTTTAAAAAATATCACTAGTGGAAAACGAGTCGAGAATAACCAAATACTAAACTAAACTAAACAAAACAAAGAAACAAACCGACAACAAGGCTTAACAAACGAGTACTCTAAGCCGCGAGGGCGCGCGGTGACTGGAGCGGCCCGCGCGGGACTAGCGCGCCTAGATGGACTCGCCGCCCAGCAGGTCCGGCGGCAGGAACGAGTTCAGCGACGACGGCGTGGCGCGCTGCTCGTGCTGCTCCGGCCACAGGCCCGGGAAGGCGCCGCCCCAGCTGTCCTGCTGAACACGCACACGCTCACACACTGACTCTCCACTCCCACTCCCACTACTCTCCACTACCAACGGATTACTTGTGCAAGCTTACTTTAGCGGCGCCCCCGCGCCAGCCGCCGCTGCCGCCCGAGCCCAGGTGCTGCAGGATCATCTGCACCTCGGACTCGGCGGGCGACTCCGCGAATATGGTCGTGTTGCTCAACACGCAGTTGTTCAGAGCCATTTGAGCCTGAGCACACCACGAAAAAAAATTCAATCAAAACTATATAACTATTTACAATTACAATACAATCTCCACGCATCTGTATAATATATTGTGTTATTATGAATTAACAAATTAATATGATCTATATTTAAAAAACTTGATAGTTTTATGTCAAAATAATTTATTCCAATTAGTAAATATTGATGATTCAATACTTACTATTTTGGAATAAATTATTATGACAAAAAAAAATTAATCGAAAAGTCAATTTTGCATTTTTTTGTTATTTTTGATTGACCGGTTGTGGGTTGGATCTCACTTGGGGCATTCCCCCAAGTGAGATCGAACCCTCGAATTATAATTCAAATTATTATATTTCAAATTATTTTTACTTCTCCGCTCTGGTATGGAAGTCTGTATGGTAGCGAAACTTGGAAGATAACCAAGACCATCTCGCACCAGCTCCAGGTTATCGCTAATCGATATTTTCATTAAACTCTTTAATCCACTGCCCCTAAAAAGTTTCAAATCAACATCTTTGAGAACATTGCCAAGAAACATCGGTAACGCAGCAGCCCGGGCACCGCAAGTGGCACTGGAGTGGCCATATGCTATTTCTGTAAGCTGGTGATGAATAGGAATCCTCAAGGAAATGGTAAAAACGTGACAGTCCAAGCAAACCTGTCCTGGTCCAAGCGAACCTGCGAGGTTCCGTTTTAGATGCGGCGAAGAAGATAGAAGCATATCATAAAGCGACATTTAACGTGTTTCTCAAAATGGATCGACATAGAGTCACTATGGTCGGTCTTTGCCCTAACTTGGGGACGTAGGAACATAAGTCAACACACAGTCTCTAATTCGGGCGGAAACTGAAAAAAAAAGCACACAACACACCTTAGCAGCCTCCTCGCGGGTGGAGTAGCGCGCGAGAGCCAGGCCCTGGTTGAGGTAGAGGTGGAAGTTCTGCAGCGGGCCGTGCTGCACGCACAGCGTCTTCAGGGTGGACCCGTCGATCTGTTCGGCAACACACATTTATACTACTATGTAACACCATTGTACATTATTTTATTTACATATCATAGTAGCCTAAAAAGTTTTTATATTATACCCGTCTGTATATCCTTACATAGACTGATACAAGTGCAAAAACAACTTACAGGAGTTTAAACGAAATTATAATTTCAGTATATAGTTCATTTAGTATTTGGAAATTTTAGTAATGGTCCTTGGCATAATACCAACATTACAACTTTAGGAACAATGAAATTGCTCTACTGTGATGTTGTGTTTGTGCACTTGTACCAGTCTGCGTAGGACCCACCAATATATTAGAAAACTGTAAAATTTTAAGTTATAAATATAAATTTAAGCACATTTGCACTATTAAACTATTTCTCTTCTATTAACTTATTAAATATAAAATTTAGAGATTTACTTTTTTATTTCACAAAAACAAACAAAAATAAAACAATGCAATGCAAATCCTCACCTGTGCAGTAAGATTCTTCAATAGCAGCCAAGTAGACGCTTGCCAGGAAGGCACAGCACGAGAGTTGACATGGTGCTGAGGCCACTTGTTAAGGCCTGGCGGAGTAGGGCGAGGTTTCGCCCCCCATGCGTCCGCAGGCTTTAGGCCTCCAGTGCTAGTAGCGGGTGGAGGGGCATAGCTCCATGTGGAGGAGGAGAGGCTTCGCTCTCCGCCGGGAGGTGAGGTCTTGCCTCCGAGCATGTCGGTATCTTTGATGGCAGTGAGTGACAATGGTGATCTCACTACCGACCCGGGAGTCATTGCTGGGTCGTCTTCGACATTTTTCATTTGATTGCCCTGTTTGAAATATACAGTTGCGGCGTTAGTTTTTGTCATGATACATCTATTATGCATTAGTAGATGGAAAAGTAATAAATTAGTAAAAAATAATGTATTTGCCACTTTCTGCCTGAATTGTAACAACGTTTATTAATAAAATCATATTACATAAAAAATATTGTTACTATTAATAACCTCATTTTTTTTATTAAACATTAAATATTACACAAAATGAAAATAAAATTATAACACTAATCAATTATGAAACCTCCCTACCTTCTTTGAAAGTTTTCCTAATAGCAAAGAAAACGTTTATCTAATATAATATTTAATAAAAAATTATAACCCTACAGTTGCAAGACAATAAGTCCATCAACATCAACATTCCATATTGAATGCCTGAGCACAGGCAAGCACATACCTTCCACGGCTTGCCGGGCTCGAACTCGGGCACCAAGTCGTACACAGGCTGGTGGGCGGGATGGGAGGGCCAGGCGTCCTTGCCGTCCGCCACGTCCGCGCCGGTGTCGCCCCAGCCTTCGCTACCGCGTCCCACTCCCCACGTACTGTTGCAAAAATATTCAAATAAATATTTTTGTTATAGGTATGGTTTTTTTCGGATAGACGAAGAGAAATTAAGCTAAGTTTGTCCATTGTAGCGGTTTTTTTGTCTAACTTCGTTTTATAGAGTTCTCCGCAAATAGCAATGTGGGTAAAGATATTTGGAAATTCCGTTCTCCACTTTCTGTCAATTCACATTATATGGGATAAATATACTGACCCCTTGAGTGAAATGAAATAGGCGCACAACGGCATGATAGCATCGATCAATATCAAAATTACACACTGCATAGGTATATTGATTTCAAATTAATATTGCTGAGAATTTTTTATAGGTCAAGCATATGTTGCATTTGATATTGAAGAAACTTGTAATGTTAGTACTTTATTGTCATTATGTATGTCCTTAGTTTTCTTTAAAAAAGTATATATGTCATGCTAAAATATAAACCTTATTGCTTTTACAGTTTTTTTTGTTACAAATCAATATTATGAAATAGTCCGGAATCAGACCCTTACATGTTACATTACCATTATTATATTAAGACTTATTTTAAATACATAATCATTTATTTTGTAGTAACAGGGGATCAATGTTGATTTTCAAACAAACCCATTACTTCTCCAATTCCCCAAGGTATCTTTTAGACAACCACTACAATGCAATTTTTTTTAATATTTCTATAATTATAATGGAAATATTGCAGCTGCTATTAAAAAAGTACAATACAATTAATTTGCGAAGTGATAATACAATGGTTTTATTAAAATATCTTTATCTAAACTATATACTCAAAGGAGTGAGTTAATTGACCCTTACACCAATTATTTATTGGCGACATGTATTGTATATTTCAAGTACTTGTATAATATTTAAACATATTTTTTGAGGTAATTGTGGTGCATTGGGACAGAGTTCGACTGAAGGCATCATGGTTGTGTGTTCGATCACCACTTAGGGGAATGTTTGCATATAATGTAAATATAATATTTAAGTTATTTTCATTTCCCTGTCCTAAGACAAATAGCAACATGTCTCGGGCGGAAATCGGAGAACAGAGTATTATGACTCAAAGTTGCTGCCTACCCTGATATGCATAAAAAAACTATATTATTTAACTAAACAAAATTTGAATTTTTGCCACAAACTAGCAAACTATGGAACCAAACCACCTTTCACCGAACGTGTTCCCTCATAATTATGATATTTAACAATTCAAGGGGCAGATCAACAAACTTCCTCAAAGCTGGCTGACACATTGATGGTTTCTCTGGTGTTGTAAATTGTTTATGGGCAGCGGTAATCACTTAACATCAGGTGACCTGCTGCTGCGCGTTTGCCTGGTCTTAATATATTTAAAAAAAAATACTCACGTATCAGGTTGTAAGCCAATTTGGTTGAGTTGAGGGCTCGTAGCGGACTTAGCAGTGCCTGGTGCGCGGCTGAAGTCTGTACCCTCACCATCTTTATCCAGGGATGGCAGCTTCCACTGAGTGAGGCGAGACGTTTGATTGCCACTTGCACTATAACCCTGTTGAAATAAAAGAAAATTAAGCACCCTCAAGTATATTATAGTACAAGTAATACGTCAACTTAGTAATATATCTTAAACACATACGATTTAAGGCTGTCTAATAAAAGAAAATATCTTTAAAAAAAAATTCTAACAATCTTTTAAAAAGGCATTGAGCTAGATAATTTTCAGGCATAATCAAGGAAATATACAGATATTTAAATTCCAAATATATTTTATATCAACTTACGTGAACAAAATACAACGCGTACATCTATCTATCAGTCGCACCTATCCCGTAAGTATTACTGACTGACTGACTAATGCAGTCAGCATTTAGTATAATTTACTTCAAAATTTGGTTATTAGTAATTTAAACAAATAAAAATAGAAATAATTTACACAAATTTTTGAATATATGTTTTATCTATATTATACTAAACCTAACCTAAGACAAAGTGCGACGTCACTTTCCGTCACTCATCACGCAATGTCCCGACTTCGGGTACACTTTCGAGAAACATGTCTTTACGCTAGGTTCTCTTTGACTACCCCCACCCCCCTGCTATGCGGGACGCTAAAAAAAATGTACTTACAGATTGTGTATCCTTACTGATGCTTATATCATTGAAGGAGTTCTGGAGCCCAGACAGTGGGTCACGGTCCATCTGCTTGAACAGATCCGAACCACCAGCTTGTTGCTTCATGTAGAGAGCTTGTTGGTTTGTTATTTGGTTCTAAATATACAATATACAAAACAAAATTTAAAAATTGTTTATAAACAAATAAGACCTTACTCTACATATTGCTAATATTACTGAAACTAGACTAGCTGTGCTTGCGACTTCGTCCGCGTCAGATTCTAAATTAAAAGTAGCCAGCAAGTTATTCATTATTATATTTGCTAGGGCAAGTCCCGTCAAAATCGGTCCAGGCGTTCGAGAGATACCGATAGCCGGAACCAACAGACAGACAAAAATTGCCAAAAATGTTATTTTGGCATGTATACCGTGTGTACCGCATTTTGTAAAAAGTGGTTATTTCAATATTACAATACAAACAGACACTCAATTTTATTTATTTGTATAGATAATAATAAAAAAATGTATTGTTCTGCATTATACTTAAAATAATATCAAAAAAGGCCATTGCACAGTTGCACTGTACTGACTGTGAACAATATGGTTATTATAGGTTTTTATTCTGACTTGAAGGAGTAATATTTAAAATATTTTCATGTGTTCTTTTTGTTAAGACAAAGCGTCTAGTTGAGTTCAGTCAATATACTCTGTGTCTTGAAGCGTGTCTGAAAACTAAATAAATATAGAGGCCATCATGGCGCAGTGGTAGTAGTAGTAATTTAAATTAATTTCAATTCTCTGCTCTGGTACCTCAGACAAAGCGATTAAAAATATATATATATCATTTTATTGCATTTACCTGTAGGCCCCCAATATTTTGCTTGGCTTTGGTGATTTGCATAGAATACTGCATTGCGAGGGAAGAATTCGCCTTGGATATGGCCAATGTGTGCTGTTGTACATACTGCTGCAGTACTTTTATCTAGTAATTAGAAAATTTATGTTACATGAAAAATTCAAATTCTGCATAAATAAAACAAAGAAAATTATATTAATTTACTACTGAACAACATAACAAAATTGTAACTAGTATAGATTACAGTCCTAATCTTAAAAGTAATTTAGGAAATGATTTAGATATTAATTAAATGTTTATTTAGTTTTTAAACATTTTTAGTAAACATATAATTTTTTATCGTAGCAGAACTCGAACACGCGCCTCTTGGATACCGTTCTGGCGCTTTGACCGCTGAACCAGTCGTATACTTCCACACAAATTGTACTAGTATAAATTTTTATTACATAAGGTGATACTATTTTTTGCTATGTTTAACTTTTTTAATTGATTAATTCTAACTCTTGTGAAAATTTCAAATGCGTATTATTTTTCTTATATAACATTAAAGTTAACAAAAAATATTCAAATATGAAACAATGTCGATTTTTTTATATAAAAAATATAAAGTTATTTTAGAAAATTCTGTAAAAATTTATAGGTTTATGGAAACCCTAATAATCACATGACATACGTCAGGTCAATTTAGTATAAACAAACAATGTCAAAAACATATATAATTATATAAAAAACGCTTACTAAAATATAATTTGAGTAAATAAAATATTACGTATTACAACACAAGCCATTAATCCGCGTTTCAAATTATCAAAGTTAGAAATGTAAAACTGACATAAGAAAAAAATTCCTTTCACAGTAGAAGGAGCCTTAAGTAATTTACATACAATGGATAATTGGCTATAACAGAGTGCGGTGAATACTAAATCACAAACAAATCTGCATTGTTAGTGCCGCGGTGAACTATATTGAATTAGTTTCAACTATTTACAAGGTCTGTATGTACGAGTACAGGTACTTTCAAATATGATGGGGACATAAACAAAATAAATTCACAGAATCGAATTTGTTATAATCTTCTATTTTTTATATTTGTATTCAGAAATTAATTTTTTAATACCAAAGAAATTATTAACATATAATGGGTTATTAATATATTTATTTTTTTCTTACCTGCTGTAATAACTGGTTGAGTAACACCAGTGTTTGCGGGGCAAGAGGCTGGTTCAAGATCTGATGGTTGAGATAACCAGCTGACACAGCCATTTGAATTTGCTGGACTAGCATCCTGAGTTGAGCTGTGCTGGGTTGACCGCTGCTGCCTGTACCACTATTTAGAAGAAAAAAATAAGCAATTAAATAAGTCATAGGCTGAGTTATTGCACTTTCTATACATTTCTCCATGTTGAAATTATTAAAACTAATAAAATATATATATAGTTTCTGTTAACATACATAAAATAGATATGAAAAAACATATAACAACTGCCTTTTACATATTTAAGTTAGAGACAAAGGCATCAAGTATAGCATTTGTGTACTACCAGCCAATGAAGATATTGACAAAGATAAGAACCAGTTTATATAATAGATTTAAGTAGCATTAACCTTTCAAATGTAACAGGTAGAGGCATAATATATATTAATATATTTATTTTCTTCGCTGAAACCTAATAAGTATTGTGCAGTTAGTCTTAAATCTTTACACCTAGTAAGCCTAGGAAGCTGTAAAAAATATATTATTCATATAATAGAAAATAACAGTTAAAGTGTACTTTAGGCTACATTATGTACATATTCAAAACAAAATATTCAAAATAGATAAATTATATACCTATTTGGATTATAAGAAGGATGATGCTGTACAGATGGAGGAGGTGGTTGATTCAGCAATTTCTGCACAACTGCAGGAGACACGGGTACTGTGGGCTGTGCCTGGAAGGGTCCATGGTGGAAGTGGTCATCACGACGCCATCCATCCCCGCGAGTTGCTGCCAACATTTCTAGGGCCTCTTCAGCATTCATGTCCCGGCTACGTAGAGCAGCCTCCGCTTCTTCTTTCTTGAAGCCCATATCAACAAGATATCTGGTAAAGAAATATGTGATTAATTGTATTAATATTTTGTTGTTATGTATTACATAATATAAAGAGATTTGACCTTAATTGTATAATTCATTTTTACAACAGCAGTTTTAATAATTTTCAAACATAAATACAGCAACACATATTTTTATATATATATATATATATATATATACCTGAATTGTTTGCTGTTCCACACCATCTCCTTAGGCAGCTGTTTGCCAAGAGAACCACTTTGTGGTGGTTTGGGACCTCCCCACTCTCCAATATCATCAGGCCAAGTTGCAGTGGGTGCTTTCTTCTGTACAGGCCACAAAGCTGGTCCTGTGACATCTGGCCACCCTGTGACATCACGCTCTCCCCATCCAGCGTGAGGCTCCTCCCAAGATCCATTCCTTTGGGAATGAGCTCCCCATACCGCATCTGGTTTTGAAGGCGCTGGTGCTATGCGTTGAGGTACTGGGGGACCCTGAGGACGAGCCATGCCACCCATACCACCCCTCTGAGCCCATAGAGATGAGCTCTCGTCAAAGCCAGCACCTGCTCGGCGTGCAGCAGGTGGAGAAGGCTCCTCCCAGCCTGTGGTTTTGATTGACTCTTTTGGGCCCTGTGCACAAAATAACAATGTTACTATAGACATTGATTCTTAAAACATTACTTAATTAGAAAATATGATTTAACAAAAATATACATATATATATAAATTATATTTATACCTGAGAACCCCATTGGTTGACACCTCCACTGGGCATCATCTTATTAGGACCGCCAGGATGCTGGTGGTGCTGGCTCCACATGTCACCATTAAGACGGCCAGATATTCCTCCACGGAGATCGTGACGTGGGTCATTGGGCTGTTGCCTCGGATCTGGAGTGCGATGCGGGTCGAGCCTGGGGTCCGCTGGTCTGTGCGGTTCTCCCCACGCATTCCAGTCGTCTTTCTTTGGTACACCTCCCCACTGTTGGGTATGCTGGGGAGGTCCAGCAGTCCATTGCTGAGGTGGCGGAGCTCCCGTCCAAACGTTGGCAGAATCGGCAGCATCATCATCTTCTCCCCAGGTCCCGCCAATGTTAGTGGTTGGAGTGTGACCCCATGGGGTCTTGCTAGCTGGCTGTGGTGGTGGCTGGCCACCATTCCTCAGGTTAGCTTCCCAGAGGTCAGTTCCCAGAAAGGCACCATTATTAACATTCGGTTTCCAAGGTGGCTGTCCTCCAGCAGCTGGTTCCACTTTAGAACCAGGCTCGGGAGACCCAGGCACATCCCAATTTGTATCTTGGTTGACATGTTGCTAAAAATAAATATCACATAACATTCGTAAATACCTTATGTTAGAAGCACTGCCAAGTTGCAGTATAATTCAGTGCACACATAAATTACAAAGTGTTTAAAGGTTTACCAAAATAAATGAACATAATATAAAGCTAAAATATGAACAAAGAAAACATTATTGTCTTATTAATATTTAATTAGTTTGCGAAAGATTTATTAATCGAGAAATGTAGGTTAAAGTTTATAATATTTTCAAAATAACGAACTATCGAACGAACTAACGAACTATTGGTTCTGTCTGATTAACTTGCTGTGAAGGAAAAAGCACTCAGTATGAGTTCTTGTTTTTTTTTAATTAATAATCAATTTTTCAATTAGCGAAATACTTACGCCACCCCATCCATCCTGGCTAAATAAAGCCTCTCTCATAGAGTTCAACTGCTCTATTTTAGCTGACGAGGTATTGTTGGTACTATTGCCATTACTCCCATTGGTGGAGGGTACACCATTAGAATTTGCAGTGGGATTAGACGGATTACTCCCGCCGGTATTACCGTTGGTGGTATTGTTCGTGCCTAAAAATCATCACTATATTTAAAAAAAAGGACTTATATATATTTATAAAAAAAAAACTATTTATTTTCACTGCAATTAACTTATCTGGAATAAATATACCCAAAAGAACATACTAAACCAAGAAGACATTTGTAAGCTTATTGTATATCACTTATTTATATTATTTATCTATTTATTACCTAAACATAAAATTCATATTCAATAGGCAGTATTGCTTACTTACCATTACTTTGTGGTGCACCATTATTATTAGTTTGTGCGTTAGGCATATTTGGTGGGGACGTTTGCCAGTTTTGTGAAGCTGCACTAGTTGGCGGTATTTGGTTGCCATTACCCTTGTTGCTGTTCACTGGAGTGCAAAATATGTTACAATAAATGCAATTTACCATAAAGTATCAAAAATCATGTTTAGAACAATGAGAAGCAATTATCATTAGTAAGTTATGCGAATAAACCTAGCAACTCACTATCGGCTTGTGAAGTGGGCGGCCGTTGAGTGCTGTTCCATTGTTGAGTATTATTAGTCCCATTATTGGTTTGCCCACTGGAATTGCCACCCCAATTTCCAGCTAACAAAAAAACATAAGTCATATTAAAAATAGACTAACAATAACTCACACGACATTGATGATTGAATATTCTAGTAAATTTGTTTGCAAGACAATAAATTTTATGTAATACTTTATCATACTACTGACTTGACCTTGTATTTCTCTGGCCTTAATGGCACCCCACCCATTATTCAGTTTAAAAAAACAATATCTACCTATGAATAATGATTTTTCGTTTAGTATTTTTTCATATTTATAATTTAAACTTAAAATATTAGTTATTTGCTTAAATCACATTTCATTTATTTCTTACAACAGAAGCCGTTACAAATGTCATCAATATTGTTTATATATTTGGTTACAAATAAATAATAATTGCTCATTACATACTAAGTAATAAATGTGTTTAATTACCATTATTTGAAGTCGGTGGACTGCCCCAGCCACTCGCAGCGTTTAAAGAGCTCTCTCCTCCACCTTGCAGCCTCAGCCGACGTGGTACACCCCAAGAGTCTAATTCTTCAGTTCTCGCCACATTCTTGATTATTTCTCTTTCGTTTCGCAGTAATTCCAACATAGCGTCGAACGTTAAATCGCCATTAGCGAATGTCTTCGCTGGCGTAGTTGTTTCGTTACCAACTTTCAATATTTTATTGTCATGGTTGGTTTGTACAGACTTGTCGTTATAAGTAATCATTCGAGTTTTCGTTTTGCATATCATTTTATGAGCAGATTTTTCATTTAGCCATGTCTTATCTGTGCAAGGCTCATCTCGTATAATACAAACTGAGGATTTAAAAGCGTAATCAGACTTGTTCATATATTCTGGCGCTCCAAACGCCATCTTATAGTTTAAGTTAAAGCTACTGAAATACGGGTCACTGTATGAGATACCCTGGACTGTTATGGCGTTAATCTTTAAAGGAATGCAGTAGTTAGGCGTATCGCCAATCATTTGGTTTTGTTGGATACTATCAACAAACTCTACATTATAAATATTATTATCTACCATTTTAACACTAACTCGCTGACTTTCATTCTTCTCTTCGACTCGCTTATAAGCACCAAATTTATTTGTGTTCACCACCAACATTGAGGTGGTATAATTACATTGCATTGGTTCGGTAACAGTATTAATATTGGAGTAACAATTATCCTTAATTAAACATGGAACACATAATATTACAGAAACATTAGACATCAGACAATTATTATAAATAGAATAATTTTCTACAATATCCACCTAGAATTATACTTATTTTCACAGATTGCATATTGTTTCAATTATAGACTAAGTAACAATGGTTCGTAGTGATGCAGTCAATAAAGCAGGTAGCAGTGTTTGTGCCTCTATTGCAGAGGACAAGGTGAGATCACCGCTGGAAGCTGCTGCGGACTCGCCTCTAGCCCCAAATGGCCCAGCCCTAAAACAAATCACAATGCTAATGTATACATCCCATTATATCTATGGTCCTATTAATAGAACGAAGATAAAATAACATTAAGTATTTATGACTGCTTTAATTGTGGACATTTCCAGTAAGAAGCTAATATGCGTGACATAAGTATACATACCTTATAGGACGGACGAGAGGCTGAGCTGTATATCACAGATAATGCGGGCTCGGCAAATCCTTTGGAGCAGCTTAGCAGTTAGCTCGAACGTTTCACTTTTTCTGTACCAGAAAGTTGAAAAATTTTTATAATACATCACAAAAATATGGAACATCTTGATTGGCAACAACCTACATTGATCGATAGTGACACGAACAAATATATTTTGAGGTTAGCCCAAGGACTATTGAAGAACTGGCATAAATTGCAGCTAAATGACTCGACGCGTAGAGGTTTGTTATTATAATATGAATATGATATTGCGTCGCGGTTAGGCTCGATAAGCGTATGCTCCTATCAAAGTAATTTTGTGTATCGCGACTTGTTCAATTCGCCATTAAACAAACAGTATTCACGAACACAGATTTTCACTTCACATTGATATATATTTATATTATAATTTGTTTTTAAACCCTACATTTTCAATAAAAGAACAAAATTGGTCTTTTCACGGCAGGTACCGTGTAGATACTTGTATATTTCGGCCTTGAGACTCGATGTTGAATATCTACAGACTCGTATATATCTATCTACGTTATATATTTATCCACCTATCTATACCTAGAGTGAAAGTTAACACGACCTATTAGAAGACAATTCGTGCGAAATACCTGAACATTATTATTGTAAAACATTTGTGGGTGTATAAAATATATTTATAATATAAAAAAATCACAAATATCACAATTTTGCAAGAGAAAATACAAAAAGTTCTTACGTGACACGAACGAGCACAACGGTGTTATATTACTAGACAGAATGAGACAGTAAATTCAGTTTGATACTGACGTTCCGTTTATTAGAGCGAGACAGCGGATACGCCTGAGAAAGCGATGCCATAAATGCTAAATGCGTTTGAGGACGAATTCGACTACATCTAACCAAGGAGTTATATATCATAAAGCGTACCTTCGTTTTGTTTAATGGTTGGCACAAAAACTATATAGATTTGTACAAAATCACAATCCCAAACCCCCGAGAACACGGCTTCGACGGCTGGATGGAATGATTTCGTCGTCGGGGTTCGCACGAAGAGTTACGAAACGTTGTCCATTTCAGATGTTCCCAGCCCAGATACAGATACACAAACGTCTACGTCTCTTTGGTATGGTCGGGTAATAGCAATTTGCTTCGAATATATACCTATTATACTATATTGTATAATACATAAATACCGTACTGTACACGACTACTTAGATGTCCATATTATGTTATTTATCGTGAGCTTGTATTGTCCAGTACATTACAGTAACAAAACTCAATTTCTTTATAATTAAACATTACATCAAAGATACCATTAGTTCTAAAACATTTCTCGTAAGTGCAAAGTAGAGACTGTTAATGAGACAACAAAGATAATTACGTGCAAGTTTAGCTTTTTAATGAACTCCATTAGAGGATCTATTAAAATAAATAATCGATAAAGACGAAAAGGCCGCGGTTGTATGGTATGCGAACTAACCGCAAATATACAATGATAGAATCATATTTATACTCTTGTTAAGAAGTTACTAGGAATAATGAGAGATGCCAACGAATACTGAACTAGCACTGTTTCGAATATATTATATAAAGGTGACGCTGATACCTCATCCTGCCAGACTGTCAGTGTTTCACGATTTGCGTATGAATTAAGAAGAAATATTGCACTTGCGCTTAGTTGAAGCTTTTTAGACTTAAGTTTATTAAGTCTTAATAACTGATTGAGCACATTACAGTACAATGTGAGGGTCATTATCCACTTGCCATCTAATTCACTGAAAAATTTAATGCTTTTAATAGGAAATATATAGATAGGATACTACGTAATGTCGGAGCCTAAAATCTCAAATCGAGTTTAGGAAATTGTTACAATATTAGTTGAATTATTGATGAATTAACATAACAAAAATAGTAATAATTTTCCTGGATAACTGGTGGTTAATATACTATAAAATGTTAGTTTTATCTCTAATGTTAATAAAAAGCAACATGTCGTCAAACAAAATAAAAAACGTGTCAAAATGTATGTAGATTTTATTTATTTTAATATAGAGATTAAATTTGATTACACCTTAAATATATGTCGTTACATATTTATACCTAAATACGTACGTACACAAATATATAAATGGATATAAAAAAACTAAAATTTTCGAAATACCTAAGATTAAAAAGTGCGAAAATAAAATTCATTTTCTACACTTTTAAATTGTTTATTAAATTTGCGTAACTCCCATTTTCCTGTATGAAAGAAAAAGACTAGTATTAAAACGCTTAATGTTTACACTTTACGCACATTTATAGATTGTGGTGTGATTGTGCGTTTAGTGATAAGATAATTCACAAAAATGTAAAGTCGGAAAATTTCTTCGAAAATTCTGACACGTGTCAGTAGTTTTTTTACGTAGTTTTTTTTAAAAAACAAGTTTTTTCAAATAATTGGTAGAAGCCCATTAAAAATAAATCGTTCGCTATCTTAGGTGTTCCACCATATACCCACTAAAACCTCACGGTGCTCCTCCTCGACTGCCACCAATCGAAGAACGAAACGCCCCGTCTTCGAGTCTTCCGTGAACCCCGGAGGTGGGAGCCTGCAAGACACGTCATGGGTGGTGCGCACCCTAGACGGCCTAGTCAGAGTAGCGCGGGAGTGACCTGATAAACCTAGTGTACAGACACTGTTTCGCCACTTTCCGCCCGAATGACCGGAGACATTGCGTGTTGAATGGCGGAACTCAATACCGCGCTTTGTCCTTTTACCAGAGCGAAAAAATTAAAATAATGAAATTATATTTTAACTAGATGTATCGTTGACGCGGAAACACCGCGTTGCCTTAGCAATTTATATGTCAAACTCTATAATTAATCAAAAAAAAATTTAAAGCATTATTTTAAAAACGTCAATATAAACTATAACAATGTCTTTTTTGAGATGTTAATGTAACTTATATTTAGAGATGCACTAAGCTTTAGAATTAATTTATAATAGGGGAAAATCCACACTATATGACATTTCTCCACCAGGTAGCTTGGGATCAGACTTGCCCGCTGTCTCTAAAAAGAATAGAATTTTGTAGAGATATACAAAAAGTAACTTATTTTTAAGCACCTTCCAAGTAAGTGACATAACGATTTTATCTAGCTAAAGATCTAGCTAAAGGCGAAGAAAGTATTTACAAAAAAACAGTACTGAAAGTTTGTACATATTTTTAATTTTGACGAGTTACTAGCGTCATAGAAAAAACTCTATTAATTTTAACATGTAAGCTGTAACTACATTTATCATTATACTAATATAGTATATTACACTTTGTACTAAATTATATAGGGCTAACATGATAATATGCCATAAATATTATAAGGGCTATCTGAACGATAATTCATCCTAGAACCTCCTATACTCTACAGAGCAAGGAACATCATACTGCGTCATATAGAGTATAATGTTCTTTTTATACCATCGGCAGGTAGTGCCTAATTGTGGATTTCTGAGTCCATGATAAGACTTCTAAATCTTTGCTAAATTTAAAATATCTCACGTTCAAATACATATAGTGGCTTGTTAATAAAAATATAATAACTGACTTTCTTACATAAGTCGCAAATGTTTATATGTATTATTAAATACATTATAAATAAACAGGACATATTATACATATATAAGTTTATTTCAATCTATACTAAAATATATTCTGAATTGGGAATTTTAAATCAAAATAGTATTTATTTTTCAGTTATAAACTTATAACTTATCTTCTATGATCTATCAAAAACAGTTAAATGAATTGTCAACATGTTTTGATTATGTTTTTAATTTTGATAATATGATTGTTAGTATGTGCATACATTTTTTAATTAAAGGGGAATCCTATTCAATAAACGTTTAAGTCCATTAACTAAGATTTAAGAAACATTTTTACAAAATAATACTTTTCTTGTGATACTACTTTTATAGAACCAGAGATATTATGTAAATGGATTTGTTAGAGTAAATTAAATAAATTGATAAATATAATACATATTCAGATTTTTGTATTATAATTTATAAATTATGACACATAATTCTTTTTACATCAATTAATCTTGTCATATTAAAAATATTTAATATATTTTATATTATTCTCAACAAAAGTAATGCAATTAATATATAATTTTTATTATTAGATATTTATCTACTACAAATTACTATCAATGTCATGTATGTTTTTATTTTCTTATGTCACAGGGTTTACGTCATTCAACCTCCGTCACTGTATGTACAATGTACATAAAGAAATAATTGGACCATATTGGAGTTCAGTTATAAAAATATTGAATAAGATTTATTGATAAATGTACAGTTAACTTCACGGCGCATCAGTTCGCTATGTTAAATTGTAAGCCAACGTTATGCCGCGTCGATCGTGGATAGTAAGGAAAATATTTAGAATGCCTGTAGCCGAATCCAGTGATCAATACTCCATATGGGTAGGTAATTCAAATATATTTAAAATATTATTTATTTGTATGCAGAAAACATAAAAATATTCAAATGCGAGGTGTGAGCTTTTAATATCTAAAAATCTATTATAAATTAATATAAATAATTTAAAACTAATAATTTATTATTTCCAGGTGGGTTTAATCTATATATTCAACCTAATAGTTGGAACAGGGGCTCTTACTCTACCAGCGGCGTTTGCTCGAGCAGGATGGGGCTTGAGTACAATTTCATTAATTTTCCTAGCTTTTATGAGCTTCATGAATGCTACATATGTTATAGAAACAATGGCCTGTGCTAATGCAGTTTTTAAATGGAAAAGATTGCAATTTTTAAAAAGAAATAGTGTAAGTAATATTATACATTATAAAAATAAATAAAAGTTCTTATATATTAATTTTATTCTTAGGTTTTAGTATTTTATATAAATATATAATTATTATTAAAAAAATAATGTCATTTGATAATATGTGTATAATCTGAGCACCTAAATATATGTAATAGTTCCTATCTTTTCTTATCTGTTACCTTTCAATAAGATAAGTTTATAAACTGATATTGATATTTGTTTAAAATTGTAATGACAATACTGACATGATATTTTTTATAAAATAAAAATTCTTTTACCTTTACATGTCATATATATCTCACTATTTATAGTGAAGTAAAAAGGGGTACAGTCAACATTTTGCCTTCCACATTCTGCTAATAATATAAAGAATGACCAAATCTAAAGCTGTGTTTTTTTTTAGGCTTAACTTGATAAGTGTCAAATAAATAAAGCCTGTGTACTAAAACAAAGTCAATTAAAATGTGTATAACTTATTTTTGATACTTTTTTCAGTTGAAACTGGTCTCGAGAGACATGCATATCGCTCAATGTGCTATATAAGTGATATTTAAATCCATTACCATTGTATGAAGTCAATGTTGGCCCACAAGGAAGTTTGTCTTGCTTTCTTATAAATGCTATTTATGTTTGCCAATGAGGGCTACAGCATACTGTAACATGAGGTCTTTCAAATATCTAATGCTACAAAACAATCATTGTTTGTAAGCTTTTGTAGTTTTATTTTGAGAAATTTGTAAATTAAAATTGTAATACTTTATTTATAATTCAGTTTCACGTTCTCTCGCGTAGCAGGGCGGGATAGAACTAGTGTCAAACATTCCGTTCTGTGTGGCGGAATTCAATGCCGCGTTTTGTCTCACCAGAGCGGGAAAATTGAAATAATTTAAATATTACTTCCAATTTAGGGAAATTGAACCCACATACAATCGCGTGTACAGCCAGACGCTATACCACTACATCACAATGACTTCAGTTATTAATTATGGCAAATAAACATAAGTCTATGCCGTTTTTTGTGTTTTGAGACCTTTATCTTTCCTAACAAATGAAATAACCAAATTTGACTGCTATCCTTTCAATTTATAAATATAAATAGCATTCTTTCTTGCTAAACGATTGTTCGTAAAATAATCTTTGGGTAGCAAAAATTTGTAAAAATCTCTCTACAGAGATGCTAACAACAAATATAAGCGTATAAGAATTTCGACGTAGCTGGATGTAGAACTTAGCTTAAGGCTTAGCGGTCAGAGCGCTTGAACGGTTTTCAAGATGCGCGGGTTCAAATCCCGCTGCGTTTAAATTGTTATACGTTTTCTAAATATGTCTTTTGTTATCCTTTTAGACCGCACGAACTAGTGGCATCATTGATTAGCTAAAAACAGCCCTATTTTGTTGAATATTTATATAACAAAATTAAACCTATTAATATATAATATTGCAGGTAACTGAAAACGAGTCAGAAGATGAAGCTGCCACATCACAGCATGGGTATGGTGATATGGAGGACCCACTAGTTTGTGGAGACTCGATCCCGTCGCGTTACTACAGTCTGGATACCCGTATAGAATTGGGAGAAATGGCTAACCTGTTCCTGAGTAAAACTGGCAGAACAATATTTTATTGTACACTCTGCGTGTATTTGTATGGCGATTTGTCTATTTATTCTGCGGCTGTTTCGAAATCTTTAATGGATGTTATATGGTATGTCTATTTATTTGTAACCGTCTCTCTCCCGCACGCCGCATCCGCTTCCCCTTATCCGCGTCTTTCCATGCAAACCCATTTTCTATAATGACGTACTGCAAAGTACAATTTCAATCTAGAGTCTAGACTCTAGACGAAATGCCAAAGGTTCACTTTACTGAACAACTTCTACTAATACTAATGCGGCCTGTTTATTGACCTGTTTCTTATAGTTTAGTTTAGCTTAGCTATCATGGTTCTTTGTCAGACTTACCAAATCTTCAATTGTTATATGACAATGGAAAAGGTTATCACGTTGAATACTTTTTGTTACGGAAGCATTTGCTACTTTCTAATAGTTTAGCTTCTCCGCTAGAAAGACAAAAGCGTGTTTTTCACAATATGGCTAAAAAAATCGTACCTAGTTAAGACATACGAAAATCGTTTCAGCTGTGAAGAGTATTCATCGAATATCCGTCACACCATGAATTCTTATTCTCTTTCTATGATGAGGGCGGAGAATATATTATTAAACTTTCTTCTTCTACGTCATATTACTGTATAAAAGATAGCTAGACGCCATCGTGGCGCAGTGTGACAGCATCTGACTGTATATTCTATGGTTGTGAGATCGATTCCGACCCGGGGGAATAATTATATTTAAATTATTTTCGATTCTATGCTCTGGTGATAAAACAAATTTGAGTTCCGCCACTCAACACGCAATGTCTCGATTTCGGGCGGGAAGTCGCGAACGGAGTGTCTTGACACTAGGTTCTCTCTGACTACCCTGCTACGCGGCAAAGCGATGGCATGAAGCTGAAAAAAAGAGATAGCCAAGGTTTTGATTCCAATTCGGGGAAAGGTGAATATTTATAATATATATATATATATTTTTTTTTATGCCCACAATGCATCTAAGTTGCCCACCATCACCTAGTTCTCTTTTGTAGATCGTGCTTAAAATTTAAAAGAACACTCTTATTTAAAAAAAAAATTATAATTGAATCGAATTAGGAAAACGCTTAAGTAATTAGGTCTTCTTCATTTCAGTTAGAGCCTCATGTCAAGACACTCCATTCTTCACCTTCCGCGAATCGAGACATTGCGTACTAAGTGGCGTATTACAACTAATACACCAATAACACCAATCATCTAATTCGGTGCATCACACTCTTGCCGAATGTCCCGCTTGAAACCCACAATGCCACGCCTTGGTGACCCAAAAAAAGGAATAGTTTCGAAAAAATTAAAAGTGATACAAATGATACAAATTGTACACATTTACAGTTCACCAGTCTCCAAGAACTTAACCAATACAACAAATTGGGATGGTCTGCCATGTTTCAATAGACCTGATGCGCTGTACACTCGCTTCGACTGCTACAGAGTGGCGTTACTAACGTTCTTTGGTGCGATGGGACCTTTCGTGTTCTTCAATGTTCAGAAGACGAAGTACTTGCAGCTATTTACGTCTGGGATGAGGTGGCTAGGTTAGTTTTTAATTTTATACATACAATTTAATTTTTTGGGCTGTTGTTGATATGTTTATGATATAATATATAAATGTTAGTAGTTATGACTTAACAGTTAATTTAAACTACATATTAAATATTTTTTTATAACCACTTTTGAACTCGCGTTTTCCCGCAAAACTTGTCCCTGTATTGAGATTTGAGTAATTTAGTATATATTCTAGAATTAGCTGAACAATTTGTAGTGTAATGGAAAATGTGATAATTATATAAATATTTGTCCCAGCGTTCGCCATAATGATATCGATGGCGATCCACCTGCTGGTGGCGCGCGGGCCGCGGGGGGCTCCGCCCTCCTTCGACGTGACGGGGCTGCCCACGCTGTTCGGCGCCTGCGTGTACTCCTTCATGTGCCACCACTCGCTGCCCGCGCTCGTCACGCCCATCCGGGGCAAGGCGCGTCTGGGGCTGCACCTGTTCCTGGACTACGCCCTCATCACCGTCTTCTACCTCCTGCTGGCCTTCACCGGCGCCTTCGCCTTCGCGCAGCTGAGCGATCTGTACACACTCAACTTCGTACCGACGGATAATGAAAATATTTTACTGGAAATTGTGGAATATTTTCTAGCGCTGTTCCCGGTGTTCACATTGTCTACGAGCTTCCCTATCATAGCCATTACGCTCAGGAACAATTTGCAGAGTATCTTCTTGGACACCAGCCGGTTGGAGTCCTATAATTTCATTCTGAGGAAGTTGATATTCCCCGTAGTGGCAGTTGTTCCGCCGCTGTTGTTGACGTACTATCTTGAGGACATTAGTATATTGATCAAATTCACGGGCTCGTACGCCGGTACTGGTATCCAGTACTGCATGCCCACCTTCCTGGTGCTCTCAGCGAGGCGACATTGCACCAATTTACTGGGGCTAGGCGTTGTCAATAAATACAAAAGCCCCTTTTCTAACATAGCGTGGGCTGTTTTTGTTTTGTTGTGGTCGGTTATGTGTATTATACTGGTTTCGGTTAACATGTTTGAAAAAAGCTCATGACATTAGAATTGGTCCAGTAATGCTCTCAATTTTTTATGCAAAGAATTTGTACAAGCTCGTTTGGTTTCGTTTCTTTTTAAAGTTAATAAATTACATAACAGACACAAAAATACAATTATATTAAAAAATGTATTCAAATTCTATCTGAACATAATATAGACGATTTATTTATTGTTTATTAGGTTTTAAATGCAATTTTTTTTTTGGCCAATGGCTAGCACCAACTGGGCCTAGTAAATAGTAATCATTACATGACATCAATATACAAGTATCAATAATAAACATTTACTATAAATTATTTAGTTGAAATTAAAAAACAAAAAAAATTACAATTAAAAATGTAAGAAAGTTATTTAATTTATTCTACTAAACTGTACATTTAATTATCTGTGCATTTTTTAAATTTATTTATATATTAAGTACATAATTAATTAATTAATTAAATTTTCCAAGAATAAAAAAAAATACAAAGAACTCATTATTTAATGTTGTTCAATTAAATGCGTTGAATAAGATTTATATTGAAGAGTAACCACAAGTGTTCATTGATTTGTGCCTCTGCATTGAAAATTGCACACAAATTTTCTTTAAACCTAGTTAGTGTTTTTATATACCGTTTTTTTATTATTAATTTCTTCTCACTTTAATCAAATGTCGTATGTATAAATGTATTATATATTTATTATTTTTACAAAGAAAATATGATTTGAATGTTAGATTTTAAGTGCTATTGACGAAAAGTATATATAGCTATAGGTTATTAAAATTAACTAACCATTATAAATTAGCCAGTTAATAATAATAATAGCTAGAAGTTGAATTTAAATTGTTGCGTATTCGCAGTGTCTTCCTGTTATAAACTTCAACGGCTGCTGTTAGTAACCAAAGCTTTTACATTTTGCATGTTTTGATAAATAGTACTTAAGTCTATTATATAATGAGAGAGATGAAATTTCTTAGCACTAGATGATAGATTTCACCGTGCCCATTGCATTGCAGAGAGTGGAACTCGGGCCAGTACCTGGGGCTTGCGACTCGAGTGTGGACTTAAGTCCGAGTTTCTGTCCGAGCTCTTTTATCTTCTAAACTAATCTATCTTTTATATATTAAAATGTAAATTGAGAGTGTTTTTTCTGTAATACTATATGGAAATTATATATTATTAGTAAATCTCATGTTTAATAATAATAAAAGACTTAAAAGGACAAATATTTTAGATATTATTGATTGAAATTAAATATAAGTGCATAAATTAAATATAAGTGCATATTCTTCTTAGAAAACTTTACAATAAACATACTATGAGTTTTCAAGTTTTTTTTAATTATTAAACATGCAAAGTGAAGTTTAAATTTTTGATTACAATTAGCTATTAACAATTTAAAAAATATTACTGACATCTTTTTGTGTTCAATTTTTTTGTAGCATCTAGTGGTTGAACATATTAAATCGTATTTAAAAAACCTCATGCTTTGACATTGAAGCGCGAAAATAAATATATACAACCAGTTATAAAATTATATTATTTCATATTTGACATTTTTTAAAGATTTTTCACACGTTTAGGAAATGGGAAAGAGGTTGAATAATTTTAACCAGTGTATATTCTAAATGTTTAGTTCTTAATTATTTTCATTCCCACGCTCTGGTTGTTACAAGCACGGCGTTGAGTTCCGCCACTCGATACAATGTCTCGATTGCGGGTGCAAAGCGGAAAACAAAAACATGGGCAGCTTTATATGTATAATTTAAATTTGATAAAATTGAGATTACTTTGTGATATCCAGTAAAACGATAATAATTAATGTTAAAATTGTATTGTATCTATTATTCCAATAACATACTGTGATAGAACAACCATTTCGTACGATGTAATTATATTATGTATTTCTTTTATATTTAAATTGACTGATGTATTGATTTTGTATAGTGCAAAATATTTTTATAAATAAATGTTTATTTGCGTGTTGTATATTATAGTATATTTTTCTACCTATCCAGTTTTTTTGTTCGGTTTAAGTACCTACTTCTTAGCTCCACAAATGATAAATAGTTTGGAAATTATTTTTATTGTCTTAATAAAACAATAAGAAACCATTTATCTCCATATATGAGCTATTTACAGCGTGGAGAAGCTCTAGGATAATTTTTTATTAAAACTAGTATTCTTACATTACAATATATCTACAAGAACATTTTGATTGTCCGTTAAAATATTCACAATTAAAAACAGTGTAAAATATAATAATAATGTTTTTTAATTGTTTTTCTGTTTGTCTGTGTGTTCGTGCACGCTAATTTCCAAAATGGCTACATCGAATTAAATGCAGTTTTGGGTATTGTATTTTTGGTAAACTTCCGTTAACATTTCGTGTTTACTTTATTTCAAAAAAATTACAATTTGTATTATAAAAGTTTGTGTTTTAATTGCGAACTAGTTTTTAAAGTTTCGAGTTGAGGGTTTGATTTTTACTCGCGGGAATGATTATATTTGAACTATTTTCATTCCTACGCTCTGGTAAGACAAAATGCAGCCTTGAGTTCCAAAACTCAATGGTTTCGATTTCGGGCGGAACCCAGCAATGCATAAAAAGCAAAAAACTATAAACTGCATATAAATCAATGCAGTTTGTGCACTAATAAATTATCATTTTATTAAGCACGACATATCATATGCATTAACTTAAGAAATAATATTATCCTCATATAATTTCAAAGTACATTAAAAAATATAACAATACATATATTTCAAATTAGCGCATACAACAAAAATAAAACACAAAACGAGGTTGAAGAATTATTTATTTATCATCATTACATATAGTTTGTCACTTATCGCGTACACAAGCGACAGAAAGCCTTTCATAGCTCAATTGACTTTGGCATGAAGTTACATGTTATTTGTGCAAGCGGCGCCACTCCAGTATCCGTATCCTAAAAGCGCTAACGACAAAACCAATATCTATTCATTCATTTACTATACCGAAAATTTAATTTCGAGATTAACTAGTAATAGGACGAAAACGTTTTGGTTCACTTAAATTTGTATTCGTTAGCAGATCTACCGTTTATACAAGCATTATTAAGGTAACATACAGGAACAGCCCGCGTTCACTATATCAAGTGTCATGTACTAAAGCGCCGTTTTTGGAATTTCAATTCATTAATACAATATAAATTAATATTCTAATAGTTAAAACAGAACGAAATAGAGAAATTATAATTAATTAAAAAAATATAATGAGTGAATATTACATATTATTATCACACAGATAAACCATCAATGAGGTACACACCACTCATACATTAAAAACATTTAAACGACACGTATATTTACGCAGCTGGGATTATAAGCCAATTCCCAGTAGTCTTGACCAGTAGAAATACTGAGAACCTCATTACCAAAAGATTCACTGGTAGTAGACATTTTTCTAATTTCAGGCCATAAATTAATATGTATGAAAATAATATGTATAACAAACATCGGCGGGCATATCAATAAAATTATTAGGTCTACATGTTAATATTGTTTTATTTCATTCGTAAATTCATCAAAATATTGGTAAGGAAATTGCCAGTAGCACTGCTGGTAACAGCACACGTTGAACAGACTCGGCTACTGGGAATAGGCGGGACTTTTTTTTTGTAATTTTACAGATTCATAATGTCCAAGCTTCGTATATGTGAGTGTCACGCGTTTACAAGGAATCTCGGTAATACATATTATATGCGTAATTAAAATAATTTGTCTTTATCTTAAAGCAATAGTTAATATAAACATTATAGGCAAATAAAGTAGGCGACGACGACGCATTAATTTCAATAAGTACTCGTTACCTAACATTAGTGTGACCAAACAAAGTAGACATTACTTTCAACAAAATAAATAATAATCTATAATTAATAAGTCTAATAATAATAGTAATTCGCATTAGATTGAACTTTCCATTTTGAATTCTATACAAAATGAACAGATCGATCGGTTTCATATTGACGATGAATATGAGCAACGGATGAGAAAGTTCATGCAACCTTATTTATTATACACGATAAAAAAAGATTATTTTAAATTCGCGAGAAATAAAAAAATAACAACGAGTCGGAGCGCCCGTTCCGCACTAAAATATAACTATAGTCGAAAGTAAATCACAATAAATACTATGCCTACGAGACGCGCGTGACATCACGCCGGTAGCCCGAGCAGGGTTGCCACATAACAAATTCAATATTAAAAAAAAAAGTAAACGCCAAATACATAAAAATTAAAAAGAAAATCATATCAACACAATTTTTTTGAGAACAAATTAGGCTAGGGGTGGGGCTATAACGCGGGGGGCAGCGCGGAGGCCGGCACGTCGATGTCGTGGCGGCGCAGCGCCGCGCGGAACGAGTCCAGCGACGAGCGCAGCGTGAGGCAGAACCCGCGCGAGGCCGGGATCAGGGGGAAGTCGGGCGCGTCGGGCGCGGGGGGCGCGGGGGGCGCGGTGGACAGCGCCACCAGCCCCTCCAGGCGGCGGCACAGCGGCGCGGCGTTGGCGCGCAGGTGCTGCAGGATCTCATCGCGGAACGGCTCGGGGGGGTTCATCAGCATCTTGGTCATGGACTGCACGAGCTTTAGTAGTACCATTTCGTTGTACATGCGCGAGTTCTCTTCGCCTTGTTGTGTGCCTGGATTTAATAACAGAGTTATTAGTTCGAAAATTGTTTGGTATACACTAAAAAAACATTATTTAACTTTTTCAATTACTCAAGTGAAACTCACATAGCTGTCAATAAATAAGTAATTAAATCACTTTAAATAACAATAAAAATGTGAATACAAAATGAAAAAAAATAAAAATAAAAATAAAAAAAAATGATTTACCCTTCTGCTTCTCATAGCCGGCCTCATTGAAATAAGGTTCGGCGTTCAGTATAAGTCCTTGTAGAGACACAATGACCTGCAGCAGGGAGCTGTCCTTGCCCCACACTTCTACACCGCGACCAGACCACGTGCCCAGCAGAGATACGCACACCTGATGATTAAATTCATTTGTGATTCAGTATCATGATATTATAATATATACTTTTTGATGGATTCTTAGGATGCTTGTTCGGCACGCACCTTGCCGTCCTCGTAGAGGTTGGGGTTGAGGCGGTCGGAGCAGTAGGAGTGGTAGTGGCAGAGCGGCGGCGCGCGCGGGTACTCCCCGCCCAGCTGCACGTCGAACACGAACAGCCCGCCCTCGTAGGGCGTGCGCGAGGGGCCCGCGATCATCACCGACACCAGGTCGATGCGGTCCTCGTAGCCGCGCACCCACACCTGCCCACACGCGCTCTATTGCTCAAGCTCTCTAAACACTGCGTACCAAATGGCAACATCCATTTGCTACACAGTGGAACGGAGCTCTCGCTTTTATACAGTCAAAGAGTTCACACCATCTACATACATACAAGTACATACATATTTATTTGTAACGTCGAAATTCAAACGACAAAAAAGAAAAAATACTTCAAAAGCCTCAGTAATGCCACGTGATATAGCGCCCTTTAATAATTTAGTCCCTATTTTTAATAGCCAAATTAAAACTTATTTTGAAATGAAACTATTTTAACCCGATCTATAACGTATATTATTGGTATTCGAAAAACTTGTGACCACGAACAGTAAAGTGTTCGAAACGTTGGATTCTCTAAAATGTCATATTTTCGAATATGAATAATAAGAGCACTGCATGGCCATTAAGACCTAATTGGATAACAAAAGAAACTCTTACCCCGGGAGGTAAATCACTTTTCATCAGCTTAATCTCCCGTTTCACAGCCGAATAGAAGCTCCTGGGCTCGGAAGGCTGGAGCATGGAGAGCCGGAAGCGGTGCGAGGCGGGCGCGGACTCCAGCACACAGAAGCCCTCGCCCACTTCTGGTTCCGCATCCATATCGCCCTCGGCGGTTGCGAGTGGGGCGGCGTCCGGTTGTGGTGGTGCTGGTCATAATGTTAATAATAGGTATAAGTTAACATTTTTAAACTTTTAATCCTTAGTATACAAAAAACATTTTTTAGAAAACGTTTCAAAATTTTAACATAGCCGGACTCGAACCAGGGAATCTGTGAAACCGTCCAAGCGGTCTGACACCTAAGCCACACGTTGTATATTCACTTACACGTTTGTTGCAACTTATTTTTGTTGTTAGATCAACAATACAATTACGATCAAGCTACCCTATTTATTTAATATAGTATATTACTAAACATGAAACGAATCTAATAATTACATATATAGCTTCTATATTATAATAAAATAGTAAAAACAGAATGTTTGTATGCGTACATCATCGGAACTGCTGGACGGATTTGAATAAACATTTTTTTTGGTATAATTTTTAAAGTTTAAACAAGATTTAAGCTATAATAGATTAAAATAGACCAGATATATTATAAAATATAAGGATATGTGCCTTAACAAAAGTTATAAGTAAGAAAGGTAAGAAAATTCTGGTGGGAAAGGCCCAAAGTCTACGCAAACGAAGTTGCAGGCAGCTTCTAGGACTTAATAGGACGTAGCTGTGACGACCGTACTGTGTTTGCAAAGTCCAAATTTACGCGATTAATGTTAAAATAGTTTCATTTAAAATTTATTTGTTTAACATGAAATATAACATAACTTTCACGATATATTATAGGCAAACAAAAAATCACCCTAACAATACACAATAATAGAATTGAATTTACTTATTAAACGAATAAAAAAAAAATATTCATCAAACCATCACACACGTACAATCGTACGATTTAAAAAAAAATTGACGTAGCTCGATAACAACGTATAGCTTAAATAGTTACGCTTGAACGGTTTTCAAGAGACGTAAGTTCGAATCCTATTACGTTAAAAAATTATATTCCGTTCATATAAAAGAAAACAACCTCCTTCCGTCTTGTTCGCCGTATCAGCGTTGGCATCTTTTCCTTCTGCTGAAGTTTTGTTTTCATCACCCTTTTCATCGTGATCTGTCATACTCACTACTAACGCACCATATTGACTGAAAAAGATATTCAGGTATATGTTAATATATTAATAATAGATAGACCAAATAATATGTTAATAAGGCATTTTTTTAAATTATATAAATAATTTAAATGTATCTAGCTTTTAATACTTTAGCCTGCACAGATACTTTCGTAATTTTATTCAAAAGATTATTATTTTAGTTCTTTTTATTGTTTATACTTATTTTTTAGAGAATCAATTTTTTTTTTAGTAAAATTAAATGTAAATTAACAACTTACATACTATGAGGTTCACAACATTTAGCTATTTTAGTAAGATGTTCAAATAAAGTACAAGTATATCATATAAAAAACTAGTAGAAAAATATTTACGAAACAGAAACACAAAATCACACAACTTATATACGTTAAATTAGTCAATAAATTAACAAAAATATATACATCAAAGTTCCAAAATGAAAACACAAAATAATATTATTATTAGCCTGTAAATTTACACATCTTGTCATTACAACAAAATAAAATAATATAACACGGCCAAGAGAAGTATGGTCTGCCACATACAATGAACATCATGCACAGAAAGGACACTTCCCAATTTGGTAGAATTACCGCGCAAGACTTACATTAAACAATTGTTGCAAATGCTTTATTCTAACACATGTTTTTGGATTCAAAATCACTAATGCATCGAAAAACGGAGAAATTAAGGTACCACTTTTAACAGAGTCATCTACAAAATAAATAAATAAAAACTAAAAAGGGGCAAATAATGGGTTTCGTGCTATTGAATCATTTACTATTGGAGGATAAAATTAGTGTAATAACCTAATAAAATAAAATATAATATAAGGATATATATGGCTCAAATGCATAGTTTTGTTTTTGAATTGCAAATTATGAACTAATTATTATATATAAAATAGTAACAATAATCATGCATATTAAAGCCAATCATCAATCTTAGCATTTGAGCCAACAACAAAAACAAAACAAAAATTCAACCAAATATTGACAAAATCCATTTTAATCTATAAGATGACTCAAATATCTAATAAAAAATATATATATACAACATGTCTATGAAATAGAGTCTGGGAACTAACATCTTTGTTTAATATAAGTGATGCGAGTTCATATTACAAATATATAATTATAATATTAATTTGTTACATTTAAACATTGAACATTAAAGAGTGAAAAGGCGGATAAAGTAAACAGTGTTTAAAATAATATTCAACATAGCAAAAGAGGCACAGGACATAAGACATTATGTGGTGACAACATAAAACATGACATACATAAAGAAATATATATATAAAGCAAAATAAACATATATCTGTACATATCGTTTCCATAATAATATAATAAAAATATTTTTAAATATTAAATATTTCTCTGCAATTGAATTTCCATAATAGATATGTACAGTGTCCAAGGAACCAGCGGGAGGGGATAAACATAAAAACATAAACAAAGGCTCACACTGAAAAGTGGTAGGGTAACTTCTCGCCACTCGCGTTTTGCGTTCTCATTAAGCTGTTTAGGAATTCGGCCAACTCTTGCGGCCTTCTCCTGTGGAAAATAAATTGCCTTTCATATTTATTAGCTTGTTGGTTATTTTTTTGGGTTTTTATTTTCTTACAACAAGCCCACGTTTGTGGGTTCAATTTCCAGCAAACAGATGAATGCAATTATTTGAAAAAAAAAAAACAAAAAAATATGTTTTCTACTTTACTGATAATCATAACATATGCTTAGTTTGAGATTGGACTGCCGTGTGTGAGTTTCGCAAGATTGACTTCTATATGTATGTATATATTTAACGAGCTGTATCGGCCACCAAATAGATTTTACCACTAAATCATCAAATACAAGCATATAATACATAAACATGAGTGCCACAGCGTATAAAGTGTTACTTACCGACTGACTTCAGTGTGGGCTTTCGCCAGCTGACGGTGTATAAGGGCGCATAGCTTGTAGCACACGTTGCGGGAAGTGCCTTCCGCATCCGGATCTGTTAGTGCTGGAAATATTTAATTTTTTATTCTATTATTTCTTTTAAACAACTAAGATATAAAAAAAGCGTAAGTGAGGATGTCATAGTAAAAATGAAAAAGAACGTGCTCCGGTGGCTTGGAAGAAATTGTAAGATATAAGACGCAAAGGGAGACTTCGGTTGACCTGGAGAATACAGTATCGATGATACTGAGGAAATTCACGTAAAGAATTGTGGAGTAAAAGTGGAGTGAGGAGAGGAGGGTGTTTGAAGACGTTGATGACTGACGAGGCGAAAGAAGTGTGTGGGGGACTCGTTCCGTTCTCCCTCTCTGACTACTCCGCTGCTAGGCATAGAGCGTAAAAATAATCAAAAAACGTAAAAGTACGTAGTAAAATATTAAGTAAAACTGGTCAATGACATGAATACATTTTCCTTATTCCAGCAAAACAAAGTCACCGGCTGGATATGGTAAATTTATAACTTTAACTTGACTTACGATTTTCTCCAGTAGCATTATCTGCAGTAACATTGGTATCTGAACTGGACGCTTCCACTGGATCAATATTTAAATTAAGAGATTTCTTTGGTGATTTAGTTTCTACCTGAAATACAAATAATAAAAATGTATAATATGAAAATCAACAAATTTATTATGAAAAGTTGTTAGAACTATTTTGTAAATATTCAACATTAAAGTTGCATTTATTGTAGCATTACTTTTATTTATAGTCTTGTCATAGCTTTATGCCGGACATTTGGAGCATTCAAGAGTCAGGATACACATTACTTGTGTGTCTTTTGTCCTACCTGAGAAGAGAAATGAAAATAATTGAAATAACCAATTGCGTTTACAGATAAATTTCTGTCTACGGTGGGCGTAGATGGCGCCACATCCATTTCTCTTAATCAATAAGCATTAACAATACCTCCATCGGCTCAACAGTAACATTAGAGGCTACAATCAGTTTAGCGCTCTTCTCATCCATGACTGTGTCCAAGTCGACGAGTGCGGGTTCGATGTCCGGTCGCATATCGTCTCCGGGGGCGAAGAGCCGGGCCAGCTGTTCGTGGACACGACGCTCGCCCGCGCGGGGGGTGCTGGCGCCACGCTCCCGCACCCTTTCCAGGAGACCCTGTGGTATTCAGTGAGGATAAGTAAGTGAGATTATTATCTAGAGCCTTAGTTCCCAAAGTGGTCCAAATGAGAAAGCGGGAGTCCACGGGAGAACGCTCAGACTGTTATTTGTAATAAATTGCATATTCCATAATTATTTTTTGATGTTCAGATCTAATCGTTTATTTTTTTGTCGAGTTTTGGGAATTGTGATAGAAATGTACACTGCAGAAGTTCCACGAAACTCGCAAAATTTTGAAAGTGATCTATGAGAAAAAAAATATGGGAGCTTCTGCTCTTGAGACAATGTTACTGTTCTAATAAATTTGAGGTGTATCAAACACCAATCAATTGTTATGTTTTTTTTGCAAATTTTATTCCGAAATGCAGAATTAGTTTAAAAATGTTTTACAAAACACTCCACGCTATTAGAGCAGTAACATTAATTTTCTCCAAACGTTCCATACTTATATTAAGAATAATATTTTATTTCTTAGTTTGATTAAGTATAAGAGTTCAAACTATTACAACTCAAAGTAAAAATATTATTTTGTTATTCATGAAACTTTTTGAACAATATATATTGTATTTTTGATATGTTAATAAAAATATTACAAGGTATAATCTTAGTATTGTCAGTTTTTTTTTTTTTTTTTTTTTTTTTTTTTTTTTTTTTTTTTTTTTTTTTTTTTTTTTTTTTTTTTTTTTTTTTTTTTTTTTTTTTTTTTTTTTTTTTTTTTATATATATATATATATATATATTTATATATATTTTATATAACTGGACTAAATATATATTCACATAGTACACAAGTTATTTTTTTTATTTTTAATCTATTTTTATTTAGGGTCTTTTTATGTAATAATACAAAAATGTCAGCCCCATCGTTCCCTAAAACAATCTTCAAACACACAATTATAGCATTTCCTTAATCTTCTAAGAACACTATTTATACTTAAATTTATACAACATCTTAGTTACCACAGAACAAGGTTCAGACAATGCAAGTTATTTACCTTGTACAAATCTTGTGGCCAGCACATACTCAGGTGTCCATCCACCCACCATACTTTAACGCGACCGGTTGGGAAGTTGTCGATTACCTACAAACATAATGTAAACCAGACTAAATAGAAAAATAATAATAGGTAAACATTTACAACAAAAATTATACACATCATTTTAAATTTCATGTATTCAAATCCGTCTCAGAGAAAAGATAATATTTTAAATAAATACTTTTCTTGGTCTGCTCGGACAGACTGCAGCGTTGTTCCTTTATCAAACATCAAATTACCGTTAAATGCAAAACGGTGAATAGTAGGAGGAGGAGTAGGAGTTACATAGTAAAAGTGTCTCTCTTTTCTACACATTTTTGTTTTACAAGTTCGCTTTGTCTTGTCACTAGAGCGGAGAAATTAAATTCATTTAAATAAATAATCATTACACCGAGTAATGATCAAACCCACGACCCACAAGCTATGCTAAACACATTAAAGCAAAAAAGTACACAATAGTAGAATACCTGTCCCGCAGTGCAGTTGGCGTCCTCGCCGGTGAAGTTGGCGACGCGGATGACGACGGTGCCGGGCCGGTACTGGAAGTCCGGGTGGTCCTTCAAATCGTATACGCTCATTTCGCTCTCGTATAACATTTGAGGCCTGCAAAGATTTATTGTTGCTAGTCAATATTATTACTGGTGACCCGTTTGCGGCTTCGTTCTTTTCTTAAAAAAAATTATATTTCTGTTACCTTTGTTTCCTTCCATCAAATCCATCAAATATCTATATATAATATTTCATCACAATCGGTTCAGCGGGGTTCGACCGTGATGACGTCACACAGGCAGACAGATTTACTTTCGCATTTGTAATATAAGTATGGATAGTTTATTATTCAACTAATCAACTATAAATATTTAGTTGTTAAACATAAAATAAATGTCATTCCTCATGGCGGACACCAAAATGCTTATTGAAATGACACTTCCCTTACTCCTAATGTAAAAACTTACACAGGCTCGTCGGTGCTGGTGTAAGTGCGGTACCAGTGCACGATGGCGGTGCGGCCGTGGTGGTCCACGCGTTGCACTACGCCGTACTCGCGGTGCTTCAACTTTCAAACACATAAATGGCGTTAGTTCATAACACATGTGGCCCTATGTGTATCTAGTATAGTAACACTTCCAATGTTTTCTTTATTTCCATGAAAGTAAGATTTGAAGAAAGTAAGATTCGTTATGGTAATACAAAGTGCGGCGTTGAATTCCGCCAATCAGCACGCAATATTTAGAATTCAGGCTATAGAGAGGGAATGTCGATGACGGTATGGGAATAACCGTCAAGCTGTAACATAAGATGCGCTTTGTAGCCACAGTGGTACGTCATAATAATTAATGAGCTACCTGTTGATTTTCCTCAACATTAGCAGCGCCGTTGATGACAAAATCCCCGGGGAAGCACTCCTGCCCGTCCAAATGGTGAATAGGATACAGCTGAGTGGAAGGGATTCCCACTTCAATTGTGCCATCCTGCAAGCATGTACGTGGCATATAAATATGAAATTGGAATAAGTGACCTGATAGTTTCGCTTGCACCACACGCACGCACCTGCCACACCACGTTGGCGCGGCTGCTGGTGTGCAGCGTCTCCACCACCACGCGCTCGGCGCGGCGCGGCGGGGGGGCGGGCGGGGCGCGGCGGGCGGCGCGCTTGAGCCGCTTCCCGCGCAGCAGCCGCACGGCCAGCTGCGGCGAGCGCGCGCCGCGGCCGGAGCCCGACGCCGCCGAGGAGCAGCGCGACGACCACGTTGCGCCACTGCGCAAGTCACGTCACATGACACTACACTGCAGTGCAGACCACACAGGGACAAGGACAGGAGTAATCGCACGCACCTGTCGGTGTCGCTGCCGTCGCTGCTGGTGTTCTCCCAGTTGTCGGAGTCGTCGTCGTCGCCGTCGCGCGCCGGCTCGGGGCTGCGCGTGTGGGATTTACTTAGCGCGCTTTAGTATACACACTTTCGTTATTTATACATCTCTATATATTTACAATACAATAGAACATACAATACATCATCTCCTATATAGACTGATGCAAGTGCAAAAACATTACTTTACATAAGATTAACGTCGTAAATTTAAATAGATCTGTAAAGTCGTATTTATTGCACTAGTACCAGTCTACATATGACCCGTCGATAAGTGAAGTTTTATATATATATATATATTAGTTTTATAGATGAGAGATGAATTCGCAAAAGAGTTATTTCTTTTACGAATTCTTCTTTCTTACCTAACTTTGTCTTGCCAGATCGAAAAACAACGATATTTTAAATATAAATAATTTCCGTGATAGTAGAGTTCGAACCTACAATAATCGCATACTGATACCCCCCTCTATTATTGTCTCTGAAGCTCTAAATTATACAAAAATTCATAATTTTAAATTAACTAAGCGGCTATATATAATAGCATCACGGATAACTTATAAACTGTAAAATTTTCATCAATTAAAAACTCCTCGGTTTTGAAAGGAAAAACATTAAAGGATACAGTTTTATAGAATATTAAATTTTATAACATATTAGGTTTAAATTAATTGACGTTTAATTATTGGCACAAGCATACCTGATGCCCGAATCGTTCTTCTCCTCCGTGGTCTCCTCCTGGCTGCTGACCACGCGCAGGGAGACGTCTCCGCTGGGCTCCACCTTAATGCTCGGGCAGCTCGCGTCCAACGGCTCCACCTTGTCCCCGTCCACTTCCATCTCGGTCTGCGGTCCATTTATTATTTTTCATTTCATTGAAAACTATTATTATATTCTTATTAAAATTTTATATTGCTACAAGTTTTATTTTATTAATTGTGTAGAGCATTTACACATATTAAACAAAAGACTTCAATACGCAAATGTTTACAAAACTGTTAAAAAAAAATGGTTTGTTTTTTGTATTTAAAAAAATATATATAAAATTCATACACTTTCATTCTCAAATAAAGTTTTTTATATTGAGAACGATATTACCGTCGAAATATATACTTAAAAAATTCTATTTCTTTCTTTAAGAAATGTTTAAAATATTTAGTAAATAGTAGTAGTATTGTTTGTAGAATAAGCGTTGGATAAAAAAAACAATAAATAAAAATATTAGGTAAAAGGTTCGACGTAGCCGTATATAGAACGCATGGGTTAGCGGTCAAGGCGCTTGGACGGTTTCCACAAGGCGCGGGTTCGAATGCCGCTACGTTTAAATGTTTATACGTTTTCTAAATTAGTTTCTTTAATTACATAAGATTATATTTTAAGACATTGTGTAAATTTGTGTTGACAAGACACAGTGGCGAGCGGACTTCAACGCCGTTCTTTATCTTGTTCACCAGAGCGGAGAAATAAAATAATTGAATTATGAACCCATTACAGTCAGACGCTGTCCCACTCCACTATGGCAAATATAGCAAAATTATTAATAACAAAATTTACACTAAAAAATGCATGCACGTGGCATTTGCAAGCCATTTCAATGTCAGAATATATATAAAATGTCAGTAGAGGGCCGTGAAAAGGTAACGGACAGACAAACAGAGTTAGTTAAAGATAAGATTAAACTTATGGCTTCACATCACACTGCCACTTAGTTTGCAACATGTAACCTTCCAATGCGACCTTTCAGTTTAAATCCTGATGTAATGGCATCTTTAAGATTCTTTTATATTTCTAAGTTAAATGGAAAATCCTTAGTTAATCATAGTGTGTTGTGTAGTGATAAGATAAACGCCAACATTTTACAGAATTTACAGGTTCTTAGAAATAATCAACTTCATAAACGCCGTTTTACTCATCACGCGTCAGAGATAATTTCGTATTAAGAGACTAAGTTCTCCTGATCGACTTCGACTGATCAGAGAAATTAAAATATTTTGAATATAATCATTCCCCCGAGTGAGAACCGAACCTGTAATGAATCGCGCCTACAACGAGGTGCCGTCACACTGCGTCACGTCACGTCATAAACTATTATTAGTGTACGAGTTAAAAGTCCTTACGTCAGCCGGTTTGAGTTTCCTGTGCGCGGAGGCGCGTTTCTTAGGCCTCGACGGCAAGTGGTCGGTTGAGTTTGTTGTGTCCGTCTTTGATGACTTTTTGGTTGGACGACTTTGCTTCCTGGCATTTCTGTAGTATTTACCTGAAATTCAATATTATATCAGCTATTGAGTCTTTGTTATGTAAAATTCCGTTTTTACTCTTTTATTATAGTATATATAGATAGAGCGTGCCAGTTGAACAAAGATCACATGAATGAACCAACCAAATTTTTATAATAAAACTTTAAATAAAAAAAATCCCATTCCAAAACACATTGTATATCAGAATTAGAAGTATAATGGAAGCTTTATTTAAGTAACATCTTACACTTAGAATAAAACAAATAAAGTATTGTAATGCACATTGAGTGAGTAATGTGTTTTGTTATTTTATATGACTTTTTTTAAAATTAAGATTTAAAATAAGCAGTATACTTACCGTACTCAATTACACTTACACTTACAACACTCAATAAACAATGTACAATATATTAACTCACTTTGCTGCTTCCTCCATTGCTTTTTACTAACGAATGTGTCTTCAGAGCCAATAGTCAGGAAATTCCTGTCACCGACCTGCAGTGTACAAGGCTCGAATACATTCAACAATTTCAGCTTTTTCAGATCTTCTCCTGTAACAAATATAATTTATAAAATTTAATTTCACAAACACATATATCATAATCTTATTCAAAGTAAAATCTTTGATTTTCGCGATTACTACACATTTTTTGTTTTTTGTAATGAAACTATTTTTAACCGGATTAATCGTAAATATGTAATAGGTATGGGTATGACTATTTGTGACCACGGACTACTGTTAAGTGTTCGAAACGTCGGGTTTCTAAAATAGTTTCATTTCAAAATCTTATTCAAAACTTCTTAACACTATAGGCAGTAAATTTGTTATAATGATATAAACCTACTTCATTAGACGTTGAAATCAAAAAAATTTATTATAGTGAAAAAAAGACTACTGATTGCAAATAATATATATTTATATAACATAGTAGAAATAAGTTGAAATTACTGTAAAAGTTATGGTCATGGGTTCGATCACCACTCGGGAAAACGCGTGGCGTTTAGTTTCGCCACTCAACAAGCTATTTTTCGAAGTCAGGCAGAAAAATGAAGAACGGAGTGTTTTGACTAGAATCGCTCTCTAGGATTGCCACAGCAATTGCGTTCAATCAAACATGAACTAAATACACCTTTACAGTGACATATTTAGAAAATGTATAAGAATTTGAACGCAGCAGGATTTGAACCCGCGCCTCTTGAAAATCGTACAAGCGCTCTAACCGCTAAGCCATGTGTTCTCGTAAGAACGTTTTCTAAATGTAAATATATAATAAACTCACTTATTTTTTTATTTTGTGTAAGATAAATACATATTAATACTTAATAAATACTAAAGTATTGAAATTTGATTTATTATTACAACTGTTATATATATAGAAATTTTAGTTTTTAGAAATTTCTAGAAATTTCAAAAGTTTCTAGAAATTTCAATATTCGTCTCATACGTATACGTATGTTATGTTACTCGTCTTAATTTTTACTCGTATTATTATTACGTATCGATTTATTTATTTATAGAGCGCCTTCAACTTGGAATTGTAAGGCTGTTGAGGTTTGTATTGATTTATTTACAATTACGTCACTTGTTGCTATCACGGTACTTACTATGTAAGCGTGATCGGTATATAGAAATTGATTATAAACACATCAATGAAAACTTCATATGAAACTTTTAAAAAATACAAAAAATAAATATTATCTATAATGCTGTAAATTCCAATTTTTTAAGATTGTTATATTTAGTATTATTCATTATCTATACCTAAATAGAATAAATCTCAGAATGAACCCTGAAACATCACTCACCATCACTCAAAAGCCTCACCTAGCTCCGGAAAAAAACTACTTTAGCTCTACGTAAAAATCGAACCACCATCAGTAGTTACAATCAATATATATATATATCAAATAGCTGTACATAACAAAAAAGCAACTTCGCTCTTTTCAGTGTCAAAAGACTCCCTCTCTTCAATATCCACCCGCACTCGAGACTTGCCAAGACCCTTGCTTTGGCCGGAGCGAAATAAATGAAACTAATTGAAATATTACAATTCGCAAGTGTGTGTCTATTCTCACCCTCCACCAGGAACTTGGGCTGCTGCGGCGCGGCCGCGTCTGCCGGGTGCGTGCACAGCGCGCGGCACTGCCAGTGCACGCTGACGCTCTCCGTCACCACCGCCTCCACGGTGAACTGCACGAAAGATACATACATTGCATTTTAACATTAAAAACAGACACTCCAATTTTATTTATTTGTATAGATGTGATAGTGATAGTGATAGTGATTTCAACTCCTCGCGTTCTCGACAGCGCTACCATATAATAATTATAACAAAAAAATGTATTAACACGTTAAGTTCGAATATACTGCTAATCTAAAGATATCGCATTGTAGGGAATTTAATTTACGTGTAAGTAAGTACCAATACATGAACCCACTAGTTTTTATATAATATATTAAAAAATAAATATGAAGATGTACATATTATATAATGTAAAAATATACATTCATTATAATCACACAGTGCTTTACATTCGTATTGTTTGACAATCTTATAATTATAATAGTAACAAAATGGTTAGTGACATAAAAAAAAACATTATAACAAAATTAACAAATATCGAACTGTATACCCGATGGTTGTGGGTTCGAGATCCACGCGAAGAAATGTTAATCTTTAAATTCCTGTCAAACGACAGGTGGTTTCACTAACCGAGACGCAATGTGTCTAAGATGGTCGGAAAGTGACGAAACGATAGACTAAACACTACATTATGTAACCTGCAAGAATTAAGAAAATAAGTAAAGATAAAAAAACAATTGTTTCTGACTAGTAGGGTTAATATGCGGGAAGTTGTATATAAATATTACTTTTTCAGTTTCACGCTTTATAGCAGGGTAGGCAGAGAGAACCTAGTGTCAAGACACTCCGTTCTCGGAAAGTCGAGAATCGAGAGCCCAAAATGGAGACATTGCTTGAAAATATTCGTTAAATATTATCATATACTCGAGTGGGAAACGAATTCACAATAATCGAGCCACGATGGCCTAATGAAAAAAAATGTGTTTAATTTATTATACATTATTATAGTTAACTATAAAGTACAAGCTTGCCTTGTGATCATGCATCTTGTGTTTCCTCGCTGCCTTCATTTCCTTGGTCATGTGGAGCCAGTTGGCACTATCTAGCGACCCGAGTGGACCATAAACCACTTGACCTGGGTAAAACTCTGATGATGAGTAAGGCGTGGCGCGACGACGCCTCATTGAATAATCTTCAAGAGGACATGTGTCCAAATCTGGATATTCCAATCGAGATCCGTCTGCCGAAACTAGACGAAGTTTGCTGTGTACAGCCTGAAGCAAATTATTCAATTAAAATATTTGCAATTTTTTTTACTTTTAAATCAGTTCATTTGTAGGTTAACTACAGTCTAATATTTAAAATATTAAGTATTTCAAATCAACCCAAACAGTTCCAAATTTCAAACCAGCATTTGTAATTAATTACTAGAAAATAACATCAAACATAATTCATAGCAAATTCTTTTCAAAAAAGGATGAAGAAATTTTTTTTTCTTAAAAGTATATAAACAAATTATTTATACTATTATCACTATCACTTTAAAAATAATATATGCCGAAAAATTCAACTTGCCTTTGATGTTCCAACCCAAGAATCAAGACACACAGCTAAGTCAGGTGTGAATTCTTCTAATGGCTGTAATCTTTCACTGGCAACATTTGGTATTACATGTTTAGTTCCCACAATTTGTAAAGCTGCTGTCATAACAATATCCCTGCAGTAGCCACGTTGAGTATCCTTACCGGCAATGAGACGTCGGACGACATCGCCGGGCATAAGTGAACGGTCTGCTAGGCCAACCTATTAAGAATAATTACTTTTCACGTACAATGTGGAGAATTCAATTTAATGAAAATTAATTGAATAATCTTAATCTTTATTAGTAAGTGTTCTACATGCTTATACACAATTGTAAACCTCAAGATCCATATTTCTTTGCTTTTTGTGAACAATGTTAAGTTAGTTATGACCGTTTCTTTGCTTATGCAGTAGTACACATACATGAAAAAAGATAATACTGCTCCTATTATAAAACTACAAGGTTCTTCTTCACTTCTTTTAAAAATTTTATGTATAACTTTAAACTCTATTATCTCAAAAATATAATTATGCAACATATCCATGCCTTTACCCATTCATTTCTTCAATTATGTGAGAGTATCTAGATAAAATGTGTGAAACCAATTAAAGTACCCCATTTATGCTTTTTATTTTTATCTATAATTTAGAAATTTTGTTTTCTTATAAGTTATAGCCAGCAACTATACAACTCGTCATAGACTACCTATCGGTGTGGACTATGACATTAAAACCAGTCAAGTTTTTTTGACATTAAAACCAGTCATGTTTTTTTTCCAGTTCCTGGGAACTGGAAAAAAATATAATTTTGTTCTGGAGGAATTTCAAGAAGTCCTCTCCTAGTTCTTCTATACATTTCCTAAGGACCTGACATGTCTTTTATGAAATGAAACTATTTTTTACTGGATTAATAGCCTATTATTAGTATTCAAAAATACAGTACAGTACAGTAGTAACACTCAGTTAAATAACTGAAGATTTTTATACATACAGAATAATCAATCACTAAATTAAATATCTTGTATCTAAGTATTAAAAATTAAAGATGACCAAGCTAGTTAAATCTTAATAATTAAAAATTCCTTTCAAGTTCTTTTGGGTTTTTTAGACAATGTTAGGTTAGGTTAGGTTACCTTAAAATGCAAAAACATAACATTACATTAAAGGCTGAAAATCCTTCCATACAATTGACACTTCAAATTAATTAATAGTTTATACATTATTTTAATATTTAATGATATCAAATTAGAAATAGGTTTCTATAAAGCCCTATGCAAAAAAATACTTTCAGGCAAAAGTAAGTATTTTAAGAAATAACCCTTTGAAAGTTATTCAATTTTATAATTTATTTAAACATGCTTTAAATTGTTTTGGGAACTTCAAAATGCTGATCTGATTTTGACTAAACAGCTAAGAATCATAGCAAAGAAACTGGCTTTCAAATGAAAAAACAGCATGAAAATCTGTTTGACAGCTATAATGCCACAAGACCGACAAACATTGTATTGACTGACTAATATTTATATTTTATTATTTAATGCAAATAAAAATAAAACTAAATCTCTAAGCTTCATTTCTTTATGTTCTGTATAAAACTTCTTAGGCAAATTTATCAATATATTTATTAAGAAAATTTCATCCTTATGATTATCAGATCATTGAAATATCTGCCAGACTAATACTAATCGCTGAATATATATATTTGAGTCATACAAGCTGTTATTTTTTTTTATCCTTACAAGAATTTGTTAAACATCATAAATAATATCCAAGAAGTCATTAAAATGTATATTTTTGCCTAGAAGTGCAATGTAATTAATTTTGTTGGTTGTAGGTATATTTTATCATAAAATACCCTCAAAAATGTTGCAAAGTAAAATTAACGATAACTATTCGTACAAGACATTATTTATGACATTTTAATATAAATTAAGTTTTAATTATTGAATATATATTGACGGGATATATTCGTTTTGTGAACTTACCGATTTTTCTGAGATAACACGCTCAGTGCCTGATGGGTGCCAGACCACACGAATTTCGCCTTTTTGGATAGGTGTTTCTATGTCGCTCTCTTGATCACTGGAATTGGCTTCGTAATTCTCCAATACCAGACCGAAGACAACTTGACCGCGATTGTTGATTTTATACACTTCATCCTCGTAAAAATATTGAAAGTCCGTTGGTGATCCTGGATTTTGCCCCGCCATATTGACGGGAATTATCTAAAGACACAAATAATTTTGTTTTTTACGTGATTATGTTCTTTCTGACAGCTGATTGCAATGTGTGGCGCATGCGTCAATTAATAATTATGCAACGGAAACGCCATCATGCGGCGTTGATGCAAAAAACATTGAGGCGCTTCTTTTCACGTAGAGTTTTTTAACTATATTCTGATAAACATTTTGTTGTTTTAATAAAGTAAATGATTATCATTAAAAAACGATTGATTATTAAACATGTAAGAAGAGGTTTCAATAAGTAATTATATAGTCATATACTGTTAGTTTAAGATTCTTTAATTTTTTTGTAGCTAGGTAATACGAAGCCAAAAAACGTTGTAAACGCCTGCCGAAAACATAAACATGTATTTATAACAACAGTTAATATCTGAGATATGAAACTTAAAATAGATAATAAATAAACGACTTCAAAAGATAATTTTAGCAAAGATAACTCATGAACAAATATTTTGTTAAAAAAATAATGTATTATGAAAAAATTAGATTATGCCATTTGTAGCGTTATAAATTATAACGTAACACCCTTAGGCGAATAATTAAAACGCTTCTTAATGGTATTCTTAAAAGTAAACAATAGATATATTATATACGCAGGGCTAGAAAAATACTATTTAAAAAGTTGCCAAGAATAGAGAATTCAAATGGCACGAAATACAAACTAGCCATTAAAAAAAATGATTTTTTTATTATATTATTTCTGTTTCCATAATAATAATAATAATATTATATTCATAGAAATGATATTAATCTATTATTACATATTTCATTTATTATTATTTCTGATTTTAACTTATCTTTCAAATTTAAATAAAAAGTTTTTATCACCACTCCTATTATGCCACTAAAAATAGTTATTATATTAAATTATCGATTTTTTTTTTTTATTATTATCGCTTTCAAATATCATTGTCCACAGTACAAAATAATATAAATTTGACATAACAAAATTTGTGCGTGAGGTAAAAAAAAATCACGAACATTTTAAATTTATAGTACCTACTCATTGTATTTATTACTCACTATTTACATCTACTTTTAATGCGCCATCGTGAACTTTTTTGTATTGTGACTTCAAGACTATTAGGAATATTTAATAAACACATAAATTAAACAATAAGAACCCAATATCAATAGAAGGTACAAGGTACGATATTAATAACTGTATAACTTAAAACATAAATACTAGTAGAAACTAGCACTGTGCATTTGAATAGTAAACAGAAAGTTGATACTTTATTTGCCTAATTTGTAAAAGGTTATTTATTATATTGATAATTCATATCAAATAATTTGATTCTGATGTTTTCATTTCTGACAGAGTAACTAGAATCGTATCGTATTATTATACGATTATTATTATACATAGAACAATACACTCTGTTATACATCCTGCCTATTTTGAGGACTTCGTTTTGGTTAGTGACTGAAGTGAGTGAAGCTAAATGCTGCACTGGTCCGCTATCTAGCCCAATCTTGAAATACAGGTATATATTATAAATAGAAATATAGCATATAATAATAATTGCCATAAGTTTAAATTTTAAGTGGTTTGTATAAGCAGTACGAGCTCTGATAAAATTATCACACCAATTACGCATTTCATATACAATACATATATCTAGTAAATTAATGCAATCGTCTTGAATTAATTAATCAATGTGTCGAATTCGGGTGGAAAGTGGAGAACGAAGCGTTTGGAACTACGTTCTCCCTGACTACCCGGCTAACCGAGAAGTTGTAAAAATATATTATCGAGGCTTCGTCCTCGTTAACTATAACTGTTTCGTATTTTCGTAAAACATTTAAATTCTTGAAAAAAAATAGGAGAACCTATATTCATCCCAAGACTCTTAAGTAGCTCTATATAACATTTCATCACAATCGGCTCAGCGGTTGGGCCACGGGCCGGCGTCATACACAGACAGACATACAGAGTTACTTTTGCATTTCTAATATTAGAATTGATTAAATATCAACAGGGTGTTTCTACTTCCACTAACTAATTTTAAACATCGTATCTGCTTATTGTTCTGATTTTTAAATCTACTTTAAAGTAGTAGGCGAAGCCGCGAGCGTGTCGCTAGTTATACCATATGTATCAATGGTTAAAAGTATATTATATTTGTATATTTGCCTGTATTTTTACAAAAAAATCTAAAATAAATCACAGTTTGCAGGTCAGCAGTGTGGGATTCGTGTAATATGAGCAAAACGTTGGTGTATTGTGTCACAGCCACAGCTGACGTTACCAGTTACGCCGAGCGCCGCTCGCCGATCAATACCGCGTTATCAACATATTTAACCTAGTGTGGGTGTTTACATGCGCGTAGTACTCCTGCCGCGCTTAAATGAGTTTGACGCGAGTGATAACAGTGAGACGCAAAATTGAATTCGTATAAGAAATGTGAACCAATATGCCTCTGCCCGATCTCATAAAACGTGCTTCTACCTATTTCCTTGGACTGGAATTTGAAGACAACGTGGAGCCGCACGATTATGTCGATAATGAAATTTTGTTTTGTAAAAATAATGTGTGCGTCCATCCGCCGACCATCGCGAGACACGAGCTGGACATTGTGCACCACCCCGGCTATTTAACTGTGACGACAAAGGTATTTACCGATCAACACAATAATGCTAAACGGCCTACACTTTTCCTCAATTGGATACCTAATTCCACATTAAGGAAGTGCCCATCTGCCGTAGAAAGTAGTCCCAATGATGAACTTGTTTGCTGCATTAAGCCTACAAATCCTCAAGATATACCACGGCAAAAGTCTTTGCCGGAAAAGCCAAGGAAATATGGAAATAACGACAACGCTTTCTCTGACTCCTCCGAGACTACAAGTCTTAATTCAAACTCAGACAAACAAAGTGTAAAATCAAGTGACACAAGGTATACGCAAAATGACACGACGCAAGAAGAACTGTCCTCAAGCTCTAAGCCGACAATTAAATCTGCCGATTCCAGTAAAGACGATGTTTTCGTCTCCATAGAGAAGGATGAATCGAAAGATCAAATATTCGAATACGAGCGGCATGTGCGTTCCCAGTCAATGACATCGGTCAATATTACAATTGCTAACCCAAATATAGAGAACGTTGATCTCACCCCCGATTCAGTGTCGGGGAGTTTTATGAGATCGATGTCAATGAGTTCCTGCGATGAAGGGAATCCTAATTGGATGAGTACGCCCGAGTTTTTAGCGCTAAAGCACAACTTGGTCTTCCCTGACAGTGTTCACAGTTCTCCCGTACCGCAAAGGCGGCAACCACTGAAATGTCGAAGGTGAGTGACAAGTATGCCTAATTTACAACTTTCTTTTCTTTAAATTTACATAACAATTCTAAGAATGTTGATATATGCTAAGTAGATATTAAAATTTAAGTTATAATGGCGTTTGTTATTTTTTTTTTTTATTTTCATGAATTAATATATATTCACTTGTAAATTCTTATTATTTTGAACACGAATGCCATCTAATTATGTTACCCCATATTGGGTCATGTTCAGTGGATGCAACGGAAGCGACATACTGTTTAATTGCATTATGCACTTTAGATAATTTACAAGGTTATTTTTCTAAATAGTAAAAAGTTTAAAAATAGTTTAAAGATATCTATTATTATTTACTTTTGATAAAATACAAAGAGCAATAACTAATTATATTGAGTGTGCTTACTTATCTGATCTTTTGTTATTATAAAATAGCCTAAAAAAATAAGACGTGTGATTTAAACAATAACGAAATAATTTAATATCTAAAATATACTTATATTGGAACACTATTAGCATGAAGCTTTTTTTTACTCTATTTTCCACTTTCCGCCCCAATTTAAAACATTTCCTGGCGAGTGGCGAGGCCTCAACGCCGCGATTTGTCTTGTTCACCAGAGCGGAGATATGAAAATAATTAAACTATGTTCATTCTACCGAGCGGGATTCGAACCCACAACTAATCGCGATTGCAATTAGACGCTGCCCCATTGTGATCTTTCTCACTATTATCTATTACTCGATCTATTATTTTTAAATTATATTGACTCTCCTAATGACAGTGTAAGCAGTATTTAGTTATATTAGGCAAATTATTGTATTGACCAAGTTCAAACTATTTACATATTTATATGTTTTAATATACGACTACATTCTTGCGTTACTGACTGACGGGCGACGCTTAGCCAAAAACTACTGGATATAGAGAGCTTAAATTTGGCATGTAGTTTCATGGGATTTTGTTTTATATTAGACATAAACTAAGTGACGGGCGACAACTATTATTAAATAACATGTATTTTGGATTTCATTAAAAAAAAAGAGAATCAAATGTAGTTTTGGTCATTTATTAAGTTTTATTAATTACGTAATTTATGATATTATCTAAATTTCCTTGTATACTTTTATGTATAGTATATATTTACTACTACTGTATACTGTTAATGATTTAGTAGGAATGGAGGTTGATATATTTAGTGTAGAATTTTCAAAGGAACTAACGACGAAGCCCTAAGCTGACACGGTTGATCAAGTTTCAAGCCAAAACCACAACAAGGATTTTAGGATTACCCTTCACGTCTTTAATTCCACACTCAACATTCAAATTTCAACAGTCATTGTTCGACAATAGGAATAGGAATATATTTAGGCAAGTGTAGTGTAGTCGGTAGCGAGGAAAATATAATATTTGTATATACATACAGGTATACTAGCGACCCGCTCGCGTGAACTAAAGCTGTTTTGTATTTTCGGCGGCCTTTTTTCGTAAAACAGTGAAATTCCTGCAATAACAAAAAAAAATTGGAGAAAAAAAAAGCCTATATTTATCCCAAGAGAGATTCATCACAGAGATAGAGGACTACTTGAGGGAAGTATATCTATATAAACGGTATGGCCGTGATGACGTCACAGACAGGCATACAGAGTTACTTTCGCATTTATAATATTAAGTATGAATATATAGATGTAAAATCCCGTGAAAAATAAAGTGTAAACTGTGCTGGGATGTGTAACCTTCAGTATTACCTACTTAAGTTTTACCTCTGAGAGATACGGTGAATGTTGATTGAGTTAGGATAGAAACAGTTCGGACTTTTACCATTAACGTTGGTAAGTCTTAAGATTTACTAGAAAAATCTTTAGATTCTCCATGACATGGGCTTTTATAGTAACATATATGTATATTTATAGTACCTTATAGTAGCTTTTATTTTTTTTGGTAATTGTAGCATATCAGTCCACATTAACATTATAGAGATTGTATGATAGGTGGCGGAATTAAACTGCATGGTTTATATATCGGGACCAAGATGACACCGGTATCAATAAGACAGGAATTTTTTTTTTTAGACTTGAACAATGCGGAATGTGATTCCAAAAGTCTACAACCATTAAATAGTATATAGTGTCATAATGTAGAATATTTTAATAATACGAATTAATTATTTGCTATAAACATGGCCAAAGTGCGTACTCGTATAGATATTAAAAACGTAGCCTATGTATGTATGTATGTCATTAGTCGTTTCCTCGCATACCCTCAGGCCTCGGCGGTCTGGAATGCGATCATTCCGTTCTAATGATCCTGAGTCCTGACTGAAATGAACTGAAATATTTACCCTAGTTATATTAAATAGTTGTTCGTGAAACACCTCTACGAAAGCGTGCGTGTATTTATTTATTTATTATTATTTAGAATCATAAAACTTAGATCGTGCTAAAATTGCAAATTATATATATATATATATATATATATGGTAGGGACTACAGATGAATTTCTTGAATTTCTAATATACTCAATATATAATTAATCCTTTCGTTATAGGTTACGTAGCTTTTTAATCTAAAATTTGACGTTACACTCTTAGTTTTCTGCCTTACAATTCTTATGTATTTATATATTTTATATAAATAATAAAATATATATCTACACTATATATATGTAATAGGTTGAACTAATTTGCGACAAAATTATTAACAGTTTTATTGTTTTCAGATTCTCAGTAGATCTGAGTCAGATGCGATCTTTGCGGCTGTTCTTCAATGACGACAACTGCACCTGTGGGCAACTAGTTGTAGCGTCGCGGGAGTCGCAGTACAAAATATTGCATTTTCATCATGGCGGACTTGGTCACCTTGCACAGGTTCTGCATAGGTGGCATTCTTTATTGCACAATATTAAACTTACTCCGGGTAAGTTACTCAGGGGTGATATTTTATTGTTTCTAACCACTGCTTATGAAATAAAGCTCTATATTTATTTTTAAAATAAATCAGCGTCTGTAATATAGGTACATTTAATAAAGTTTTTTTTTGTTTTCAATTTGTGAATTGGTTTCATATAACATTTGATACGAAAGATTCAATTCATTAAACGATTTTTAATATGATGAGTCGATTGTATTCTGCGTCTGGGTGCTCATCTATAAATATTCGTATTTAATCGTAATTAAAAATAAAAGTCATTATATATATTATATACTTTTATAAGTTCCTTAAGAATGAATTAGGGGTGTGATAGAAAGTTTCCGAAGGTTTCCGAAGGTTTTTATTGTTACTAAGCCTTTAATAGTTTTCTAAAATTTTATTATTATGTGTAATTCTCAGGTTCCGAGGAATCTAACTTACCTTATCGACACTTTATGGTGTGTCGCCCGGAAGTTCGGAAGTCAGAGCAGCATCCTGAAGAAGAAAAATTACCGAAAATAACTCCTGAACTGTTTTACGGTAAATTTATGAATGGCAAAGGAATGATTGAAGATGATCTGTTTCTAAGGAAATGTGTTTTCTTCGGTGGACTTGATAAAGAACTAAGGCGTGAAGTTTGGCCATTTTTACTACATTGCTACCCGTATAATTCTAGTTATGATGAAAGAGAAATCATTTTGCAAATCAGAACAAGAGAGTATGACGAGATCGCAAGGAAAAGGTTGGAGAAGATGACCCCTGAACAGCACGCGGTCTTCTGGAAGAACGTCCAAAGCGTTATTGAAAAGGATGTCGTGCGTACTGACAGGGGGAATCCCTTTTTCGCTGGCGAAAACAATTACAATGTAGAAATAATGAAGAATATTTTACTGAATTATGCTGTTTATAATCCAGCTTTAGGGTAAGTATTTTGTACAGTTGAAAATTTAAGTTCAGTTGACGTGTACTAATTAGAAAATACACTTGGAGGCCATTGAGGCGCAGTGTGACAGCCTGTGACTGTAAACGCTACTGGTTGTGGATTCGATCCCTACGCGGGGGAACAATTTATAATTATATTTTAAAATATTTTTATTTCCCAAAGATAAAGCGCATCAAACGTCATCGCCGCGCTCTGACTTACCATAGAGGAATAATGAATGCGGAGCGAATCCAAGACAACTCTCAACTCCCAATAAACTCTCAAGTCTTGTATTTGGGGGAAAAGCGGAGAACGTAGTGTCTTGACACAAATTTCTCTATGCTTACGCGGCTCTGAAAAAAAAACTCTGAAAAAACTCTGAAAAAAAACTCTAAAAAACTGAAAAAGCGAGAGGCTAAAAAAAAACATTCAACTTGACATGCAATGTTACAAGGCTTGTCTGATTAATTTGTTAGGGTATAAATTTTAAAACTGCAATTTCATTTTAGTTCTTGCCACATCCTGTAACTGGGTAATATGTTATATGTGAGGCGCGGGTTCAAATCCCGCTGCGTTCAAATTTTTATACGTTTTTTAAATATGTTTTATTTTATAATAGTCTAAATTGTTTAATTCTTCTTGTTGGTAATAAATAATTGTTTTATAATTAAACAGATATGTAAACTGCGCCTCTTAGATATGTAGAAGTTTGAATTTAATCAAAATTTCAATGAGCATAAAAGTGTTAAATTTCTCTAAAATACAGGTACACACAAGGCATGAGTGATTTGCTAGCGCCGGTGCTCTGTGAAATTAAATGTGAAGCGGAAGCGTTCTGGTGCTTCGTAGGACTGATGCAACGCGCCATATTTGTGTGCACGCCCACCGATAACGATATGGATAATAATTTGGTAAGTAACTATGTGTACTTATAGATTATTTAATCAATTAATCAATATTTGTGGTAATTAGTGTTATCGTATTTATTGAGTATGAATGTTGGTGCTTACATTTCAAAAATAAGATATTGATTTGAAAATCTATTTCAGAAAGCGTATAAAATTTTAAACGTAGCGGGACTAGAATCCGCGCCTTGGAAAACTTACGAAGCGCTCTAACAAAATACATATATTTAGGAACGTATAAAAATGTTGAACGCAGTAGATTTTGAACCCCGCTAGTAACAAATATCAGTTGTAATAAGCATATAAGAATTTCGACGTAGCCGGATGTAGAACGAATGGCTTAGCGGTCAGAGCGCTTGAACGTTTTCAAGAGACCGGGTTTAAATCCCGCTGCGTTCAAATTTTTATACGTTTTCTAAATATATATTTTTCTATTTCCTAAGTGTGTGAATAACACTTTAAGACAAATAATAAAAAAAAGTATAAGAGCTTTGACGTAGCTGCATATAGAACGTAGTCAGCTTAGCGGTCACAGCGCTTGGATGGCTTCCGAAGCGCACGTTGGAGTCCCGCTACGTTCAAACTTTTTTATACGTTTTCTAAAATTATTTTTCACATCCGTAAGTATGTAATCTCATATCATAAAAAAATTATGATCTAGATTTTAGTCTTGTACGATTCTTTTAATTATTTTTTTGTAATTATAAATTATAAGGCTTTAAATTATAATCTTTGTGAGAATGGGAGAATAATTAAGACACATGAAAAATCGACTAGGTTTCAATTATTAAAAAAAGTTGAGATAAATGTTAAGATATACATTAATACAGTCTTCACCAGGCATACCTTCGAGGCGCAATCGGAACTTTCTGATTGACCAATGAACATGGTTAGGTTTTTTAACATTTTTTTTAAAGTGTAATTCGCACACTTAGGAAATTGAAAAAAACATATTTAGAAAACGTATAAAAATTTGAACGCATAATAGTAAGGTTACATGTAAAATCTCATCTGAAAGATGTTTTTTATTAATATTGTATAATAAGTAATAAGTATTAAATATTGAATTTTAAAATCGCGCTATATTGCGCTTTAAGTTTCGCCATATATCACGAAATGTCTCAAATTTGGGGTGAAAGTGTCCCAAAAGATAGGTTCTCTCTACCTATTACGATGTGCAAGTAAAAACGTAAAGCTAAAAAAGCACCTATCCCGAAAATTGTGGAAGATCCAAAAGAATATTATAAATTAAAATAAAATTTAAATAATAAAAAATATATAGAAACTTTTAAAAGATTCATATTCGCTCGCATTCAGAAGCCTGGCTCTCGACGATATGAATAGTAATGAAGGAGGCAATGAATGAAAGCCTTAAAGCAGATTATTTTAAAATATATTTTTGTATTCAAATAATTTGAATTGCAAGCTAGTAGTTGCATTTGTTTTTATTTGATTAGACACATGTATATGTTTCTTATAAGAGCTATGTCACTAATTGATATTTCTGCAAAATGAATACGAAAGTTCAGTACGATTATTCAGATTCAAAGCAATTTTCACCAAAAGAATCGATACGAATTCATTTGCTTTACAATTGAAAGTCATCTCAACTATCAATGTCATCTATCTGTTGAATCGTTTCAAAAACGGAATAAAAAAAAAAAAATTATATCTGTTATATAGATGATATGTTAAACTTAGATTATAGTTTCTATATGTTTCTGAAGATGCGAAATTGTAATTGGATTTATATAAGGGCGGTAGGGGTTTTATTTATCAACGATATTTGCTTGCTAGTCAGTCGGAAAAACTTTAGAAGAACTATGCACACGGAGAAGAAGTACGGGATACCAATATTATTCGTAACTTTTGTATATAGTGACATACAAGTTGCTTGGCAACGTGTATTTTACGCGCGAAAGCAACTAATCTGGATTTCAAGTCAAACAGTATCTACAGTTAATAAATAGCATCTACAGTTTTACGCTTTTTATGGATTTCATAGCAGGGAAGTCAGAGAGAACCTAGTGTCACGACATTGCGTTCTCCACTTTCCGCCCGAATTTGAGACATTGCGTGTTGCATCGCTATGTTTAGTTTACCAGGACGAGTTCATAGTACCTTCTATCTAGTGACTTTATGGTAAATCGAAAATTGAATGACTACTTGTATATTATGATTAGTTTGACTCACGCAAAGAGAATCAATCAATAACTGTACAGAAAGTTAGAAGTGCCTTTAAACTTTGCATATACTAGATTCATATGCAAGGTCTATATTACCGTTAAAATATTTATATAGGTCTAAAAAATTTGTTTGACTATTTAATTTTATTTAGTTTGTGTGTGTTGAATTTTTTTCGATAAATCACTTTTTTGCTTTCCGTTACATAAAGGTAGGTTTAGAAGATATTTTACTCGGATTAGGTAGTAGGTAGCGTATATTATACTGCGATCCATCACCACCCACATTTAAAGTAAATTATTTCGTAAAAATACTTAATTCAACAATTTATTCCTCAAAACGCCATTTATAAGTATAACACTTAATGGAGCTAATGCAAGCTGCAGCATAAATTAGTTCATTGATTTAACTTCGTACTATGATGAACTTATAAGGTCATCAAATCTCATATATTTTGGCTTACAGCTCCACACTTTATCTTGTAGGATCGCATTGCATTGCAGACAGGGTCCGCTTTCCGTGCTTCTCTTTTACCAGAGCGGAGAAATGAAAATTATTCAAGTATAATATAATAATTCCCCTGAGTAGGAATCGAATCCACAATTTCCACAATTTGCGTTTACACTCAGTTACTGTGTCACCATAGTCCCAAATATATACAAAAGTATATATAATACCTACATATTTGTATTAAAAATATTCTGCTAAAGAAGCCGTAGAATATTATAATAATATGAGTTGAATAAGTATTTGCTCACATACATGGCATTCTTATTTCTATTTGTTTTTAGAGCTATCTTCGTGAACTCATAAGGATAATGCTGCCGCATTTCTACAAACATCTAGAGAAGCACGTTGACGCTATGGAACTATTGTTCTGTCACCGGTGGATATTATTGTAAGTTACCCAGTTACATAGCACCTACCCGCTACTAAAAACTCCCTTCACCGCTATCGGTTATCAAATGATATATTTTTTTGATTAATATATATATACAGCATACAGCATATGAATGGAAATTTAATGAATAGAAGATTTTTTAATTTATGGCTATATATATAGCCATAAATTAAAAAATCTTCCATTCATTTCCAAAATTTGTAACGTCCCGCTGTTTGAATTGAGCTTAGGAAAAGGTGGATTGAAATTAAGCTCCGTTGTTTCGACGACAACAATATTGTTTCGCCATATTGATATATATAAAAATAAAACGTCACTCATCAAACAGGCAGGCATTTGGCAGGGAGATAGTAATAGTTATTAGACGCCCGCTTAGAGGTGACTTTGCGACAGGGCTGGATTAAGCATTTCTAAGGGGATCTCGCAAGTTTATATGAAAGTCCTTCATTTTTTTAAATAAATTTTAGCAGAGGTGATCATTACTACGTGGGCATAGTAGCGCTAGTTGGTTTTATTCTATAGACATAGACATGTTTTTATGATATTTTTATTTTATCTCTTTGCAAGGTGTTTCAAACGTGAGTTCACGGAGGCAGTAGCGCTCCGCATGTGGGAGGCGTGTTGGGCTAACTATCAGACGGACTACTTCCACCTGTTCCTTTGCCTCGCCATTATTGCGGTGTATGCTGATGACGTCATCGCACAGGATCTCAATACCGACGAGATGCTATTGCATTTCAGCTCTTTAGGTGAGTTTGTTGAAATGTATCAATCTTAAACTTTAAATTAAATTATGATTTAAGTAAATATACGATATACATACGTAATAATTATATTTTTCTTGATGTTTCCCTTTTTGTTTTTTATTTGATTTTTATCAGTACATATTGGATATAATGGCTATGGGAAAATATTTGAAATGAATACACCTACCAGTAATTCAAATAGATGAATTCTCGGCCTAGTTTGATAAAGCGGAAATGGTGGACAAATTACGTTTTAGATGGACGCAAAGTGGAAACTTGTAAAACATTCAAGTAAAACTTGAATGAAAAAAATGTTCCAGCCATGTACATGGACGGGCGGCTGATCTTGCGTAAGGCGCGAGGTCTCCTGCACCAGTTCAGGCAGCTGGCGAGGATTCCCTGCACGCTGGTGGGCATGTGCCAGCGGTGCGGGCCCGGCATATGGGACTCCACGCACCGGCCCAGCGTCGAGTGCACCGGTGCCCACGACTTCTGCGAATATGCTGTACAATGAATGGAATCAAATTAAGAATGTCCATCTTTTGGTTCTTCAAAGATAAGCTTTTTAATATATTTGGTTTAATTGATAAACAATAACTACATCAGTTATTGTGTACAAGGAAAAGGACATGTGACAAACATTTAATATTTTTTTTGGGTAACTTGACTAAAATATAATTTAAAATACAATGATAATCGTATCTTTCAAAAAAATATGTTAAATATTGAAATATATATATTTTTCTTGCATAAAACAGTTTGAGCATAGTCCTAACACTTACAATATAATAATACAAAACGAATATGGAGCTTAAAATATTTTTTTATTTAATGGGTTTTTGTTATCTCGCTATGCGCTTCTTAATATGCTTAATATGTTTTTATCTAGACTAACGTATGTTTGCTTAACAAGCTTTCAGCTATAGTCATTAATGCTAAGTACCTCCTAATGTTACAATTCAATTGTATTATACAGTCAAAGCTATTCATTCGCGCTAAAAATACGACCCATTTCCTATATTAAATTGCGGCTTAAGATTTCTTTATTCGGTAAATTCTAATCGGTACATGCATATTAATAAAAAGTACAGGTATCTAGTACACTGAATATTCTTTGTAATAAAAATATTCGACTAATAAAAAAAATAGACCTAGAAAAAGACATATTTAAAATTTGAACGCAGCGGCATTTGAACCCGCGCCTCTTGAAAACCGTTCAATGGTTGAACTTGGACGGTTGTCAAGAGGCGCGGGTTCAAATCCTGCTGCGTTTAAATTTTTATACGTTTTCTAAATATGCCTTTCAATTTCCTAAGTGTGCGATAACACTTTTGCTAATGGCACTGCTCATCCGAATTTAAGGAGCATTTAAAAACTGTCCAGCAAGAAAGAGTTACAATAATTTTTAAACCGTTGCCTAAGCCTGAAGATAATAATTAATAAATATGGTCAAATTCTACAATTTAATTTATTTTTTATGTATGTATTTGTTTTGTATTTTGTCACCTAGGAACGTCCGATCCCATATAAATTACCGTTTCACAATTTCTGTATTCGCGACATTTTTACATATGTCAGAATAAAGAGCTTTGGCTGTACTACTACATTAAATTAATGATAAACAATAACTTTTAAGAATTTTTAGATAGAAATAGTAAACTGTTATTAATTCAAAAATAATACTTACTTCAAAGCGTGTTCTCTTAATCAACGTCAATTTAAAGTGAAACTAATATAAAGTTTTAATAAAAGATAATATAATTTCTTAGACATGTTTATAATAAAAATGATTTTACACAGTATCAAACATATAAATATTGAATAATAAAGTTATCGTAAATTTAAAGAAAATATTTATTAAACACATTAAAACTGTTAATAGCTATTAATTTACATTGGCAGCTGATGTCTCCTCAACACATCGTAGATTTGAGGAAAACTGTTTTTTAGAAAATGTATAAAAATTTAAACGAACCAAATTTTATGTTTTCTAAAAAGAAAATGTTTTTTAATTTCCTAAGTGTGCGAATAATACTTTAAAAGAATGTTACAAATATATTTTAGGTGTTTTTTTTTCGAATTGCATGTGATAATGATATATATATATTATTTTATACTATTTATTATGTTAAACGCCAATGCACAATAGTTATGTTATAGATATGAAAATAAATGAGTTACCATTATATCTTTAAATAATTCTTTAGATACTATTTCTAAGGTCCTGAGGATATATATATATTTGAAGTGTCATATCATACGTCGTGTAATTTACAGTGTGTAATTATTTGTGTAATAAGTTATGTTTTCTTTTTGTAGTTTTATACATATTTTAAAATGGAAAATAAGCTTTTGCTATGCATTCATGGATTATACCATATGTATTTGTAACAAAAACTGTACCTGACTAATGGAAATGGACTCGCAAAAATTATGTTGTTAATGAAAAACTGATAAGCTCATACAAGCTACAAGCTTATCGTTTACCTGAAAAAAAAAACGGAACTATAAATAGATTTTAAATTATTATTGAATGAAGTTTCTTTAATTAGCTAAAAGTCAAATTTCTCTATTTGTAATTGCAATGATAAGAAAATTGAATTGATAATGCTACTGTCAGTATTTACTAAATAGCCAGTATTAATTATAATTTATAAGTATAAAAACGTTGAACAGGCACCTATCTGCACTGGAGTGCCATAAATATTAATTGAAAAAAAAAAAGGTATTTAAGAAAATATTATGGAGCGGTTTGACAGTGTGGGTTTGATTTCTACTCGGAGGGAGATTTTATTTAAATTATTTTCATTTCTCCGCCCTGGTGACGAGACAAAGCTCGACGTTATGTTCCGCCACTGAAGTGGAGTCTTCGGGACTCGGATGTCTCGACGCCAGGTTCTCTCAACCAAGAAAAAATGCGAGAAAATATGTGAAGCTGTACAAATTATATGGAAATATATAAAATCAACGTGATTTTACATTTAACTTTATTCGACTTTTAAATATAAATTAGCTAAATGTAAATTGTAGGACATATCAGTGACGTCAGATGTGTTCCATACATATTCGTAATGTCAAAAGGGCATTATAATTTGTATGCATTTATGCTGAACTTTGTACCTGCCAAAGATGAAATATATATTTTTTGTATATATACGTACATACTCATATTATTGATTTTAATTATTAATAAAATAAGGAAGTTATTAAATCTGTAGTTAATTATTTACTGTTAATGGGATCATTGGGTATTGAGAATTTTGTTTTTTTTTTTTTTCAAGAATACATAAAAGTTTTTACTTGTAATTAGCTACTTATATTTAAATTATTAACAAATTGAATAAGTCAACGAGCCAAATAAATGTGTTGGCCTAAACTACCAGTCGAAAATTATGTTCTTTAAATTTGGTTGAAGTTGTAATTGGTATGGTGTTTAAATAAACAGCTTAAAATGGATAATATTACATCAATTATATATTTCTTCTTTTTAATAATAAACTTTCTGTTTTTTCTCCACAAGCGTTATTTCATAATAGCCAAGTTTACTATAAATGTATCACGTTACCTACTTTAGTACTAATAATTATAAAAAAAATTATGTATAAGTGGCATGCTTATTACGTAAATTTTTACATTTCCACCGTATTTTGTAATACCTATATAATAGGAGCTTTAAATTGAAATACATATATGATAATGTTAAATGAATACATGTATGGGTGAAGGTGATTTGTTGTAAAATTGTAATGTAGGTTAGGTTAGGTTAGTTTTTTTTAGTTTTATTTTTTTTAGCACTTAGGACATGAAAAAATTTTTAGAGAAAGTATAAAAAATTCTAACTGACTTTTAATTCATACCTAGGACTCGAATTAGTTGGGTTTAAAAAGTATGGCGCGGCGGTCAAAGCGTTTGGACGACTTCCAAGAGGTTCGAGTAACACTACACTATTTCTAAAAATGTTTTTTTTTTAAAGGGTGTTTACTTTAACTCGTATATATATAATAGGAGTGCTATTAGACTATATAAATACATCGACGTAATATTTTTTTTTTTAGAAAATTGATTGAGTATTTGGAAAATACACGTGTTTTCAGATTTCTAATATGCATTTGCAATCGTCATTTATGCAAAGAGTTGCTAATATTGAAAATGCAACGTATGACGATCACCCATACATGTATTTTCTTGTGATGTAGTCAGGCTGTTACGACTTTAATAAGGTTTTTTGTCTTAAATATAGAAAGAAGTGAAACTATTTTTAACCGGATTAATCGTGTATATTTTTTGTATTCGAGAATACATTTTAGAAACCCGATGTTTCGAACACTTTACAGTAGTCCGTGATCACAGGTAGGCTGACAGTTGAGGAATAACGAAATAATATACGCGATTAATCCGGTTAAAATAGTTTAATTTCAAAAAGTCGATACCTATATAACTTAAATATATAATTTAAAGACATCTTTGTTCTTTTACAAGTTTAAGTTAGGTGTGTAAAATTTGTTTAATATTTATTTAGCACATTGTGAATTGTTGCCTATTCTGTGATATGTAATGATCTGCTTTTAATATGGGTTAAGTTTACATTTACATTGTACCACATAGCCATATCTCGTAGAATGTAATAAATGTATGATTATTGCGGTAATTTTATTTGTTTTATTTATAATAATACATCACGCAAATGTAGGAAAATTCGATAAAAAGGTTTGTTACTGTCGCATCTTGCCGCCGACTTACAAAATTGTTTTAGGAGAAGTTTCAAACGAGTTTGGAAATAGTGCGACATTTAAATATGTTGTCTATAACTTACAGAAGAAGTCAATAATTGTTTTAAATATATTGAAATAAATACAATAATGATCTTAATGTAAGGACATCGTGTCGCAGCGACTTACTGTATAACCGATAGTTGCTGGTGCGAACCCTCTTGGGGCTTCTCCTGATTTTATTTAAGTTATTGTCATATCAATTATAAATTATAATCCAGCTCTCTACATGCAATGATTCGAATCTGGGCAGCAACCGGAAAGCGGAGTGTTCTTGAGTCTTAACACAAGGTTCTGCTTATTTTAATCTATTAAATTACATTAACAGGCGAGTTAAATTAATATTAATCTGAAACAAATACTGAATCGGATCTTATTCTATTAAGAAAATCCGGCAATATATGCAAAGAAAATTTTTTTTTGTTGAAAGTAATGTTTTCTTTGCGCTTCGTACAGTTACGTCAAACGTCAATGCGTAAAAATCAAAAATGAGAAAAATGTATTTTAAACGAATATGTACTTATTTTATACATAATTTAAATAAAAAAGAGTAAAGTAATATTTATATAGAAATGAAAGTTTATTATTGTGAAATTTGTGGTCTTTCTGTTATCTGCATAGTCTAAATAATTATAATCAAACAATGTAATACCACATGACTTGCTTTTTTCTATTATCATATGTTTTTAATTGTTATCACAATTGTAATAAATACACACTTGTTACATAAGTATTTTGTTTAAATTATAACTAAGTATAGAGTTAATTGTAAACCTATTAACTAGTGTTCTTGAAGTAACATATATTTTTATAATGGCTAGAAATCTACCGAAAACAATGAAGGCTGTGGGTCTTTATAAATATTTACCTATCAGTGACCCAAGCAGCCTTTTGGATCTAGAACTAAGTTTGCCATCCATACAGAAAAATGAAGTCTTAGTAAAAGTAGAGGCTATTGCTGTTAATCCTATAGATACAAAACAACGAGCGCCTAAACCCAATGTAGAGAAGACACCGCGGATTTTGGGATGGGATGGAGCTGGCATTGTTGTTGATAAAGGTGAAAACTCACAATTATTTAACATTGGGGACCAAGTTATTTTTACTGGTGATCTCAGCAAGAATGGCTGCAATGCTGAATATGTTGCTCTAGATGAGGTGTTAGTAGGTGCAAAACCAAAGAATTTATCATTTGAACAAGCTGCAGCTATGCCCTTAACAGCCGTCACAGCATTGGAGTCACTTCGAGAGCGTTTACAATTATCAACTGCTGATTCTGGTAAATCTTTGTTAATTATTAACAGTGCTGGAGGTGTGGGCTCAGTAGCTTCTCAATTAGCAAGAAATTTAGGTATGGTAGTTATTGGAACAGCTTCACGAAATGAAACTGCAGATTTTTCTCGTGGACTTGGTGCAAGTATAATACTTAATCATTCTCAAGATCTAATTCCACAACTTGAAGCAAATGGATACGGAAATGGTGTAGATTATATATTGGTAAATTATGATCCATACCCATACTGGGACATAATGATGAAAGTAATAAAACCTCAGGGCAAAATTTGCTTAATAGTAGACAGTAGTGGATTAGTTGACTTGAGACCATTAAAAGACAAAAGTATTACTTTAGTATCTGAATCAATGGTTACCAAAATTAAATATAATACAGAAGATAAATTCAAGCATCATGAAATGTTAAAAGAAGTTTCAAAGATGTTAGAGAATGGTCAGTTAAAATGCACTCTGAATAGAGTTTTATCTCCAATAAATGCTCTGAATTTGAAAGAAATTCACAAACTTATAGAAAACCAACACACTATTGGGAAAGTTGTGTTAAAAGGGTTTTAAACTGAAAAAAAAATGAGTTACATTATTGTTGAGCCAATGTTATTATAAGATTATCTAAAGGTTTATCATTGTTTTTTAATAGGTATAATATGTACTTATGTAAGTATTTTGATATAAATATTGTTACTTTATGAAAGACCCAATATTAAACTTTTGTTTTAATCACACTTAAAATGTTTTTTTTTGAATTTATGCATAAAAGGATAGCCAGAGAGAAGACAAGACACTATGTTCTCTCACCTGAAATCAAAACATTATGTGTTGAGTGGTAGAGCTCAACATTGAGCTTGTGAACAGAGCATAGACAAAAATAATTTAAAGATTTTCCCCAAGTAGAAATCAAATTCTTAACCAATTACATTTATTGACAGATGTGGTACCACTTCGTTCGTCACAATGGCCTCATCAATATTTTCACCACATGCTTAAAGATTTATCATACCCTGCAGAGGTATTTATATTGTGCATTTAACTTATTTTATTTCTAATTTTGGAATATAAAAATTATAAGACCAGCTCTAGGACAGATGCACCAAGGAATTTAATTAAATAACAATAAAAACAAATTACACAAAGTATCTATTGTTTTCTACATTCAAAATTGTGGGCTTAAATTCATTAATTATTTACAATTTATAAAATTTTAAAAGAATTTGAATTAAAATTGTTATAATGAATAAATATCTAAATTAAAAATAAATATTTAATTAAATAATAATAGTGTGTTCATATCATAGAGTGAATATAAAAGTAACGATTCACAAAATTTTAAATACTTTAAAATATAATTACATTAATATGTGAAGGAAATTCTTGCATTCCTTTATACGAAAATGTGTACAGCGGAGTATTAAACTTGGCATAGCCAAAGTTTATGTGCAGAAGTAATTTAAGCCACATTTCTTATAATAATGCATTAGAAATATATTAAATCAGAGGTTCCCAAACTTTTTTTAGACACTTAAAAGTTTAGGTTCCGGTGGACCCCCTGCAGCTATGTTTCTAACATAATCCCAAAACTAGACAAAAATGTAAAGGTTATATAGATATATCTTGCCTTTGAACCAAAAAAAAAGACTTGACTACAAAAAAAACACGATGACGGCGCTTTATCACCACAACTTGTACTGACTATGGAATATGCAAGTTTACACAAGTATCAGTCGCTGAGCCTCTTAAAATATAATCTGCCTATATTGATAAGTTAATTGAAGGCAACATTTTAGTTTTACACTATCGAAGGCTTTTTTCGGAGGAATTTTCGTGGACCTCAATTTCTGTGTCTCCCGTTGACCACCTGGACCACTTTGGTAACTAAGGCATTAAATTCATAAAATAAATATTACACACACTACACGTTATTGACATACACGGCTGTATAAAGAGGCATACACGTTGCTAAGGCAACGCGTATTTAACGCTTCAATAAAGCTTCTAGTAAGTAATAATTGTATAATCAGTCGCAAAGCTCAATCAATTCCCATTCTTAACAATAATTCATCATTCCAAACAAATAAATTATTAAACCAGAACGATAACGTAGTTATTTATATCAGTAAAAATATTATTGCTAAAGTCAGAGAATTAAATTAGTGTGAAGCTACAGGACTTGAAAATAAATTTGCAAATTATATTATACTTGGTATTTATAGATCTCCATCATACCAACATATCGATAATTTTACCTTTTCGCTTAAATACCTCAGCGGCGTTTCTAAGTATAGTATGTTCTTATTCTTGGATATATATAGTATTTAAATATTTTAAAGTGTTAATCACTTAGGCAATTTGAAAACGTATTAAGAAAAAATATAAAATTTTCGGGACTCGAAACCGCACCTTCCTTAGCGTTTGGAAGGTTTCCAACAGGCGCCGGGTCAAATTCCGCTGCGTTTAAATTTTTATACATTTCCTAAATATGTTTTTCAATTTCCAAAGTGAGCGATTGCAATAACCTGCACCAAACTGAAATCATATTATTTCCACGCATTTTTATTTTTTAAATATCCTTCTACAGAGTAATAAGCTTGAGTATTGTCTTTTTAGCGGCTTTAAATTGCAATGAATAATGCTTATAAATCACTGATAACCGCATTTGTGCATTGGATTAGCTTAATAACTAGGTTAATTTATTATTTTTAAGGATCTAGAAAGTTATGCTATAGCAATAATTCATATGCAAAAAACTAAACACTCCCATACTGTATCCATTACAGGCAATAAGTGAATATTTAAAGCATGGATCACAGCGGGTACATTGCGTTGTATTAGGCTAAGAAATGTAATGCAAATAGAATTCAGGACAAATCCGCATAAACTAAATTTTAAGGATAACTCTTAAGCGTAACTTAAGTTTTGTTCAAATTTAATTAATAAATTGTAAAGATAATATAATGACAACAAAATAAATAAACATCCTAAGCAGCCAAGAAAACTATGGTCAAAAACATAACACAAAAACAATTTAACGACATGGCCTAACCAGAAACAACTACAATAACGAGTTTATTAGCAATACAAAACACTGCTCAAGCGTCGGTAAACTACGTGAACAAGTACTTTGTTGGTATTGGACAAGATTTTGCAGAGGTCATATTCGACAAGACTTTATGAATGAATAAATGATATGAATATGAATGAATGAATTGATAAGTTGTCTTGTCCAGTTCTCAATACGGTTTTACGGTAAACGAAGTAGATAAGGGTAATAAATGTCCCGCAGTCTTTTTAGACCTAAAAAAGGCCTTAGACACGGCCTCTGTAGCACTCTTGAACGCAGATTGGAGGAAATAGGTATAAGAGATAAAGCTCCCAGTCTATTCAAGAGCTATCTTGGCTATCTAGGCTTGGCTATCTATGAGCTATCTTCAAGGTTGGAGAGCACTTAAGTAGTGAATGTGTCATTTATGGCATTCCGCAGTGGAGTGTCCTCGGCCCAACGCTCTTTCTCAATTACATAAATTAAATGTGCAAACTTGAGGAAGTTGGAGGGAAACATATTTTCATATGCTGATGACATTATCATCGTCTTTACTTGCAAATTTTGGTTAGATGTAAATAATAAGGCAGATACCAGTTTAAAAAAAGTATCCCAGTGGTTGTGTGCCAATTTATTGACATTGAACAAAAACACATAATATTTGTTTCACAAAGTATGCGACTACATAATCAGCTCCCGAATTTTGCCTGAAGATTCTCATTGCTCATTTAGCGACCACTCCATTTGTAACCGTCCCTCTTTAGAAAAGGTTGTAGGCATAAAATATTTTGGAGTTATGTTGGACCAAATGCCGTGTTGGACGAGTCATATAGAACTGCTAGTGACCCGAATTAGAAAGCTAATATGGGTCTTTAAATATTTTAGACAAGTGATGGATAATCCATTGTTGAAGAGGATTTATACTGCACTGGTTCAGTTTATAACCACTTACTGCATTCCGATTTGGAGTGACTCAGTGCAGTCTCCTTCTCTCTCTGCTAGTAAGAAAGAGCACAAAGAGCCGTTGTTAAGGGCTTTAAGCCATACAGATTTCCAACAAGCACTCTTTATGAAATCAGTGGGATATTGTCTGTGAGAATATTTTTTTATTAAATATAACATTAAAGACTCACCAAAGTATAAATTTTGATAAAGACAATCTAAATAAAAGACGAAACGATGATCTTGTTAAAAATATATATATGAATAATTGAATTAACAATGTTGATTTTAATATGTTATTACTCAATGATAATTAATCCACCAATATCCATGTTTATTTCATTAGAACATTTGGATTAAATTCTTTGCCTTTGAATGGTGAGCCCTCAGCATTCCAAGCTTTTTTGAGAACTTCAATATTTCTAATTTCATCGCTAGTTGGAAGTCCTTTAAACTTTTGTTCTTGGTTCCATTGTAACTCTCTCACCTAAAATTGGTTAAATATAATTATCATTATATTAATAAATGAAGGAAAAACATTGGATGCTAGTATAAAAAGAAAAATAGCAAAATTCCTATATGACATTGTGCATTATTAATATTATTTATTAACGACCCTGTGATATTAGCATGCACAAATGCACAGACAAAAAGAGAAGGAAATAAAAAATCATTACATATTTTATACATGCATATTTTTTTATAAATTATATATTGTTATGCATGTAAAGTTTAGCCTATAAGTGAAGTATATAATATATATTTGAAGTATACACTCTATCATAAGTAACAATATTATATACAATATGTTTTGGTTGGTTTGGTTTCAATATGTACAAGAATACATTAGCTTAATGATGATGAATCAACAAACATATTTTTAACACATGAACAAACCTATTAGCTATCTTTAAATCTGTTTACTTAAGTAATATAAATATTATTTGACTGCATGACATATCATGAGCCATTCATTGCTCAAACTATTTATCTATGTATATTATATTAACAATATATATATTTTAATGTAAATTAAAAACAGTACATTATTTCATAACATTTTGAAGTAAATTTATTTGTGCCCTGAATGGCTCACATATTAGTTAAGTGAAATATTTACATAACTCACTTTGGCAATGCTGTCTTCAGGCAATTCATCTAATGGCCTGGAACAGTCAATTTTCAAAAGATCTATATCCTCTTCTCCACTGAGGAACTTATTCCACCAGCGCTCTTGTATTTTTTCTATCAACATATTTTTATAAAAAATGCATTATAAGTTAATGGAAGATGGATTATAAGAAATGCATATCAGAAATAAAATAATAATTATTTGTTTTTTAAACACATTACAAAAATGTGTAATAATCGCAAAAATCAAACCATTTATTAATAATTATTTGTTTTACCTAAATGTATTAACAGTCTACCCTCACTAATACTCCAGAAACTATCTATTGTTTTGATTTTAAATGCCAAAGAATCTTTAATAATAACATTTCCATTGCAATGTCCCACATATATATCTCCAGGATTTATAGTTACTTTTAAATCTTTAGAGGTTTTTATATTAGGTGGTAACTTTACAGTGATGTCTGGAAAAAAACAATTTCAAAAATAGAATGTGTGTGAAAAACAATGTGAAATAGAGTGCATATAAGTTATTATCAATATTAGATGAAAGCTCACCTAAGTCCATTATAGTTTGTGACCAAGAATATTTTTCTCTCACTGCACCATTATAAGCTTCACTGTTTCTTTGTGTAACTATAACTGGTGGTTCATAATCTTCTGGAAAAATTGTTTTATCATCTTTCTTTGAAATACTTTCTTTCGAGGTTGAGGACTGTTCACTTTTAGTTGCAACTGTAGTGTCAACGTCCTCACTGGAAGGTTCATTGTCATCAGCAGCAACAACTTCTACTTCTTGAGCCACAGTAGAACACATAATTTCATTATTTATATCAGATTGTTTATCAATACCAGAACCCCAATTTTTGGGATCACATTTTCTCAATACCTTAAGGACAAGTTCTTCAGCTACACCGGGTGGAAATCCCATGTTATCTTCCGGATTATTGCTAATATAATAGAAATCAGTTCTGGAATAAAGTAAAACTTGATTGTAACAAAATATTTAACAATATTATATATTAATTAAATAAATATTTTTTATTAATTAAATAAATATTTACCGCCTTGCGAGAAAATTGAATATCGCTGAAAGAAAACCTAAAATAGATTTTTCATTTTCTAAAATAGATGTAAAAACGTCGTCGTATTTGTTGTATTCGTGTGTGTTACTCATTTTTATATATACCAAATAAAAAATATTTATCAACTGTTTTTTTTAATAATCCTAGAAAGAAAAATCGTTCTGTTTAAAACGATTAACAGATTAATATTTATATTTAATAATAAGCATTATGAATTGTGACATTGACAAGTTGACAACACAAGGCAAAAGTTGCCTTCACCACATAGGGTGAGAGCAAGTAGGGGATACCATATGGTGTCATGGACCGTGGTAACTCTCTTGCGCCTAATCCATCTTGGAATTGCAGGCAGAGGTGCCCGCTAGAACTCACGCGTTCCGCGCAAGAGAGCGGTCGCGAAGAGAGCAATCGTCGAGAGAAAAAAAGACTTGCATACGAAGTCCTGATCTGGTGTCTCCGGTAGTAAGCCTAGATGTAGTGGCTGGGAGGGCGGTGCGAGTTACTGTTGGAGAGTTGTGGTGATCCTCTTGCAAGTCATCAAGGCTGCGGAAGATCTGTATGAAACTCCGGAACACCATAAAGGTTACAATGGCCCACATCTTAAGCATCGTAAGCCTTACAAACGGCACTGGTGTTCTGACTTTCTGACTAAATTTCATTTCCCAGCGACACAAAAGAAAGTACTGCCATGGTATTTGTTTATTATTTAACATAAATTTTTACACATTAATTATATATCTACCAGATTCATGTAGAATAAATTTTGGAAAATTTATTTGCTATCTTTCAGATAACATTTAAAAAAACCAAAAAAAAACTGGTCAAGTAACAGCGAATGTTTTAAAATAGGCATTTTTAAAAGATATCTAGATAAGATAGATAGATCTTAAGTACTTTTTTATGTATCGTATTATTTATTGTATGTTGTTTTTTTCCTATTTTATCTAATTTATTACTAAGATAAATTATATTGTTATTAGATTATATAAAAAAATTGTTTTATATATATTAAAGAAAATGTTGCTACATACAAATATTAATTTTGTAGGCTGGCCTCACAAAACAAGTTTTATAATTTGCATTCTTACCGCTTGGCGGAGTTCGTTCGCTTTCGAAAGTTTCACATCCGCAAGAGAGCGGCAACTGGACAAGGCAAGACTGGCGAAGTAGGCGAAGAAGTATCGTGCGCGAACTCGGTACGCTGCAGGCGATGACCGCATTCATATGAGTTTTTATTAAATTGTGAGAGTGCTACTGTCCCGCCCAGTGTTTACGAAAATGCTGTATAGGTGAACTTCCCGAAGTAAAGTAGTGTTGTGATTGTGCTATCGTACCCTATTTCTCTTCTTACTGTTTCTTGAAGGTTGTAAAAATGCCTTGCTCCGCGGTAACTTTGTCTATAGCGACCATTACAGCAATCGTGGCTGCTGCTTTAATGGCAATAGCATTCTCTACAGACAACTGGCTTTATATTGAAGTTAAGCGCAACAGTATACAGGTAATGTATTTCAGAAAAACATTTTTTTTAATACCTACATGTAATGAATATTAACATACTTCTTGTATTTGTTTTCTGTTTATTGTTAGCCTTGTTTAAAGGTCGTATAACTAAAAAATACGTGCCTAAATTAAATCAGAGTTGCAGCTGAAAAGTTGTAACCATCTTAATTGGTACAGCATTTTTATTCAAGATTTTTTAACTATATCTTTAAACGTCATATATCATGTTTTTTACTATTTATACAATAGTGCAACAATGCTACATAATACATGAAATTTGGTAGACAGGTAAATCCTACATCAGCTTAAGATATGAACACACTAAATGTATTTTCCAAAAATGTATACAAATAAAATTGATAATAAATATGTAAAATAATAATGAAAAAAACTCTATAATAATACGCTAGCAAAGGAAAAAGTTAAGGAAAAACCTGTATGAATAATATCCTACCTATTATAAGTTAACTTACGAATTCTACTAAATAACATAAGAAATTAATTATGTTTTCAGATTTAGATTTAGATTTTTTTTTAAATATTAATTTCTATGTGGGACATGAGCATAATTTCGCAATAAATATTAGGTGTATTAACAAGTTTTTTTAGTCCTCGCCTGGGCACCGTTACAGAAGACACGTTACGCATAAATATGCACGTATTTAATAGCACGAACATGTGTGGGTAACTGTACTATTCCGTGAGCGACTCCTGCGCATCCATTCGTGCAGATAAAGAAGCGTCGGACGATAAAATTTGTCATAAACTCACGATGTTTATATTGAGGTCAAGCGCAGCTAAAAAAATTGAAGCATTTCTTTATTTTCACGGTTTTTCCCGTATAGCAGGATAGACAGAGAGCATCTAGTATCAAGACGCTTCGTTTTAGTTTTACACTTTCCACCTGAATTCGGCGTTGAGTTCCGCCACTCTATTGAGTGCCGAACTCAACGCCACGAGAACCTTACATGAGCAGAGAAATGAAAATAATTTAAACATAATCATTCCTCCGAATGGGGATCGAACCCACAACCAATCGCGTCAAAAATCAGAATGACCTACTGCGTCACGACAAGCTCACCAAAGATTTAAAGTGTAGATAGAATACAAAACCAAGAAGCGTAAGGAAGTAAAAGAGTTGAGAAGATGAGAACTGATTTATTTCTCCAAAAAAAGAAGTACTAAGTACTTAATTATTGTGTAGAACTCTCTTTTTGACTGTTATTCTATAGTTGATATATTAAATGCTTATTCAAAACTTCCACTGAGGACCTCCGTATTCTTTTAGCCTGTGCTGTTTCATTATAATTGTGGTCATAAAATATAGAAATTATTTAGCTTTTTTTCCCAATAAACACTATTTTGTAACAATTACATGTTGTTACGAGCGCAATAATAATTAATTAATCATTGATTTACCAAACAAGTGTCATTAATTTGAAAATGTAATTTTTGCAAAATTGCAAATTTAGTAGTTTGTTAGTGTGCCGTTAATTAAGAAAATTACTTACAGAAATCTTGCTATAATTTAGATATTTTTTGGAATTCAGGTCGTTTCCAACATACGAAATTTCAAGCAAAAACGTACCGTTTCCATCATATCACATCCGGTAACGCTTATAACTATTAATTTCTTATATCAACTTATTTTAATATAAATATGATAATCTCTACTCTCGGACTTTAGAAAGTTACGACGTGGAGCACTCGTTATGTGAAGTGACGAGTATTATATTTTTAGTTAACATTAACGAGAATTTTTAATAATAGGAAGAAATTTTTATTTACTCGTATTACAAGATTGTATGTTTTAAATATATTATAAATTTGTCTTTGATGTCATTCATTAAATTTGCTGAATATGCTTGTATGGGCACACGACGCGACTTGAACTTGAAAATGTGATTTTTTTCTTTCAAAATTAACTATATACTTATATTGTAAGTTTCTTTCGTAGTCATTAAAATTCTATACACATTTTATTATTTTTAATTTTTTAAGTGTTTTCCACACATTTAGGATATTCAAAACATTTATAGAAAACGTACTAAAAAAAGATGTTACAAACGCATAAGAATTTCGACGTAGCTTATGGGATGGGTGTGGCTTAGCGGGTTCGAGTCCCGGTTCAACGTTCGTTCAATATTTTACATTTTCAAAAATGGTTTTGGTATACATAATATGTTCATATATTGCAACAACTATTTCTCCATACTTTTTTAAACTTTGTTTTAATTTTTATTCTACACTGGTTTTCCTAGCTGAATCTTCATTTAAGTACGCAAATGTTGGAAATCTTTCATTTTAAAACGGTTGAAGAGGTTTCGTTGCTTCAAGTTATCAAGGATATTTGAAAAAAAAACTAAGGAGTTATAATTTTTACCTGGCGAGATATCCGGATATACTTTTTTTACTTGAAATATTATTTGGGTAATTTAAATTTTGTTTCTTTCAATAAATATAGATTGTGCCATTGTGGCACAGTGTGTCCGCTCTGATTGTGAACGCAATGGTCGTGGGTTCTCAGTCCGGGGAATGATTTTTTAAAAAGATTTCCAAATCAGTGCTTTGGTGACAAGACCAAATTTGATTGAGCTCCGCCACTCAACACGCAATATCTCTGATTCGGGCGGAAAGTCGTGAACAGAGTGTCTTGAAGCTACGAGAAGCTAGTAAAACAAAGGACGCATGAATCACATGTGCAAAGCCTTCATCCTGATAACACGTAGAGGTTTTATAAATAAAAAAAGTTAGATTAGATAAGCAAAAATGTTATTATAATATCAATAGTGATGAGTCAATGACATATACTATGTATTGTATTGATTTTGATTCCAGTAATTGCTTATTTAAAAATATTATTAGAACTGTCATGTCGATCATTACTGTAAAGTAACAATTTGTATGACAATGAAATGCAGAAATCTATTATTTTTTAAAGTAGCCCATCAGAAGTATTAGTAAGAAAATTAATTAAATATTTTAATAAAATAATTATTACATATACACTCTACCATGTGTGAGACATACACGTTGCTATGGCAACGGGTCGTTTACGCCTGAACGGGGACATTAGGAGGTAGCCACACAAGACTCATTATTAAAAGTATTGAACTTATTTTGTTCACCACTAAGACTGCTAATCATCTTATGCTTCTACTCTATGGTTTTTGATAGAATTTTGATTGTTACTTGAAGTGTCAGGTTTTATACAAGTTACCATGTATATTACATTCTGGATAATATTTTTATATGAAGAAAAAAAGTAATATAATATAATATATTATAATCAAGTTACACGTAAATAAAAGGATTCTCGTGTGCTCATATAGCTTAAGCTGGCAAGTCATAATTGCCTGGAATTTACTATTTTTATAATTCTAATACTTTTTAATTACTAATTTTTAATTTTCACAAGTCAAGAAAGCTTTTCGGAGTATACGATCAAAATGGTTACTTTAGAAATACTAAAGTGTTGTAATTTCTATGCAGTTAGTTGCACCTATCAAAATATTCTGTGTTTATTAATTTGTTTCTTTCTACAAACATGCAGTTTGTATGCAAACCTGCACACTGTATCGAAGCTCGACTTTTAACCATGACTTACATTTTAACATTTGTCAATTATTTTTTTCTGACCCAATTGTAGTTGCAAATGAAATAAATATAATTAAGTGTTAGTAAAAATAGAAATGTTTTAATTTAAAGAAGCTTGTAAACAATGCTTATACGGTATCAACCTGCTTTCTTGATCACGCCTATTTCTCACGACTTATAACTAAGCTTGTTACATTCCACTTCCTCGTGACGATGTTACATGCATAAAAAACTTACATACAGAAGTGTTGATATTATTCATATGAAAATCTGAATGAAATATTAATTGAAAAGTTCAAATATTTTAAAAATATATTGGTTTTATCATTTCTGAAAAAAATAACTAAATTAGGTTTGATAATTTCACTTAAATCGCAAAGTACACAGATTCTTTTAAGCTTTACACAAACAGACAAAATGGAATGGCAGCTTTACGCTTTACTTACACTCCGTTAATAGTTAAGAAGCGGAGTTCAATACCACACTTTGTCTTAGTAGGGTGGGGAAATGAAACTGAAAATTAAATACAATCACTTTTCCAAATGGGTATCGAGCCCACGACCAATCGCGTTTTCAGTCAGCCACTGCGCCACTATGGCCTTTTACAAATATGTTACGAGTACAGTATAGCCTAATTTATACTATAATAATAGATTTATGAACGAACATACTTTCTTAACATCATTAGTATAAATAAACTTAGTAGTGTGAATTTAATTGAGAACTCAAACTAAACATTACGTCAACAATATTTAGTTTGAAATGCACTTGTTACGCAATACGTTTGGTCAAGCTCCGTATGCTATTGTCATAACGCAAATAGAGATTTTAAACCTTGGAAAGTGTGGCTAATTTCCCAACGTCGATCATTATCACCTTTCACGATCGCTTGTATGAAGCAAAAGATTTATAGTTTTCCGGCCTTTCACTGCATTTGTGGTTAGCTAATGAAGCTCAGTTTAAAACAAATGGCTTATAAAATACTTTATACGTGCTATTGTTTCCTTTAGAAGAAAGTAATAGTTGTCTTTTAATATGTGTATAAAAAAGATATTAAGATTCATTACAGTCAAAGAAGTGACTAATATCAAGTGCCATATATCAGACGTGGTTTTTTAAGATTAAATTGTTAGGTGCAATTGTGCAATATTTTTTTTGTTTTATATACATAGTAATCAGTACATCAATAATGTGTATGACAAATATTTAAACATCTTATATATTTCATTAGCTTTAAAATAAAGTATTTAGTAATATAAACCCATAGTAAAACTTCGCATATACAAGTATATTTATCTTTTACTCTTTTGTCAGTATCATTAAAAGAATAACTTAATAAATATTTTACGGTGAATTACAGAATCACGATCAGATCTAAGATCCAAGTTATTTTTCCGCTTTTCTACGGTATTTTAATAATATTTTTAGAACCAATTGTTATAAAGGTTTTTTTTCAATAATTGCATAGCTGTAGTAGACAGAGATATATTACGTTAAGTGTGAATACAAAACGTTTATTTCGACGAAACTCATCACCGCGGTTCTTGCTGGAGCGGAGAAATAAAAAGATTTTAAATATAATCATACCTCTGAATGGAAATGGAACTTACAAGCGCATTTACAGTCAGACTATATCACAACGCCACATAGGCCTCCATATTATATTTTTAACTTTGCATATAGGGACATGGCAGTGTATCAAAAGGTATACTTTCTCACCAATACATATTGCTCGCGAATTGCGACAGCCGCTAATTTGAGTAATCACGCTTGGCTTCGGTACAATAGGGTCACTTGCATTGCAAATTTCGAAACAAACTTGTTGCTAATGTATACGTCGTTTAATTATAGATCGTTATAGATTTCATTATTATACGTCGTTAATATGAAATCTTGAAATCGATTTCCTACAAAAATATATAATGTCAAATAGGTTATTTGGTGTTGGTGTTGTTTTTAATATTGGTTATATTGTATCGAATTCATTTAATTTACACATTTTTAGGATGAAAAGTCATATAAAACAATTTTTAAATAATAAGTTCTTTGATTTTCGCGATTATTACACATTTTAAAATGAAACTATTTTAACCGGATTAATCGCGTATAATTTTTATATTCGAGAATACGTTTTTAGAACCCGACGTTTCGAACACTTTACAGTAGTCCGTGGTCACAGGTAGAATCAACTACTCTACCTCTACCTAACGAGTATAACACTAAACACATAGTAGTAACAAATAACGGTTTCTTGCCAAACTGTTAACTAATCTTTGTCTTCGCACGTCACTATCTCATTATTGTTCGTTTGTGGTACTTTGGACCACTTTCGTAATTGGAGTTGATAAACTGCAATATTTTTCAACTATGCTCATTAACTATACTGTGTCTTCTATTTCTTTTTGGCATTAATCCCGGTCTAGCCAGGGTCTGGCTTCTTACTCAATCTCCTCCACTTTGCACGGTCTTTGACAACCTCAGTGGTTAGTTCATTGGCTCTCAGATCCTGCTTCTCTGCATCCAGCCATCACTTCCTTGGGCGTCCCCCCCCGGACTCCAGGGACAGATATATCAAGGCATATTCTTCCGATATAGTTCTCAGGTCGGTGCGCAACGTGGCCATACTATCTCAGGCTCTTGGAGCATATCCGCTACGTCACGGACTATAAGACTACCTCGAACTACTACTCTACTGTCTTATAATATAATGACTTGTAATGAATTAATGATTTTTTGAAATTACATTGTGTTTTCTATATTTATGTCTGTTAAATTCAGTTTCATCAAGCCAGTCACCTTTATTCAATAAACTATTGAAGACACGTCACTGTATGAACGACGATTCAAGGAACCGCTTGAAACGACTAGCTGAATGTTTTCGTTTCAAAATGACAGATTAAGTTTCCTCTTCGGTAAATCTGTAGTTGTTGTGTATTTTTGTTAGAAAGAGGAAAAGGAAAATATATATTATGTTTTAGTAAAATAATAAATGAAATATTGCTAAATCAACTTAGTCCTTATAAAGCGGTCCAAATTTTAAACGTATGAATGACTGTTTCTCTTAGATATTTATATGTAAAATAGCAAAATTAACACATATCATATTATTTATTTATTAGCTTCACCGGTACATATATTTTGCAACTCCACTTGTAACCCACTTCTTGCCTTCCGATTTGATTAAAAATTTGCATGCGTTTCCAGTTCCGGTGACCTCTATGTAAACGAAAAAAATCGAAGTGTGTTTCTTTATTTAAACATTTTTTTGTGAACTAATGGATATATAATATTAAATACATATATTTCGACAGTTACTAATTAAATACACGCAATATCTTAAAAACATGAAGTGTTCTGTTGAATAATGTTTATTATTCCACATTTTGTGATGACTATTGAATTACGAAGAGCAAATGTACTTGTACTTGACCGCAGGTGAATACTATTCTTAGCTCAACAAAAGAGGTGTTTGGCTTTTCTATATTTGTATTATATATTGTTCTCATTTTGTAAAAAAAATTTTATCACTATAAATAAATCAATCTCAGAATAAATGTTTATTCTAAAAAAACATTTATTTGAAAAAAATGATATATTTATTTGTAGATTATAATAATATGATCCTTTCATATTCCATAACATCCATAACAACATTCAACAGTTTAAATAGTCGAAAACCTTTCTTAAAATTTGACGAAAGATTTAATTGAAAAAAAACTCATTTTTTCGAATATCGAATATGACATCGCTTGCATGCATTGCATATATTCTTATTCATCAGAAAATATTATTATAATTAAATTTCTGTCTCTCTTATATTTTTCATTTTACACTTAGACACGGTGACACTTTAAAAAAAAAGGCGCAAAACCTGTGGAATTAAGTTAATCTGCATACAATGTGGGGAAGTGGATGTTATACGACGAAGGTATTAGACTTAGACGGCTTTTCAATACGTATATACGTATTGGCTACTGCGACAGAGGTCAAATACCCTTTCAATTTCCCATTTCCTTTTCCATTATTTATTCTAATGTATATTTTTTTCAATATAGTATTTAGTGTTTTAATTTTTTTTTTATATACATATTAAACTGTTCATGACTACGTCAGTTTCAAAAACTCATACTTATTTTAAAATATATAAGTATAATTCAAACTATATATAAAATGTTTTAATGATTACGAACGAATAAATGTGTTTAAGAAGCCGTCTACAACAATACAAGCCTTGTACACACACACACACACACACATATATATACGAGGTTGTGTGCGTAAAGGAAGAGCGTCGGCATTGCAAGGTGATCAGGACGGGTCCCGCATACGTGTTTTCGACCCCGGCCATTGTTCTCAGGTTAAACGTGTTGGACGTCGGGACCACATGTTGAAAAAACCCTTTAATATGACAATTTGTTATCGTGACGTAATAGTTTTTTCTAATCATGATGTATTTCATATCATGTTACTTTTAATGTTTTTATACGAGGTGGGCCAAAATAAATCATGCTATGTCTCTCATTTTTTTTTTTATTAGAATTTTACTTCATTAACAGAATAGAAGTTTTTCATATAGAAAACAGAAGAGAGCCAAACAACAACGGATAGCTTCTTTTGGGCCGGATGACTTATTTTGGCCCACCTTGTATATTGAACTTCAAGTTGAATCTATTGAAAATAATACTTTTTGTATAAATAAGTTATATTAAGAGGAACTTTTCAAACATGCGCACTTTATCATACAAGGATTTTATCTATACAAATAGATAAAATAATAAAATAACCGCTTTTTAATAAATGTAATTATGTATGTATACACAAATATATTTTTTTACAATTTTTGTTTTTTTGTTCCGGCTAATCTCTAAAATGGCTAGACCGATTTTGACGGGACATTCGTTGGCAAATAGGTGATGCAATAAGATGTTACTTTCGCTACTTTTATTGAAATTGATAATAATATTCTCAGTAAACCTATATACAGCCTAAATACGTCATCAGACCAGTAATGCAGTGATATAAGCGTAGATAACCAATCTTAGCGACATTCCAACGTACTCAATCATACACCGTTGTAACGCGACTTGCGAGTCAGATATATTAGATTTCTTGTGATAAATTGTAATTCGAAACGAATATTATTATATTAAAAAATATATAAACATATCCAAAATCTATCAATTTAATTTTTTTTGGGAAAAAATATGGATAAGTAAGTACTAGTATAACACTTAGATAGTTAAAATTAGAAAAGAATAATATGATAGATGAGGTTGTTGTATAATTTATCAATTATAATATAAGCGCACATTAGAAGTATCAAAAATAAATCAACATTTTTTGTCATTGATATAAAAAAGGGAAATATAGGGACATTTCACAAAAGTAAATAAAAATACAATTAAATATTTATTAAAAGTTAAAAAACTAACGCTAACAATTTTCATACAAAAGATATCAACGAGCTTACAGAAACTTATCAATAACGGATCTACTATCAAAATGAAATTTACTTATATTATAGTACGAATATAAAAGTGTAAAAATGTATTGTACTGTACATGTTTAAATCATACTTCTAGTAAGGTATGTAAATAAAAAAAAACGACAATTGTATTTTCGTTAAAATATATTAAATGTGCATTGCTAATCTCTGTAACTAAGCGTTACTAACTTTCAGGAGTCCATTTGTAGACTACTCAAATATTTGTTTGCCGTAAACGGAAAGTCCGCGCGTGTGACTCCAAGTGAAAGTTTGAGACAATGGTCAGTCAATTTTAATGATGTGTCGTTAGAGAAAGTCAAATGTCATTTAATAATATTAAACTCTGAAAAATATTTTATTAATCAATGTATTAGTTATGTGGAACATGTTTCTGTTAAATATAAATGATATAGATATAGAGATCTCACTTCTGGTTCCTATTTGCTTACAAATTTAGATCCGATGACAATAATTTTTTTTCTGATGACATTCAGAGAATTCATTTTAGTTTATTTTTTAAAGTGTTGTTTTTATATATTTTGTTAACATTTTTTAAAGTGTTATTCCCAGACTAAGGAAATTGAAAAAGACATATTTAGAAAACGTATAAAAATTTGAACGCAGCGGAATTTGAACCCGCGGTCTCTACAGAGATGCTAACAACAAATATAAGTTGTAATAAGCGGATAAGAATTTCAACGTAGCTGGATGTAGAGTGGTCAGAGCGCCTGAACGGTTTTCAAGAGGCGCGGGTTCAAATCCCGCTGCGTTCAAATTTTTATACGTTTTCTAAATATGTGTTGTTTTTATTTTTACACTTTATTATATTTTAGGATAAGCATGTACCTACGTAGGACTTACACATTTATTGTTCCTCATCCCATTATGAGCTAATTTAGTGACATTCTAAACAGGGTATCGAAACAAAAAAAAATCTGAACACAAAATCTTGATGTATAATATAAATTGTTGCAGCTATTGAGCTGATATGATACTGGATATACAAATGAATAAAATTGCGAGTTTCTGTTTGTAATATTAAAATAACTGATTTTACTAAATGCATATAGTACACGGTACATATATAAAATAAAAAATTCAATTTTTGTCTGTTTGTTTGTTCCGGCTGATCTCTGGAACGGAACGGAATGGCTGGACTGATTTCGACGGGACTTTCACTGGCAGATAGCTGATGTAATAAGGAGTAATTTAATCTTATTTTATTTTAGAATTCCAAGCGGGCGAAGTCACGGGCACAGCTAGTATATAATATAGAACGTATAAGAAAAATATTTAATTTTCATAGAAATATGATGCACAATCTTATACAAGTTTAATTAGCTAAGTTTTTATATAACTCCTAACATGACGAAGAGTCGACGTTTCTATTTGCAGCGAGTGAGATAACTTGAAGTGGCACTTTTTATACGTTAGAAATGTTTAGGATAAAATATACAAACAAATAGCAGACGCATTTTTTTGTTGTTGTGCGTCCTTTTAGTAGGGTTTTAGATATTTGATATCTAAAGAGTTGAATAGAAAACACGTTTTCAATGTTAATATCTGTACATTTATAATATAATATGTTGCCCCTAGTATGGTAGAAATATAGCAATTAGGCACCATAATATTTATTATACTATTTCTATTATATATTTATTATAAGACCAATTGAATATCGAAACTAAACTATAGAAGGGTAATTTGTTTATTACAAATCAATTCAACATTTGTAATTCTTAGTGAGTAGTGAATATGAACATTTATAAGAACTGCGAGCGATGAACTCGAGTTGAAGGAACGTCTCGCTCGGATGGCTGATCAAAAAAACTTTACTAGTGCTATAATCTGAGAGTAGAGGAAATGCAGAAATACCACGTGTTCTTTAGACGACTGCGACGACAAACCCATTGTCGATTTATTTGTCTACCTGCAGACCCTTTTTTTTGATGCTCTTTCGTTCTTCTAATTGTTTTGGGTATTGGAATATAAAGTTCTTGTGTAAACAGTATATATATATATATATATTTGTTTAATTATCTTATTCCTCCATAACCAGTCTTTGTAATATAGAAATTTTGTTATTACATAAATAATAATTGTTAAATAACACCCAGTTCACGGTACACAAAGTTATCTCCCGTCTACTTTGCTATGCGAGAAAAAGTGTAAAAAATATATTTTTTTCTCTTCTACCGATACCTTGCTTCAACTAAAGCTAAAACAAAACTGCAGCCGTGTGTGCCATCATACTAACCGTTTAATGATCCAGACACATTACAATTTATCACCTATGTTTACGAACCTTTCCTTTTAGTGGAGAATATTATTGAATAATTTGTAATGCATGTTAAAGAGTCTGCGGACGCTGACAGCGTGCCAGCTACTTTCTTTTCCAAGTAAAAGCTGTGATAGCATACATAATTCGTATGTTTACACTTTACAGTTCGTGACAGCTGCTAATTTGGAATTGGGTGATAATGCAACTGATATATAATAATATTTACTACTACTAGCTGTGCCTGTGACATCCTCCGCGCGTAATTCTTAAGTAAAAGTTACTCCTTATACATCATCTACCTGCCAGTGAAAGCCCCGTCAAAATCTGCCAGAGATTAGCCGGAACAAACAGAGAGACAGACAGCAATTGTATATGTACCGTGTACATGCATTTAGTAAAAAGCTCTTATTTTAATATTACAAGCGGACACTCCAATTCATTTGTATATATTTAAAAATCACCATTGGTAGTTAGTTTGAAGTTAAAGTATAATCAATGATTTATCACTTGTTTGGGGTAACGTTAACCTAAAATAACAGACGTACCCACAGTTTTTTTAGAAAGGTTATCTGGGTATTGGGGTTCTGTTTTAAGAGCAAAAACAGTTTTGAGATTATGTACCTTTTAAGATACTTACGTGAAATGTTGTCAAATTACGGTTTTTTCTCTTGTATTAGAGAGCTATTCTGAGTTTTTTCTTCCGCATTGTTTGGTACATACAATATATATAAGTATGTATGTATGTTATATGCCATACAGCATGTGTTTTGTAAATTCAAGTTAAATTTGACAAGTGGTATTTTAATAAATAATCAAATTCCTGGTGTAAGTAAATTGTTACGAAAGTTTATTGCTTATGCATTTTAAAAGAACTGTAAAATTCTCCAAATTTGTTGCCAACATCCTTCAAATACTAAACGATCAGATAACTCATCGAAATCAAACGTCTATATTTAAAAACAAGCAGAATTTAATGCTCAATCGCGGGGTGCTATTGTCTAAATTAAATTTATATTCTAACATAATCTTTCAAATTTTAACGGAAATAATATAAAAAATCACGGTACATCTTTCAAAGAATGAACTAGAATATCTAATACATTAAATCATTATCTGTTTCTCACGACCAATGGCTTAGTTACGTTCTACAAATGCCGATGACAAAGCAACCTGACGGAATTCCGCTTCACAATGTTATCGACGTAACCAAAGTTTGAGGCAAGTACGTATTACAGTTGCTTTCGACCACGATTATTGATATTTGCGTTTTTATTTAGTTAATAAAAAAGTAAAAGTATTAAGTCCTTATAAAGTAATCGTCATACTTGAATGTCGATGGTTTTATTAGCTTTACGTTTTTTCCGCATAACAGAACAGTCAGACAGAACCTAGTGTCAAGACACTCTGTTCTCCGTTTTCTGTCCAAATTAGAGACGATTCGATTCGAGAGTGGTTGACCGCAACGCCACGCTTTGTATAACCAGAGCGGATTTATCGAATTAATTCAAATATTCCACAGAATGGGAGTTAAAAACACAATTTACTTTTATCTTAATCATTATTTAATTAGATTTATTAATAATAAATATACTATTATAGATTAGGTCATTAACTCTTTTATAGAATTGAGTTATGTATGAAGTATGTAGCTTCTTTAAGAATGTTGTTATTTTATATTCTATGCACCTGCATGATATTTAGCACGAGGATATTGACGGCGTATAATGTAAATAGATTGAACTGGAATGTTATTAATTTTTTAAATTGACCATCCGGTCAAGTGTAGTCCCACTTGACCAATATAGATTAAACAAAGTTAGTATTTAAAGTTTTTAATAAAAACTATTTTTATTCCAAATCTCTATGTCAGCAAGTCAGCTCATTCTGCAAGAATCCAGTGCAGTACGTGATGCAACTAAGAAATCGATGACGGTAGTTTGATATAAATAATTATTTCAACTGACAAACGAATGCCATCTCTACCTGTGATTAAGGACTACTGTAAAGTGTTCGAAACGTCGGGTTTTCTAAATTATTTTTCGAATACCAAAATAGACACTATTTAAAATAATTTCATTTTAAATGTGTAAAAATCGCGTGTTAATTTGTAAAATAACACGAAAATCTTCAAGTATTTATAAATATTTCTATATATAACAGAATTGTACCCGACTTTGTAACAAAAAACAAAGAACAAAGAATAATCCAGAATCCCCTACCCTACCCTACCAAACAAAGTGCAAGTTGATGTTTGATATAATCAATTATCTCCGCCCTTGAAGGACGGAACAGGAATGAGACCGGTTCCTCAGCCAAGGATCAGGCCGAATGCAATAAAAACCAAGTCCGTTCACGTTTCACATCAACAACTTAATTATATATATTTTTCTATACGCAATTATCAGATACAGAAAACGATTATTTAATGTATATTAAATTGATATTGTAGCCTATTTTTTTATTATTGCATTTTTATTTGTTTTTCTATATAATATATTTAAAAGCCATCGTCGCGCAGTGGGACAGTGTTCGACTGCAAACGCAATTGGTTGTAGCTTCAATCCCCACTAGAATGAACTCTTATCTTTTATACTTAAGTCATATAATTTATAAATGTTATATAGACAACAGCTTATTTTAACACAATATTTTGGTTTGCGTATAATTAAAAAATATAAAAGACGCTAAATTTAACTGAACACTTTTTGTGTTTATACCCAAAAGTTTTTCAACGGTCGTCCTTTTTCAAGCTTGGGTCAAAACTTGTTTAAAGAAATCGTTACCTGATGATTATTGATAATTATTATAATGATGCTTATATAATAAATAATCAGGTATATTTTTGTCTACAGACGTACGTAACGGAGAATACAGATGTAAACTCCCAGGCAATCCTCGAAAGTCTCAACAGCAAATACTACTTTTACACGCGGACGCGAGGGCTCTTCCGCATTTGCTACCCCAAGGAACGTCCACCTACAGGTAAGAACCCAAGAAATGAAAATTAAATTTGTAAAAATCATAACATTTTAGCTCTGCAGAATTATTACTAAGAAATAACACAGTGTTTGGTTAATTTTAATTTATTATATACAAGCTATAGTCCGCAATTGTGTTTGCGTGTACTGTAAAAAAACTATTTTATCCTGATCCCACACGAAATAGATAAATCATCTTTTAGTGGCATATTTAGAAATCGTATAAAAAATTGAATGCAGCGGGATTTGAACCCGCGCTTTTTGAAAACCGTTCTCGCTGTGTTCAAATTTTTATACGTTTTCGAAATATGTCTTTTTCAATTTACTTAGTGTGCGAATTTAAAAAATGTTAAAAAATATATCTTTTAGTGGCCCTAATGAACCTACGTGCCAAATTTCAGTTTTCTACGCTCATTAATTTCGACTGTGTGCCGTCTGTCAGACAGCCACTCAGGAACGCAAAAGCTTTATATGCATATAGAGTAAAATAACAACAATTTGACTGCATATAAAATTCAAGATGGCAAGTTTTTTATCACGTACCGATACGGTGTCCTAGACCTTCGTAGACATATTAAAATCATATGCAAACCAAAATAGTACAGTGATGTACAACAAGGCATTCCTTTTAAAGCGAACGTCGTGCGTCGTGCAAACTGAATATTTGATGCTTAATTATAGGCTTACTTTCGAATCAGCCTTCGAATGACCTAAAGGAAATGCCAGGACGGCAATGTTGAAAGGTGGCCAGTTATGCAAGTGGCAAACTAAAAAAAATTTAAATTTACGTCACAAAATTTTAACGAGCGCTATTATACAACTTTTTATATTATACCTAAGTTTTATACATTGTTAACCTTAGCAAAGTCTTAATATATTGTTACCGATGTGGAACACATTTGTTAGTCAAAATAACCAAAACAAATTAATATTAATCCTTTCATTATATTATTGTTGCTTAAGAAATTCGTAATAAGAGAAACGAATGAAAGAGATGACAAATAAGTTTTACACTAGAGAGTAAAATCAATCATAATTGTGCCGTAAATCCATTATCTATTCGTAATGCGTAATTTTCTAGGCTAAAGAGCCAACCGAGCGCAGGTTAAATTCTCGACCGCAAGCAAAGCCAAAGCCTTTCACACCGGTTTCTGTGGAGAAATTTTGCATGACACGAAATAAATCACTCATCTAATACATGTATGGCAATGAAATTTTATTTCATTAAAATTATAGATAGCTTTATAGCCGTATCCATTTATTTAATTGACAGGCATACCAGAGAAATTTCCGCGTCTTTTTTTTTTTAAACATAATTAAGAATATACAGTGTTACATATAAAAAGCACACGAGAAGTAAAGTCGTAATTAAATAGTTTTTACTTTACTAACAATTCTAGGATAATAGTTACGAACACAATAGTTGATGTGCAGTCTAACACCTGTCGTATACCGCTATGTGCTATGTACGCTACTTATTCTGACCACGGACCACTGGTATGGTATGATAATATTACCACTATATTCTGAGTAACTCGATATATATTTGCTCGACCACTGTTACGCACGGTTCTGCTCCAATAGCCTTAAATTATAACCATGAAAGTATGTGTAATTGGGATAAATACACTGTTTAATAATCAGTACTCATTTTCAATGAGCAAATGTTATTTTTATTAACTTATGCATGTAAAAAATTCGAAAGTTAGATATATAAAGTCATAAATATTAATATTATCTTTTTTAGTTTCGTATATATGTTGAGCTAGCGACCCGCTCGCGGGTTCGCTTGCGTAAACTTTATGACTGAACTATTTCGTTTATTCGTTCGCCCGCGTTCTTACTGAAATCACAAACTTTGCTTAACTTAATAATTTAAGTGGTTGTAACTTTTTTATTTATGACCCGATTGAAATTAAATAAACACTAAATGTTAAAGGAAGTTTGCCATAATACAATATCGGACTGCATTTAATCATTAGCTAATTATTTATTAATAAATCATTAGCGTGCAAAAACAAACAGATCAAACAGAAAAGAAAATTAAAAGTTATTATTTTGGGTTCTATTACATTGATGACCCTAATAATTTTTTTTTTCATATATCTTGCATGTACAGACAGCGATCTGTTAAATTTTTATATATATATAGATATTTCCCAAAATATCCAAAAAATAATATTTTATTTATATATTTTTTTCGTGACTTTGTCACTTTTTTAAAGTTCTAATTACATGCGGTACTCCCATCTTTTAATACGATTGTAAGGTTGAAAAATATGTTTCACATTTTCTTACATGCTTAAATACCGAATTCCTAGAACATAAGCTACGTGCTTGACTAATATAATAAATAGATTCAAGGCGACATAAATAAATAGCACATAGATAAATCACGTTCCGCTATTGTACCTACTAATTGTCACTTGTCCGCTAACTGAGGAGGCACACATGAGTCCAAGGTAAAAATTATAAGCCAATCAAATTTTATTCGTATCTATCAAGACAAGTAAAAAATTTATTGTCGAATTGGTTTTTATTTCACTTTTTATCTCAGCTTCCTAGAATCGAATTTGAAGTCTTCTCAAATTAATGTATACATCCAATTATAGCTTGAAGCTTTTTATAATCTGCATTTTTTTTTGGGGTGTATATAGCGAGTTTAGTTTTAACTTACCAAGGAGTGTAAACGCGATTAGGTGTGGGTTCGATCCCATTAATTTGTCCGTTTTCGTAAGACATTGAATCGCAACACGCAATGTGTCGATTTCAGGAGGGAAGCGAAGAGTGCCTTGACACTAGGTTCTCTCTGACTTCTGTTTTGCGGGAAAAAGCGTGAAGCATTTTTAGTTTACTCTTAACTGTAGAGAACAATAGGTACTTTCTGTCACAACGTGCGTGGTATGTAGAGGTTCTCAATAAATATACCATACTTCCTTCCTTCCTAAAACAATACCATCTTGTATGATTTAACAATGATAGGCTCGTAATTAAGGTCGTCTACGGTTTTCAACAATACCTCAACCTTGACATCTTGTCATAATTAGTATCAAGTAAGATAAATTTTATTTTTAAATATAATTAATTACACTATTATTACGTTTAAATTAACAAATTTTTAAATTATTGAATGACTAATTAATATGTATAAGGTTTCTGTATAAATAAGGCTACTTTACTGTTTTTATTCGGAATGAACAGAAGTGTATTTTTAATATGTAGTGCTATATTTTTAATATTGTTACAAATGATTTTTAAGTGAAAACTATAATCAGAAAATCCTATAATTTTATAGCATTTCTCCATACCAAAAGTAGAACCTACCTCCTTTTGTGGCATGACCGTATTTAACTAAATAATTAGGAAAACGAATGAATAATTTGTACGTACACTTCGAAAAAGCCTTGGTAAAGTTAAATTTACTTAAATAGCATATGAATTTACGACAACTTGAACAGGTAGTTGAGCAACCTCAATTTTGTTACTTATAAAATACAAGACAAGAATTAATACGGCCAAGTCATGCAATGACTTAATGAATGGAACGTGTGATCATAGAACAATAAAATTGAAAAAAGTCGTAACATGATTTAGATTAAGCCTATAAAAATCATATGTCGTGAGGCACAAAACAGGTTTAAATCAATGAGGTGCTTAATGTTGTAAATTGTAACGCAACAAGAATCTATATATATCTTTATAATTCATGCAAAATTCCTTTGTGACTCAATTGTTTTAGGCTACTATTGTGCAGAAACCTCATATACATATTTAGAAAACGTATAAAGATTTGAACCCGCGCCTGTTGAAAACCGTTCAAGAACCCGCCCCGCGCCTCTTGAACGGTTTTCAAGAGGAGCGGGTTTAAATTCCGCTGCGTTCAAATTTTTATACGTTTTCTAAATATGTCTTTTTCAATTTCCTTAGTGTGGGAATAACACTTTAAAAAATGTTAACAAAATATACCTCATATACATGTTTAAAACTGATCTTTATCTAATTTTTAATAATGGAACAGGAATAGGTCGACCTTGGAAAGTTTCACATAAAGAATACTAAATTACTATTAAATTGTATATATTTCCATAGATAAATCGTTTGGATAGTTCTGCAAATTAAATTTTGTTACAATTAAGTCCAAGGTATTCATTTCACTTCTACCAAATTCGTAGCGAACACGGTTTCTAACGTGGACCATGTAAGACTTGAGTCCACTTGACTGTGACATGGTCCACGTTCTATCGTCTTAAGTCTACTTTAAGTCTGTCATGGTCTATGTTGTACAGTCATTTGTAAAAGTGTCTTTCGCAGACCATGTCAGACTCACTCTTAAGAGTAAACGTTTTAGAAAGGTTTTTCTGTCATAATATTATAAGCTGACGAAGTTAGCAATATCATCAATCAGTTGTCTATTAAGATAACATGTTAGTTTGTAATAGCGTTGATATAAAAAACTGACATCTTTGTAATAGCTGGTAACTAACGACACCCAGTTAATGCTGAACGCGACTCAATCATAGCGAATATTCTCCGATTGACGATAATGAGAGTGTTGCTTTCTTTTTTTTTTTTTTTTTTAAATGTTAGACTCACATAAAAAGTTTATATTTGTTTAAATTACCTGTACCTGTTAGTATATACCTTTTTGACATTATATAATATATAAAAGAAGTTGTTTTACATCAAATGCCTTGTTTTTTAATAATTTTGGTTTAGAAAAGCAAATATGACGGTTGAGAGTTTAATGTCGATTTACGCTTACAATTAGACAATAAATACTGTTTATCGCGAGATAAATAATACTTAATAATACTTACCGATAAGTAAGATGCGTCAGAGTATATGAGTAAGAGTTTAAAATAATAATTCAAATTGACTATTAGTGGCGTGTGAACTGTACATAATAGAACTGCATTAATCAATATCCATTTACCAGTCATATTTGTAGAAAAATATTTAACTGTGCAATATTGTTCTGTGAACTTCGTGGGCGTGCATTTGTTCATCCGTCGTTTACAGGTGAAATCTTTGCTCCACTAACGCGACCGGTCCCGCCAAGTGGAGTAGCATCACATGTACCTTGCATATAATATCGCATATGAAAGAATGGATACGTATTTTAATTAGAAAAAAAAAGGAAAAGTTCGCTTCGCTGTATAATATTTATGATAAATTAATATGTGAAGGTCTTCCGAAAGCTGTTTTACGAGAATTATGTTGAACAGTTTTCGGCAGAGTTAAAATTTCTATGAAGAAGAAGTTTAGAAACATATGTTTCCTAATTTCATAGTATATTTTTCTATTAAGTGTCTTATTAAGATGCGTATTTTACGAATGAACGGAGTACTATCGGATATAATTTTGTTAATACATTTATACATATTTGATGTAAAACCAAATTAACCTTTCTCAAATGTTGCAACTGAATTTCGAAGTCATCCTTTTTCGATGGAGCTGACATTTTGTGAATACTTGGGCATAAAATAATAATATTTTTAATAGCAATATCATTTCATATCTTAAATATAGTTTATTATAGAGGCCATCGTGCCGCAGTAGGGCTGTCTGAGTGTAAACGCAATTGGTAGTGGGTTCGATGGGAATATTTTCATTTCGCCGCTCTTGTAAAGACAAAACGCGACATTGAATTTCGCCATTCAATACGCAATGTCTCGACATCGGGCGGAAACTGAAGAACGGAGTGTCTTGACACTAAATTCTCTCTGTCACACCCTGCAGCGGGAAAAGTATAAGGCTGAAAAAAAAATAGCTAAAGAAAATCTCCGACCCTTTTTTACGAAAATTATTATATATTATTAAAGTAGCTACCTATAAAGTTTGATTGGCAAAAAGGTAATATTTTTTTATAATAAGGCATTAGACAAACTTTCAATTCATAAAATATGTATAACTTAAGCTATAGTATTTGACGTTAGCGTACGTGAAATGTATTGACCTTATGAATTTACTAATCAGTATGACAAAATAGCGTATAAATTATAAATTAAACATTTCTTTAGCAATTAATGATTTGTCTTACAGAATTTAGAACGCATTAATCTGAGATGGAAATGAAGTAAACGGTGCGGCAGTTGACCGTTTTGTTGGCTTAGTCAGTTATCTGCGGTATTTAGGGCAAGCTTATAATACTACGGGGATTACTTTAAATGTAAAGTCTCCATTATTAACAAGGAAAACCATTCGCTTTATATTTTGCGTTCTAGTATTAATATTATTAATAATAAATATATACTATAGTTATCCTAGAGTAATTACAACAATTTTATTTTCGTTTTTTCGCTCTGGTTGGCAAGGCAAAGCGCGGTCCGCCACTCAACATGCAATGTCTCAAATTCAGGCGGAAAGTAGAGGACGGAGTGTCTTGACACTAGGTTCTCTCAGACTACCGTGATATGCGGGAATAAGCGTGAGGCTGTTTGGATAGAACTTTGAATATTTTTTTACACATCAGTTTGGTCTTTACGAATTTAATTTATAATTGTTTTCCGAATTCCAAACAATTTAAAACGAAATAATTATATTTTAAAAAAATATGACGTGGCTATGCTACTAATTTACTCATGGCAATCCTTTTTACTTCATTTGAACTTTGATACGAAACATGTATATGCCTCAGATAAATCCTATACATTTTTCTCAAACAACACAATAAAACAAATATACTATAATTGAAAATATAAGCTATTCAAAGTTATTTCTTGCAAATTATGCATATTATTTTATATTTATATCATTATGAACTAACGTGTGCTTCGTCAGTTATTTTTTGGTTCCCAAGGCTTAATCAACAAGGTCGCACCGATTAAAGAATATCCGCTGCAAATTGTGTGTATGTACTTATTACACCTACTAGTATTATGGAAGTATTATGATGTCATTCTTTATTGTATCTTAAGTGTGATTACAGTTATAAACAATATCATCTGTAAAATTTAAACTGACTTAGCATTATACCTTATAAGTTTCTCATTGTTCACATATTTGTACTAGTATAATTTTCTTTATTAGTATATAATTCGCTATACCACTTAAATTTCAGTAACCTACTGTTTTTTTAATCACATCTTTGAATTTCGTAATTTTTACACATTTTAAATACACTTTACAGTGGGATCTCGGGAACGTTCGAGACGTCGGGGTTTTTAAAAATGTATTTTGGATTACCAAAATATACGTTATTAATTCGGTTAAAATAGATTAATTTAAAAAACGTTTTTGACTATTGACTTTCTTCACCTTCTTCATAATAAATTATGCCAACTTAAATTTACCGTAATGTCAGAGTCATAAATGCGTTAAGCAGCTTTACGCTTTTTCCCGCATAGCAAAGTAGTCAGACATAACCTTGTGTGTAAACACACCGTTTTCCAGTTTCCGTCCGCCATCGAGACATTGCGTGTTGAGTGGCGGACGCCGTGCTTTGTCTTATAATTAAAATATATTCATATCTCAGAGTGAGGACCGAACCCACAATCAATCACGTTTACAGTCAAACGCTGTCCCACTGCGCCACAATGGTCTAAATGCATTAATAATAAAAAACAGACAAGTAATCCTTGCAAAAAGAATTTACTTCATCGTTTAATTATAAATACAGGAATTTGATAACAACGACTATGTTATTTGTAATCGATTTTAATTATTTTTAACAAATAGTATCACTTATTCGAGTTATTCGTTTTCTATTCTGATTCGATAAGCGATATGTTTCGCAACCGACCGGCCCTGGCGAATCTGAACCCATATCTGGTGTTTTGTAACCGACCAACGTACCGTGAAGGAATGCTGGCCTCATACTTAGGATGTACGATAGGTGAGGCCTCGTACCATTTACATGCACATTACGTTTTGGACAGTCTCTTTTTATGTTATAGCTTTTGTAAACATTATTTTATAAGATACTCAATAAATCTAAAATTATCATATGAATATAAAATCTAATATTGGCATTTCCAGTGAGGTATTATTTTTTTTACTTTAATTACTAAGACGAAGTGCAGAAGGTTGTTGTACCAGAATAATGTAAACTATATAATGATAAATATCAATCATAGATAAACATATATTTAGAAAACTTATAAAAATTTTAACGCAGCGGGATTTGAACCCGCGCCTCTTGAAAACCGTAAAAGCGCTTAGACCGCTAAGCCATGCGTTCTACCCAAAATTTCCTAAGTGTGAATAACACTTTAAAAAAAATGTTAAAATCTATCGTAGATATTTATCGTTATATAGTTTTGTATTCACTTATAATAAGAGATGTGCCGAATATTCGTATTTAGTATTCGGCATATTTTTTACTATTCGGAAATGAAATTCTGTGAAGATTGTGTTGAATAAAGCTAATAAAATAAAGCAAATCAACATTTATGTTGAACCCCTATGCTATGTCAATATTTATTTATTTTTACCTTTAGTTAGTGTAATCAACATTTATATTAGCATTTATTTTCAAAACTCAAAACATATTTTTATACCACACTCGAATAACTATTTTAAATGTTTAATGAACACAGTGGCAAATTGACAATAATAGACACTATAACAGACAGACACAATAGAAATTTAATTACGCGGCAAATCAATGAAATGTTAAATAGAATAACTCAGCCGAATATCCGGTTTAATAAAGGCGCATCTCTACTTATAAGAATTTCTTATACATATTGTGTTAAACGAAGACTGATATAAACACATTACATAAAAGTGTTTTACTGGATATCAATGAACTGCGCCATTAAACTTTCAAATCCAATATCTAGTCTTAAAGAGAAAACTCACTATAAAACTAGTCAATATATGTTCATTAGGAAACCAGTCGCATGCATTGCATGGCATGACTTAATAACTTGTCGCAAACACATTATCTTTTAGTATTATACAAGTACTGTTTATTATTATACATGGAAAGAAATTGGTAGTAAAAGATATGTCTTAATTTTATTATTATTGGAGAAATTCTAGTTTCTCTGTTGCATAATGATTTTAATTAATATTGTGATAAAATAATCATTAATATTTATAAAATATTATTGCTAACTTTCTTTTTCTTTCACCATCACGCTTTTTCCCGCACACCAGGCCAGTCAGAGGGAGCCTAGTGTGCAGACACTTCGTTCTCCACTTTACGCCCGAATTCGAGGCACTGTGACACGCTTTGTTTTGTTCACCAGATCAGAGAAATTCATCCAAGTGTGAATTGACCCCACAACCAATAACGATTACAGGAAGACGCTGTCCCACTGCGCCACAATGGTATCTTTTTGTGGTCCTTGCAATGAAACACGTGGATACTATGGATTTGGCTATAAAGACTTAAAATATGGCTTAAATATTTTTTTACCAATATTAAATTAAATACTTATACTAATTTTTCTTAAAATATTTATACATTTATTTTTTGTATTCTTCTGTCTTGTTTATTTCTTTATCATTTTCGGCCAATAGAAGTTAATCGAAACTAATATGTCATTAAATATTTATATTAGTTATATCATAAGTGTGATTTGAAGTCAAGTTTTGAGTTAATTGTCAGGAACGTTGATGGTTTATGATAGAATTAGGTTTTATTTTTAGTTTCGCTGTCATAATTTGTGTCTCATTTTCAAACCATTTGTATGCTGATTGCCTTCTACCACAAAGGACACTAATCATAAACATTTAAGAGAACATTATATATTTGCCAATTGTAAGGAAACAGACATTACTTAAGTCATTCAGTTTTTATTTTTAAAAATTATTAGGTTTATAATAATAATTATTATTAAGAAAAACTTATATTTAGAAAACGAATATAAATTTGAATGCAGTGGGATTTGAACCCGCGCCTCTTGACAACGGTTCTAAATTTATATTACCGTTTACCGTTGAACGGTTGTCAAGAGGAAAGAGTTTTTTCAATTTATTAAGTGTGTGAATAACACTTTAAAAAAAACAAAAAAAAAACAATCATTATTTAATTTTGGAAATCTCTGAAATTAAAATTTCATTTATATATCAAACTGTCTCGAAGTTGTATGCGTTTTATATTTAGGTAATACATCCCACTAGTATTTTAAATATAAAAGATTTTACGTTTGTAACTTAACAGTGAAAATACAGCAAAACGATTTAGCATATATTAAATTAATTTGACACCCATTACATTTGTGTTTATATTTTTAGTTTTACCGTACTGTATGAAATAGATAAACTTACATTTTGAAAATGTATACATATTCTATTTTAAATTTACTAGAAAACTATCTATCTCACATCTGCATTGATAAAATCGTTCATTGCATTCCAAATGCGTATTAGCAATTAGCAACAGCTTCTAAACATCGGAAAAGCGCAGTGAAAGTAAACTAGTCACAAATTATTGGCGGGAAAAGTAAGGTGTGTCCGCCATTTTGTGTTTTCCTTCCGTTTCTTTTTTTTGTCCCTTCATTATGTATCTAAAATCAACATATAGACAGTAAAGATTGGTCACTGTGTCATTTGCAATTTCTTGTAACATTACAGTATATTATTAAGAATTTACGTGTAACATATCATTTACTGTAGAAATCTAATTCTACAGTCAATATTATGGAACAAGTTTTAATCTATGTTATTATTTATTGCTTAGTGTTGCCATATAGGAAAACCGAGTCATGGTTGTCAACGTAGTAAAAATTAGTAAATCACTACATACATAGTAATTGTACAAATATTACGCCAACCTACACATCGTATTATATTCAATTTACGCTTTCGTAACCGACAATACATTTCCTACTTTAACGAATGTTAAGTATAGATAATAGAATAATCAAATTTAAATAAGTAAAACTTTACATTTATTTTCAATTGAAATTTCATAAGGTTCTAATGTTGAAATTAATTATGTAAAAAAACAAAAACTAGTTACTGGCATTTTGTCTATATCAACCCGATTATTGAGACTCGATTATATATTACTTAAACAGACATGTAGATTAATAAATTAGAGCGTACACATGTAAAAAGCATTTTAAAATATTTTTCAAGTAGTTTTAGAAACGAACACAATCTTTTCAACCTATGTCCTGGGCCTTTTCGAAACGGCCCCAGCACTCTGACCGCTAAGCCATCCGTTCTATATCCCGCTTCATCGAATTTCTTATACACTTGTTACAACTTCTTTTTATTGTTAGCATCTCCATCGTCTCGCTACCTAAAGATTATTAATAAGGTCTATCACTGGGCAAGAAAGAATGCTATTTATTTAATATTTTTAAATAATAAATAGCATTCTCTCTTATTCTTACTATAGTGCTACATACTTAGGATCGTAAAAACATTTTTAAAAAATGTATAATAATTCGAATCCCCCTCAGTCTGCGTTCTTTTTTTTTATTCAAACATTAAAATATATATATTTTGATATAAAAAATATTGTCTGCGTATTCAAATATCAAACAGTTGATGTTTGGATATGTGAATTAGAAACCGAAAAGATTGAAAAGTTACTATTTTTACACACGTAATACACGGAAATAATTTATAAAAAAATACTTATTTAATGTACACTAACATATTCACATAAATATTCACAAGTTTGCATACATTTCTACTAAAGCTGAGTTATGACTATATAATTAGTTTGAAATGGAAAATAAATGGAGGCTCACATCGAGTCTATTTTTTCAAGATACTTATATTTTTATATAACACTTGCAAAATAGAATGCAAATTAAGATTTGTTTTTTCACGGTACAAACAAAATAATGGAAGTGGTTTAAAAATCATTTTTAGTAAACGTAAAGAAGTTTTAAACACATCGGTATTCGAATCTGCGTCTTTTGAAAAATTGCGTCCGTAAGTGTGTAAATAACAAACACGTCAATTTTTTTTAAATAGAAGTGATCTCTGTTTAGTGCAGCAATTTTTAACAAACAAACAATCTAACTATTCTCCAGTCCACACCAGTAAGTCCAAAAAATAAAAAAGTATTTAAATATGAATTTTCAATGTTTGCCTCTAACTAATGTAAACAGCCTGTAACTGTGTATATATATATATATTTGGTATAAATATAAATTACCTTTCTTGTATAGTACAGAAATGTAAATATGTATGGCGAACAATAAATTCTAGCTTACTTTATTTATTTTATTACGCTAGATAAAACATAAAATAAAATGTTATTATACCAACTTTATCAAATAGTAAATATCTTACGGACTTTGTACATATCGTTTTCGTTCAAAGGTAAGCGTTTGTTATTCTGCTTCCTCATTATTGTAGGATTTGAATAATACTTTTCAATTTAAATTATTTAAACTAGCTTTAAATTATTTAAGCTTACTAAAATTCTGCAGTATGTGTAATTTCAGAACTCGTTATAAGATATTTGAAGTACGTGTATATTTCAGCTATATTTAATCATTGTACACTTTTCAAGAAATGTAGTATGATGGTATTTTTTGCAGTCAAGCTTTGTCCCTCAGTCGCGGCCATAGTAGTAGTCAGAGCGACCCCACTAGGGTCTCCACTTTCCGCCCGAATCTAAGACATTGTGTGTTGAGTTGCAGAACTCAACGTCGCGCTTTGTCTTGCACCAGCGCAAAGAAATGGGAATAATTGAAAATTAATCGTTCCTCCGATTGGGAATCGAAACGACAACTAATCGCGTTTGCAGTTAAACTTTGCCCACTGCGTCACGATGACCGTAATAGTATGATTATAACGTCCTTTCATACCTCATCAGGGACATGGAGTTTAAAGAAGGGATATCCACTATTATATTATGCGACAGCCTTTCTGGCAAGTTCAGATCAGGCGACGCTGCCTCCTTTTCAGCAGATTGCGTCTAAATAGTATGAGGGCCAGGTGGTTCCAGGCGGGTCTATTTTTAAATCAATTTTACTTTTTTTACTTAATTTAATATTAATTTTACAATTTTACTATTTAATCAAACTGATTTTGCGACGACAGGCTGCTTCTCTTTGTTTTGGCTAGTAGACAGACAGAAAATCCGGTACACATTTTAAACACAAGTGGCTAGAAATTAAGCAGAATAGCTTACAATAAATACATTAAACATATCATGTCACTTATTTGGCTTGCTTAATGCGTCTAACACCTTGTTCAAGAGTCACGCAGCGCAAGGCCGTTTGACTTTCTACTGCACCCACTACATCTGTAATGTCGTCAAACCGGGCTACCCGTTTGTTGAATGATTATCATATTTGGACACACCCCAATTTTAGATCGCGTGGAGATTCATCATTTATTTTGCCTTCAACCATATGGCAGTGCTGAATATATTTTTGTCCATTTTTAGAAACTATACAGAAATTGTATTAATTTTATCGATAGGTATGTTTTCTTCAGCTTCACGCTATTTCTCGCATAGAGATTAGTAGTGTCGAGACACTCCGTTCTCCGCTTTACGCCTAAATCCGAGACCTTACGTGTTGAGTAGTCAAATTTAACTCCGTGCTTAGTTTTGTCAACAGAGCGGTGAAAAAAAATACCATAATAATTTAATTTAATTCTTCTTTAAAGTGCTTTATGAAACATAACATAAAATTATCAAAAATAGAGTAAGTACTAAATTTTCAAATATTTCTATTAAATACACGCCAATGTCATATTAAAAAAAATAATACTGCATATTAAATATGAGTATTAAACAAAATTGTACTGCGCTTCGTATTTGTAGTAACAATAAATAAAAAATGCAATAGAGGCATTTCTATTTGAAACATATTGCTATAAAGATTTAACACAAATTGTATTTCTTTAAAAATTTAAGTATTTTTGATCAAAATGTATACTATAGTACATAATTCAATTTATATTTCACCTTTGTAGCTCTTGTCAATTTGAATAATCACAAAAATCATCATTGATAATCAAACCAGTCCAGTCAAATTGGGACAAAAACTATGCTAGTTATATCCTCACTTATATCAAAGGGCGACATATAAAAAATGCATATAACTGTTCTTAATAGTCTTCCTGCTACCAGCTTGTTTACGAAGTGCATAAATGTAAGGTTTATTTTATTTAAGTGGCAGTCAATAAGTAAATTATCTTTTTTGGTTACTCAAAATCGTCTACTAAGTGGCGGAAAAACAGGTAGAAGCCAGTGTACATACAATAAAATATTAACACATTGTCTTAGAATGTGGGCTGAACAATGCTCATTAATATTGATGCTCAATAAACAGTCGCGAAATATTAAACAGTAATAATTGTTGTCAGCCTTGTGCTAGCTTGGTCACGTGACATACTAATCACTGTTTAGTTTGTTATGCTGTTATACTCGTAGTTAGACATTTTTAGTGAGACAGTCTTAAGACTTAAGTCTAAGACAGTCTCCTGACTTGGAGCAGCGTGTTTGTCACTTTATACAAAAGTGTAGCAAAAGTATGCAAGGACACGTGGTTATGTGTTTGAGATACAATTTAGAATTTTATTTTTTTTAAACATTTTTTAAAGTGTTGTTCCCACACTAAGGAAATTGAAAAATACATATTTTGAAAACCGTTCAAGACCGGACTTTTTTATCTTGAACGGTTTTCAAAGTCGGAGTTCAAATTTTTATACGTTTTCTAAATATGTCTTTTACATTTTATAAGTTTAATGTATTTGTAATATATTGTCACAAAAATATTTTCTTCCTGCGGTACTTCACAATGTCATCTTTCACGTATTAATATAATACAGCTTAACGCTTTAGCTGAAGCTGCAGGTTAACACTTTGTCCCGCATAGCAGGGTAGTCACTAATAAATTAGTGTCGAGACACTCCCTTCTCATCTTTCCGTCCAAAAGCGAGACCTGGCCTGGTGAGTGGCAAAAAAAGAGTACAAACGAGTACCCACAACCATCGAGATCCCACAACTATCGCGTATGCAGCCAGACTTTGTCCCACTGCGTCGCGATGGTCTATTCATTTATATAATGTTTATTAATATAATGATATTCGTATAAAATATTAATAATGATATTGGTAAAATAACATTGGTCAAAAATCCTGTCATCCAAATGTCTGGACAACCTCCGACTTATTGTTGCATATGTCACAAGACCAATGCAATAGCTTCAATTATGATTTTGCTAATAAAAAGTTTAAGCGTATCTTTATATTCTTAGGTTATTTTTTGTTATTACATATATATAGTCAGTCATAGATAGTATAAACAACGTATAAAATATGATAAATAAAGTCTATAATATCCAGACGATGGCAAAAACTGACGTTGTTCTCTTTTGTTAATTATCTAATAACACAATATGAATGTCGAGTCATAACGTATTTGCATATAAGTATATTTTTTAATAAAAATAAACTAATAATCTGAAGTAATAATAATCGACTTTATTGTACTTAATACATTTGATCGTTTCATTGGTTGTTCGACTAAATAAGTGCAATTGTTCAGATAGCGCTTTCTTTATTGACTGGAATTGTTTGAGAATGGCACAATTGTTCACAAATGATTTGCTATTGTGCTATTAATATAAAATCTAGACCATTAGGTCTTGTCGAAGATTCTTAAATATTTTTTTTTTATTCTTATATAACAATATTGCTAGTTCTTGCTATTTACTTTTTATTCGAGTTTAAGTTAAAAATACTATTGAATTACTGCTACCAATAAATTTAGACAATTTTTTTTTATTATTGAAATAAAACCAATATAGTTTCATGACCGGAGCTAAATGTTGATCAAGGTCGGAAGTTGAACTTTGTCTTCTTTAGATCAAATAATTCTCTTTATTAATGGAGTAAGTGACAGATGAACTAATTTTATATCAATATTTATTTAAATAACCATCTTCTTTGCAGTCGCAACTGGACATTGTCTTACTGTAAACGCGACGATTACAGGTTCCATCCCCACTCAGGGAATGTTTATATTTAAATTATTTCATTTGCCTGCTCTAGTTAGATGTTAGATGAAAAAATAATTGAAATTATGCTTACACATAAATTAGAAATCACGGAAACTCGTGTATTACAAATCTACTTTAGATACTATAAATGTTGTGTTGAACATTTAAATAGTTTAAGAAATCGTAGTATTTTATTATAAGTGTGAATATCTGTCTCGAAATCAACCATGCTTATATTAACTACATAAGATATTATATCTATGAGAATATACGATGTGAAATAAAGCTAGAAACAATAGGTGTTTACATTAAATCTAAGTTTTCATCATCTCGATAGTTTCTTCGAATTAAAACCAGACTGTGCTTGCTTTCAAATAAAATGTTGAGTAAATAAGAATATTGTTACATAATAACCAGCGCCATTGGCTTGATATATATTTTTTATGTAATTGTTTATAAGTTAAAATAAAACAAATATATATTTAAACTATGATTTCATTTCAAAAATTAAAGGACATAAAAACAATTTTATCATACACAAGTATAGTCATAGAGAACTCGGTAACCTCAATGCACTCCGTTATCCAATTTCCGTCTGGAATACATTGCGTGTGAGTCGTAGTTTCTAACAGAGCGGAGAAATAAAAATATTTTAAATATAATAATGTCTACGAGTGGAAATCGAATCCACAATCAATCACGTTTACAGTTAGACGATCTCATACTTCACCACGATGGTCTCTACTAAATATATGAAATACATTTATGAAGTTAACTGAAATTTCGTTCGCGAGCATATTGAGTATAAATCTGATATTTTATATACGAGTATAGACGTCACAAAACTTTTCGCGTTTAGTTACGTCATTCAAACTTGCTTTTTTACTCACAAGACAAGACAAGACCGTAAAAACGATTATTTTTCAAACTTAATATAGCCCAACTCACAGAGTGGTGTTTTTAGTCGTAGTTATCTTTCTTTCTACTTGGCACTAGACCCGGCCTAGCCAGGCCTTTCTACTCAATTTCCTCCACTTTGCACGATCTTTGACACCGTCAGTGTTAAGACCATTGGCTCTCAAATCCTGCTTCACGACAACCAGCCATCGCTTTCTCGGCCGTCCAGGTCTTGTTCCAGGGACAGATATATCAAGGCATATTCTTTCGACATAGTACACAGATATCTCAGGCGACGCTCTTGGATCTTGTCCGCTACGTCACGGACTCTTAAGACTACCTCGAATGAAAGTGTTACACCATACATCCACCTCAGCATCTTAATTTCCGTGACGTGGAGCTCCTTAGCGTGCCTAGACAGTAGTGGCCAGTATTCACTGCGTATAAGAAAACCAGTCGGATTATGCTCTTGTATATTAGTCCCTTGAGCTTGGGTGGTATTCTACCTCTCGCCATTTTGCCCAAGCGGCGCTTATTCGGGCTTGAACATCGTGATCGATGCCTCCGGACTCGTGCAGATCCAAGGTACCTGAACTTTCCGACTGAACGGCTGAATTAGGACCTATATGGGTAGTGCCAGAGTCCGGGCTCCCATGTACTGGGCTCGTTATCGTTTGCAGCTAAATACGTTTCAATTGCACTATAAAAGCGTCGGTAAACAAACTTTTATTGTAAGTGAATTAAGGAAGGAAAACAGTTAAATCTATTATTATCACATATAAGAACAAGTCAAATAGAGTAATTTGCTTTGAAAATTAATGCAGATTTAATACTGGACATTAAATCATACTTACATAGAAGTACATATAAATAAAGTTAACTAATTTTGATAACACATTTATATTTTTATAATATGAACTCATCATGGCACAGTGGAAAAGCATCTGACTGTTAAATCTATGGTCAATACCCACTCAGGGTTATGTTTAATTATTTTTATTTCTACACTCTGGTTAGACAAAATGTGGCGTTGAGTTCCGCCACTAAGCACGCAATTTCTCAGATTCGCAACCTAATGTCAAGAGCGAAGTGTCCTGATACTAGGTTCTTTATACTTTTTGAACAGCGGGCTCTTCAAAAGCAAAAAAACAAATAAAAGGCAACTTATTAAAACTCTTGTTTCATCTAACAGCATTTAAATTTGTAGACTTGTAGACGGATATTTGTAAGTTGTAAGACGGTGAGCAAATAGTGACTCATACTTTGGCATTTAATATTCAAAAATAATGTTAAGCTGTTGGAAATGATTTTCAATCGTAAAGCGAGCGCAAATAAGATATTTTAAATTGTATTTTGCGCATACGAGATGAAATCAATGCATTTTTAGTTCCAGAAATCAATGAGTAATTTTAGTATTTAAAATTAATACATAGTTCTAGGAGTTATTGTATATCATAACCTTTTTTATAATTTCCTTTTTTTATTTATTTGGATTTTTAAATATCGATTAAATTATGCATTCTTTGATAAAAAGATTGTTATATTCATTATTTACGTGTATGTATGCAAAAGTAACTTTATTACACAATACTCGTAGTAAAGCTAAGACAGGCGATTTAATTAACACATACGTTACACACACGTTTTTCGTTTATTATTATACTATATCTTAAGTGAAATAATTTGTTTTTCTCTTCGTTCCAGTTGAAATATACCTGTCCCCGGTAGAAACTCACTGCAGCAATGTCGATTATTTCATACCCGATGAAAACAACGAGACAAGGGGCCTGTCCGAGGATGCGATGAACAGGTAATTAGAAGATTTCTATTGTCTTGTTATATAAGTATCTATTATTAAACAAAAAATAATCTTGTTAACGGAAATCATTTGTATATACGTAGGTCATAGTCATACCTTATCAGAAACAAATATATTTGCTTCCAATAATATAGGGCTAATTTAATTATTATCTAAACGTTGTATTACGAAGTTCCGTTCCAAGAAGGTCTAGTTTTTTGTTTTAATTTAGAATATTTTTTAAAGAAACCTCCGTTTTGCACATAATCGGTTTTAATTCGACAAGAATAAATTATTTTCGTTTCATACAATTCATACATTCATTTTATATATTTTTAAGTATGTATAAACTTATGCGTCGAAACCAATATGAAAACATTCAGCCAAGTTATTGGTACGTCCAAATACAACCTAATAGTAAAACTTTAATGCGATTATCTTAGCTCTCATAGAATTAAAATAAATAATTTCTAGACAAATTGTAAAAATCGCATCAACATTGGAAAGTAATTAATTTGAAATATTAAAAAGTAGATTACGAGTATATAATGTTTTTTAGAACTTTTTCAATGATTTATATTATTATAAACATGCTTCTAACGAACGATTAGCAAATTGACACTACGAAAGTAACGGTCACATATACATTGCAATAAGGCCTTGCAAACGAAGTGGGTCGCACAATCTGATCAATTGATTATAGCCAATTGAAGTATTGTCTGTGTGTGCATTATTAATTATAGCTGTAAATTTCTAAATTGATATACAAAATGATAAAATTCCGCTGTGCTTCAGTAAATGCGTTTTTTATTATAACGATGATTGCTAGTTTAAATCATCAACTAACAAAAAGCCATGTGTGTTAAAACGAAATTAATTTAAATTTAATCATTTCTCCTAGCGGGATCGAATCCACGACCAATCGCGTTTGGAGTCAGGTGATGTCCCATTGCGGCACAATGATGCCGATGTATTTAGTAGGCTTAAATAATTATATCATTTCAAAACTTTTAATCACAGACTTGGGATATTAGAAAAATATTTAGAAACGCTTATAAGGTCTACCTACGGGTTTTCTAAAATGTGTTTTACAATACCAAAAATATACGCGATTAATCCGTTTAAAATAAATAGTTTCATTTTAAAATGTGTAAAAACTAAAAAGATCTTATAGCATTTAAAAGTGTCCTAGATGTATTTTTTACAACATTCTATTCTGCGCCTTAGTGTTGTAAGAAAACATTAAACACATATAATAATACATTTAGTATAAGTTAATACGAGGCTTTACTTGGTGATAGATTTAAATTAAAGTCGAAGTGGTCAACGCGACCGAATTATTTGCCTCCATATTGAATACCATATAGTCTTTTTAAAGTTGATGCTTACGAAAAAGGTTTTTATCATAGATTTTTTAAGCACTATTTAAAAATATAATATTTATATTCATTAATATTTGATATCGTATTTTAATCTCAATTCCAGGCTACACATGGCTCGGTCCACGGTGGCGCTGTTCATCGTAGCGTTCCTGTCTCTATTCATCGCGTTCTGGACTGGCGTGGTCGGATGCTGGAAGCGTAGTCCTGGAAACATAACCGCTACTGCCATACTTATGCTTGTAACTTGTAAGTTATTTCTTGATTTAGTCTTAATAGGTTCCTCCGGCATTCATTTTTATCCATGCATTCAGCATTTCCCATGTATCAAAAGAAAACTATTTTATATGTTTATGGCAAAGGTCTGTCTGTTTACCAGTGACCACACACTACTGAATTGATTAAAATGGTAGACGGATATCATAAATATCATTATTAATTAGACCTTTTGCTGAATAAAATTAGATATGACTGTGTTTAAAAAATATTGTCATTTCTCTGCTTCGGCACTCAACACTCAATGTCTCGAATTCGGGCGTAATGTAGAGAACCGAGTATCTTGACACCAGGCTTTCTCTGTCTACCCTGCTTATGCGGAAGAAAGCGTGACACTGTACGAGGATTTGTTAAATTGGTAGATTTCTTATCTTTGTTTATTGTATAGTTTTTTGAAACAATTGTATAACACTCAAGGTTGCCTAGACAAGAGAGCTAACAAGTTCAGATAATTTGTTGTCTTGTCTTGAGTGCTTTACTTGCTATTAGGAACGAACTCTTGTCTCAAATGTTATTGCTAAGTAATCAATTTGCTCTATGAACTCCATAATTCATATACCTATGCTTGCGTATATATGTATAACGGCAATAATTAGTAACCTGTATTAAAAGGATTTATAATTATGTGGTATTTTCATATTGGTTGGTTACTTTGCATTTTTGAAATGAGACTATTTTAACCGGATTAATCGCGTATAATTTTGGCCTGTCACCTGTGAACTCGGACTACTGTAAAGTGTTCGAAACATCGGGTTCTAAAATGAATCTTCGAATACCAAAATTATACGCGATTAATCTGGTTAAAATAGTTTCATTTCAAAATGTGTAATAATCGTGATAATCAAAGAACTAATTACATCGCATTTGCTAGAAATGTTCACACAAATATATGTATTTAAATATACTTTTAACATATAATTTAAAACAATTTCAGGCTTACTCTCAGCGGGCGCTATGGCACTATGGCATGGAGTGGAGTTCTATGAAAAGGAAAAAGTTGTTGGTGAAGAGTATTATCAGCAATGGCCTAATGTAAGTTACCAACACACACATTATATTTTATGTCATAATTATTTTAAAGAACTACAAAATATATAGAGCAGTCTTTATATTATTAAAATTTTATAGTTTTGATCTAACTGTATTAAAGATGACGTACAAGGAAAATATATTTTAATTATTATATGCATATTTCAATAAATAACCACAGCTATAGAGGATATAAACAACCATTGTTAGTTCTCGGATTTCCTTTTATTTCATGATAATTATTATTATTCACATTTCAATGAAGTAATTTATGTACTTGATGTGTAATTTCACAATAATTTGCATCAATTATATTACATTAATATTTTTTAATAGCTAGATTTTTCTTTTAGATCGTAAACAATTAAATATTTACGTATTAGTTTTGTAAGAACCTAACTGAACCCCATGGCAGGTATTAAAAGACTACTCGTCGATTTGGTACGATTGGTCGTACATCCTCGCTTGGTTATCCGTTGGGGTTTCCTTTGGAAGCTCCGTTCTTTTCTTCTCGGCGGCCATTTGTCTCAGCAAAGAGAAGCGTCGCGAACAGCAGAATAATGTGCAGTACATAATGCCAGGTTAGACCGCCATACTGCGACGCCATTTTGAAATGCGCCGCCATTTTGTGAAGCGGTGAATGATAATAATAATAACGCTTGGCGGTTACGGATGTATAGGAAGATCTTTTGTAAATTATTTTTATGTGCCTTCATGTTTATTTATTAATTATTCATTATGTATACATTACCATTATATAATTTAATTTACGCATTATTATTATATATAAGTATATCATGTATTTTAACTTCATACAACACGTTTTATTATATAATACTTTTTACAGATAAAGGCAGATTTAACTTAGGTTATATGTCGGGTAAGTATAAAATACTAACAAAATGCTTTCTTTTTCTTTTCATGTTTCTCTGAAACGTGGCTACTGCGTATAACGACGGATATGCGACCGATAATGCATTAATTATAAACGCGCTCTTAATATCTGGTTTACGCCAAATGCCGTACTAACTCGCTTATATTATATTAATATGGGATATGTATATAATGAACATAATGTACTCCTTTTACACGACTCTTCTCACTTCACACACTACTTTCATTTATATTTTCACTACTTTACTCTTTTACACATTCATGCATATTTATATAAATAATTGTGTAATTGAAAAATAACAAACAAAATCCACCATATTTATACCGGTGTATTGAAAATAAATTTGATTATTACCCACAATGCTGCTGCAATCTACTTAACATTGCACATGCAATTATTTCTTTGTTACCATATACACGATTTGTACATAAATCAATCCAAAAATAATATCCATATCGCGTAAAAATAATTTATTTACGTTATCGTATGCGACAATTCTCACAAATAATTTAATTACCCTAAAAAAAAAATTATAAAATTATATTTCGCTTCACATTTTGGGCCATTATTACAAACCCCATAAAAACGATAACCCGACATAAAAATGACAAAAAACACATAAACACGTTATAAAACACATAAACACGGTATAAACCAGATATTGCGTGATAACGTTCGCGTGTGGTACGACTGGTCGTACATGGTGGCGTGGTGCGGCGTCGGACTCGCGCTGCTGTCCGCCATCTTGTTCTCGTCGGCCGCCATTTGCTTGCGCGGCGAGCGTGAGCGCGAGGAGGCGCTTAACATGCAGTATCTCATGCCGGGTAACATTTCGCTTATTTCATACGGCTTTGCGGTAACGTGGTGGTTTTCAGGTTCCAAATTCATGTGTAGAAAATTTAGTTATAAAGTTCTTAAACAAAGGTTTTGTCCTTCGTGATTGGTTGTTATGATTTTTGTTGTCATTTTGAATAGATTTTTTTTATAAAATCATCCATCATAAATACGAACAAACACACATTTTCATTTGTTAACTTTCTGTTGTACATATACAAATTTCAATCTGTTTTTCCAATTCTTGGGTGCATGTTGTTTAACGTAACTGGCATTTTTTGTGTTATACAATTTTGTCAATATATTTTTATATTAAACATCGCCAACTATAATTCTTTATAAAAAAATACTTATTTCTTTCATATATGACACAATTTTTATTAGTCCTCACTAACAATAAAATCCTATCAGAACACTGTAAATAATCTTCTTCACGTGTGTTTCAGTGTACCCCCAAAAGCAACAATACGCCTACGCCGGGTACCCCCCGCCCCAAGCGTACCCCGGCCCCTACTACCACGGCTCACAGTACGGCCCCTACAACTACTGAGCACACGACCAGATGAGGGACATAGTGGCGCACAACGCGCCCGCACCGCAGGCACCCGCGCGGAACTCAACCCAAACACCCTCCATACTAACTTACAACTCCCACCGGCAAATAAAACGGCCCAAGTTAGGCGATAAAAAGGTTTACCGACCGGTCAGGCGTCTCACCCTATCGAGGATTGACGAGACCCCTCCTCCGAGGCCTAGGTCGAAAAGTCTCCAGTATTCGACCGACTTCTCTTCAACGAGACCTATGATGAGATCTAGGTCGAATGTCTCCGCTGATACGAGCAGATCTGTTCCTGTATGCAATCAGAGCCAGAATATATCAATTCAGATGGAAAGCGTCAGTCCTCAATATGCGGAGCCGAAATACGATTCGGGTTCAGACGAAAGACCTGCGTCTATGATGGACCTGCCTATAATGGTTCCGATGGACCCGTTGACTGGCGCCTACATACCGTATCCAGAATACGCCTACTACCACGATGATAACTGTAGAAACGGTCGTTATAAGAGAAAACAGTCGAAAAACAATTTGTTTTTAGCTTTCATGTATTAAAACTGATTGGGAAAAAGGGAAGTTAAAGCGCGAGTGTCCTGATTTTAAATGGTAACGAGTTTCGAACAACGCCGTCACACAAGGTGACGCCACGCCCATACGCTTTTACTAAGTTGCTTCATTACTCATCAAAATACTAGCTTTCAAAATGGGTGACCCGAATCTGGTGTATTTGTTAAACAAACTTATTGGCACATTTTATATAGGAGTTTGCTTTATTCGAAGCTTATGGTGCTTTCACATTGATTAATTGATTGATTGATTTGTTTGAATTGTAATATGTGTGGAGATGTCATTATTGTGTTAATGATAATGATGTAATTTTTTTAATTCCCGATTTTTTTTCTCATCACGATTTATATTAGATGATTATATAAATGAATAGCTTCGAATGGCTGCTCTTTCTCTGCGCACGGCTTTTACGAAACTCTGTCACCACCGTTCCTTTTTTATACAACTGTACGAACAAAAAAAAAACGAATTATAATTATAAGAATATAAATAAATAAAATCAAAGTGTACTTATTAGATAATATAGTACTTTAATTTAGGAGCAAGTCGTCGAGACTCCGCCATTATTGCAAAACAAATGTTAGCGTAAGGTCTAATGTTTAATTACACGAAAGGTTGTTATCACCTTTTTCAAATGCTCATTGAACTTATATATAAGAATAAAACATATCTCGTAGTTAAATATAAAGTGTTGATCGAAAACTAAGCTTGGTTATCTAATCTATCGAAAATGTTTATTTGTCGTACTTGGAGCCGTCAATTAACTTTTAATTGAAACAAATGGACGTCGTTGAGTGCAACATAAGTACTTAGTTTTAATCTGAATTAGCATCGAATTGTATTAAGAATATATATATTGAACTTGCATAATAAATATAATTATAATGACTTTTATATGAATATTATTTTCTTTTTAAACAACTGGACCATATTTAAAATGTGTTTTTTTTTAAATTTATAATACATAATGTATTTGGTTGGACTCTGACTGAAATTATCCGTCCTTGACAGAACAAAGTTCCCTTACACTTGTATTAGGCAAGTGTATATGTATTGTATCATGTATGTAACGTTTCATAGTCACTTTAAAATATTTGTTTTAGTTAAGATACACTGTAAATTAATCAATTTAGATATATTTTTTTGGTGTTACTGCATTAATATTATTTGATTTGTATTTAAATTTCAATAATAAAAATTGTAAAATTGAAATTGGTTTTTTTTTTTAATAAAATAGTGTAACCTTCCGTTTTCCACTTCTCGCCAATGGGAAATTCCGTGTTGAGAAGCGTAACTTAACGCCGACTTTTGTATTGACAGAGAACAGAAATTAAAACGCATTGCTTAGCGGTCAGAGCGCTTGAACGGTTTGCAAGAGGCGCGGGCTCACATCCCGCTGCGATCAAATTTTTATACGTTTTCTAAATATATGTTTTTTCAATTTCCTAAGTGTGCGAATTATACTTTAAAAATAAATTTATAAATATATTTTATAAAATAAATAAAAAAAAATATAATTATTTCCCCGAGCGGGAATCGAACTCAACAAATCACTTTTAATTTCTTTTTATCTAAAATATGTTATGTGTTAGGTGTTTGGATTAATTCGGTTGAAAAGTGTTTCATTTCAAAATTATCGTGTGAACTAGTACGGAATGGAAAAGGCGAATAAAATACGTCGATTAAAGTATCTTAATACGAAATGTGCAAAATATTTAACATCAATAAATTTCTTAAAAAATGATGCCGCGATAATAATCTTGTACTATTTTCTGTATATTTTGCAAAAAGATACTCAATCAGACGATCGTTACGATTTAAATAGATTCGTAATCCGGTTAAAAATAGTTTCATTTTAAAATATGTTAATACAAAAAACCTGGTAGATGTAAATAAAAAACTTCATATGTATAAAATGTATATATATATGTATTACACTATATTATAATATGAAATACAATAAAAATATTTAATATGGCGAATGGATGGAATGGAGTGCATTTATCACATCACATTGGACTTAGTATTACAACTTACATTGACTTGACAATCTCAAACATTTAAAACGACCTACTGCATAAACAAAACAATGAAGTGATTGTCGTCGCTGCACAAATAAAACCCGATAAACAAGTTATTATTTAAGGAAAATAGAAAATTGAAAAGTTTATTTGTTCTCTCTGACTGCCCTGCTATGCGGAAAAAGGGTAAAGCTGTACTAGTAATTTATTTTTTTAATTGCAATTAGCTGGGTTTGCCGTATGTTTGAATTATCAAATACTATGATTGTGTTGAAAGTTTATTTTATTTCGTATGTTTCTAACTATAATAGAGTTTGGCAATTATTAGGTTTTTAAAGTGCAACGGCGTTATTAAGCTTATTTTAAAATATAATTATGTTTATTAAAATTATCACAAACGACTGACCCCTTATGAGAAGTTAAAAATTATAAAATGCAATATAATAACATACAGTCACTCTTATTATTATTATTATTATTGTAAATTGTTACAAATTCGAATTATCTTATTTTTCTTAATCACTTAGATATACATATAAAATTGTATCCATCATTTTTAGTATGATATGACAAAATTCAATATTTTAATTATTGCATACATAATGTGATGTTTGATTGAATGAAATGATTTTAATGAAATAAATATAGCAATAATACACACGTTACAATTAATAATACATATAAATTCGACTATACTAAAAGAATTTAAAACAAAGTCAATGTTTCGGAAGGATGGATACATAGGAAGTTTAAAATACAATTAAATTGTCTTCATTAATATATACTAGTGATGTTACGGATGTATTATTATGGATAAGAATACTATATAGGTTTTGGTTACGGATATGGAATTATTTCGGATTATCCGTTAGTTTCAGATAATTTCTAATTTATCAATTACTTTTTGTTTGGTATTACTTTCATCCCAAATGCCTTTATTTAAAAAAAAAGCTGTTATAGATATCTCATTTAGACTCCACCCGTATCCAAAACTATCTGAGACTTTTATATAGTATTTTATTATGGTTACGGATATATATTTTTTAATTTGGGATATCAGATAGCTTCGTCTACTGTTACGGAGCTCCATAACAGCTCTGATAAATACTTATAAAAATATTTATATATGATAATTATTATATAGCAGTATCAATCATAGGTCCGGGATGGGACAAAGCCTGTTTTCTTTCTTGTACCGCTGTTACCAACTTCCTGTATGGACCAAGTGGCAGTCCTAAAGACTTCAAGTCACTCTCTGTGAGCAACATTAAGGCATCTAAGTCAATTTGCTCGTCTTTGAATTTTTGTATGTACTGGGATAGTCCCCAAGCTGTAAGGAAACGTTCCAGTGACGAATAACCAGATTCTTCAGTTTCACCTTCTTCATCTGATGTAATGGTGGAACTACCTGTGAATTGATGTGATAAAAGTTTATTTAAATTAATAGTTTTAAATTATTATATGTACATTTTAATGACTTAAAGATTTTTCCCTTATAGGTAGTTAGATAGAACCTAGTGTCAAGATACTCCCTCCGTTCTCTACTTTCCGCCCAAAATCGAGACATTGCGAAAATATAATTCACTTTATCATTTTGCTGATTTGAATGACTGATAGATTGATGATTTTTATTAAATCATCATTATGACGAGACAGAGAGCTTTGAGTTCTGCCACTCAACACGCCTATGCCAATGTCTTGAATTTGGGCGGAAAGTGGAAAACGAAGTGTTTTGACACTAGGTTGACAGTAAACATTAAAATTAAATAGAAAAAAAGCAAATTAAACGTCAAGTTATAATGTCTTTTGAGGACACACTTATTTTCAGTGTAATTTATTAGAAATAAAATTGAACCCTGACTGTGATTGTACCTGATTGTGTAGAAGCCCACTCGGCGGGCTGGTAGGCGTGCCGCGCCGCCAGCGACCCCGCTGAGCCTATCGAAAGCTCCTCGCTTGCTGGTAATGCACTTAATGTCGCTGTTATAGAACGCCTGTGAAAATAAAGTATTAGTATATTAGTTTTACGCTTTCTTCAGCATAACAAAACCTTGTGTCAAGATACTAGGTTTATATCCACTTTGATGACTTTGATTTATTAGCTTTGGATCAAGCGCGTGACGTTGGGTTCCGACACTCAGCACTCAATGTTTCGATATCGATAGAAAGTGGAGAAGATTTGACATTAGATTAGGATAAAACGTAAAGAAGACAAAAAGTCTATAGTAATATCGTATCGTATATATGAAATGTAATGACTACGACTATAGTTACCTAAATGCCACACTTCCAAAGCCTGGTCTGTCAAATATACTGGCAGGTTCTTGAAGGAGAACTTCTTGACCAATGCCACTGTCTTCACCCTGCATTGCTGCTAGGAAATCTGGCTGGCTCGTCGACCTGAAAGCATTTAAAATGATATATGCTGAGAAAAGCGAAGAAAAATTGATACAAAAGGATTCAATATAAGAATCATTATAATAAAGGGTAGTTAAGATAACCTTGTGTCAAGAATCAGACTCATTTCTCCACTTTCCGCGCGAAATAGAGACATTGAATGTTGAGTGGCAGAAATCAATACCGCAGTTAGTCTTGTACCAGAGCGGACAAATGAAAATAAATTAAGTTGTAAGTGTCTTCTGGCATCTCAATAAAAATATTGATTATAGACAAACAGACTCAAAAGAAAAACTGGTTATAAAAAACTTTTTAAAATTTAGACGCATGGCTCAGTGGTTAGTGCTTGACGATGGTTTTCAAGAGGTGCGGCGAGAGTTCAAATCCTACTACGTTACAAAATTTCATACGTTTCTAAAACATTTAAGCTTACAAACTATACTTAGTCTGGCCATAAATACTGTTATAATTAAAAATAAATAAAATATTACTTTTGAATTTGGTATCTGTCATTTTTATATGATTGTTAATTGTGTTTTAGAAAACGTATAAAAATTTAAACGCAGCGGGATTGGAACCCGCGCTTTTTGGAAACAGAACGTCTCTTGGACGGTTTCCAATCCAGCTGCGAATTTTTATACGTTTTTCTTAAATATGTTTTTCAATTTCCTAAGTGTGTGATTAACACTTTAAAACAATGGTGATTTCTTATTTTCGCGCCAATATATAGTAAAATATTTTGTGATATTAAAATGGAGTGGGGTGAGAAAGAGAACCGAATCACTGTGATTGAATTACTTAAAGTAGGTATGGTGCCAAATACAATTTTTAAAATCCTCCATACTCTTAGTATTAGTCAAATGTTTTTGTACCGGGCTATTTATACAAGGTGGGCCAAAAGAAGTCATCCAATGTTGTTTGACTTTCATTTTTTTTCTAAATGAAAAACTTTTAATTATGTTTATTCGAACATTTAGAATCTTCCTGGTCAAGTCAAGAAGATGATATAGGCCAAATGGGCGCAGTCACAATTGATTACTATACGGGCTCGTTCAAGGCATTTTTCATCACTTCGGCGAAAACTTCGGGCGACAGATTCTCGCACTCGTGTCGAATGTTGTCCTTGAGGGCTTCCAGAGACTACAAAAAACCCTCCAAAAGAAGTCTGGAACGGTTAAATCGGGCGATCATGCGGGCCAGTGCAAGTCGCCAGAGCGAGCGTGGCCAAACGGCGCATTCTACATCTGTCTAGTTCACAAATGTCAAAACAGATATGACATTGGCCGCCAATTGCAAAAATAAGAGCATCTTCCAATAGGGTTTCTTTTGGCCCACTTTGTAGGTACATTGAAATCTTCTCTGTTTGTGATAGATAAAGATCTGGCCGTCCATGTAGTGTTCGTATAAAAAAGATCAAAGCAGTAAGGGAAAAATTTTGGAGAAATTCTGACTGAAAACAAAAGATTTTATCTCGGGAGATGCAGATGACGTAGGACTTGCAACCTATAAGAGAAACAAGCAATAGTCATTTGTTAAAAGATAATTTAAAAAAGAATAGGAAGGTTAAATCAAAACAACTACTTAAGCGGTGATAATTTGGTCCCTTACACAATCGATTGACAGTGAATAATTTTTCCATAGAAAGAGTAGCTGCTATTGATAACTGGCCTCAACGTTTAAGGGAACAGTCCCTGCAGCCAATAAAGCCAATGGAGACCATGTCGGATAAGCTCTATATATTTTAATGGTTTGTATATTAATGTAAATAATACTCGTAATAATAATAATACATTTATAACATTTTATGCACAATAAAAAAATATTGTTTTTCTTTGTAACAATATATATGGCAAGATTAAGTATACAAGTCTCTTTTTATTTTATCATTCAACACTACATTTGAATATAAAAACTAATTTCAATTTAAAAAATAATAAACAGGTGAATAAAAATGAAAATAAGTAAATCTTAATTTAAATAAAACACCATATATACCTGGTTAAAGCAGGTTTTCTAGTATCGGCCTCAGTAAAAACATCGGCCACAGCGCCGCGTTGCTGCGGCCCGGCGCCGAACGTGCCCACGTACATCACCTCGGAATCGCGACGGAGCCCACTCAGCGACGTCACTGATCTACGACCAGTTGTTTCTATTTCTCCTACCTGAAGTAATTTTGGAGTTTAAATGGGTATTTTAATTATGTTACTTTGAAATAAAATGAACAAGAGAAATTATTGTTGTAATAAACAATATTTTTTATATATATTATATAAACGGCGGAACTAAAAGTCGTGCTGTCTTACCAATCAATTGAAAAGTGACAATTGAAATTATTTATAAGCACTTTTCTATTGGGATACAGTAAGGATGCCCTTAACTAAATCTGATCGTTACGAATCCAGTTGTTACTTATTTATTAGACTTTTTTTCTGGTCTGCTTGTATATAAACTAAGATATATCACTCATTTTTTCTAAATAGATTAAAAGCGAGGAACGGCGACATATCACCAGGTTTTTTCTATCTACCCGACAAAATGCTTGAAACCATTAGTTTAAAAATATGAGCTTTGCATATTACTTTATTGTTATTAGATAAATTAAGTAAATATTTAACCTAGTGTCAAGACACCGTTCCCCAGTTTCCGCCGGAAATCGAGACATGAAAGGCGTTTAGTTCCATCTATATAAGAAATGTTTGAAGATAAACTAGTATTTACCTTAAAATCGTCTTTATTGCCGGTGTTCTTGCCTAGAGTCCCGTTCCTAAGTTTGCTGGCTAACGCTTTCTTGTACACCGCTCCTCGGCCACGAGCGCCAGAGTTTACAGTTCCTACCAACGCACTGTATGTTGGTCGAGGCTGGTCGTCTAACAGGTTGCCTTTTTAATAAATAAAAAAATAAATACAATGCATAATGATACAAATTTAATAAACATAAATTTTACAACCATAAGGTGACATTGTCCAAGTGTTATCCGACAAACAACGTTTTGTAAGTAGTTTGCGATTTTTAAATGAATTAAAATGTATTCTAGGTTTTAATAGATGACGAAATACCTTATATACTAACTTAATTTTTTTTATTTAAGGCAAGTGTTTATGTTATTTTCTTCTTCTATTGTGTGTAAAATTAAATAGAGGAAATAAATTATTGAGCATTAGCCGCTATATACTATAAATTTTATTTCAACATCGAATAAACTTACTTTTATTGATTATAACCATATTTTGAATATTTTAATATGGATATTACATAGATATATCAATGTCACCTATGCTAGACTATCTTAAACCATCTTGGGGGCCATCGGTGCAGTGGGATAGCGTCTAGCTGTAAACGCGATTGGTCGGTGGTTCGATTTCCACTAGAGGTAATGATTACATATAAATATTATTCCGCTCTGGTAAGAAAAAGCTCGGCGTTACGTTCGGTCACTCAATACGCAATGTGTGGGATTCGGACGGAAAGTGGAGAAAGGAGTGTCTTGACACTAGGTTCTCTCTGACTACGCGGGCAAAGGCGTGAAACTACCTTGGCTAGACGACCGAGTCATCTTTTGCTTAAGGGCCATCAGAACATTACTAGGTCTGTGAGGCATCGTATTTGTCTCTTCATAGCCGTTGTCCCACTCCTTTGTCAGCTTCTTGAGTTCCTTTTCAGCCATAATTTCGGCCTTACTTTGCCTTTTTGTATATTGTTTTTGTAATTTTTCATGTTCCTTTTTCGCTTTTTCCTTAAGTGACTTAGCCTTTTTCCTATAAATTATAATATTTTTTTTCATAAATAGTAAATATTATCTAAAGAAGCATAATTAACTGTATTAAACACATTTGTAGACAAGAAAATTCATTTATCTTTCTATTATATGTCGCCGTTGTGCGGAATTAACAAAATAAATATCGGTAAAATAAATACGATTTTTACGATACAATGATTCGCCATCCCTATTATTTGCATAAAAATGCACTAGACTCGTAGTTTATCTGAATGTGATTTAATACTACTTTTTGTCGCGTTTTAACCAAAATATTTGTAAAAAAACAACCTAAACGCTTATTGATTTAAAACGAATGTTGGTAAACTTTGAGATATAGAACTATTGTTGATAGGCAAAAGTATATAATTTCCTATGTGTGTAAATAACACTTTCAAAATGCTAAAAAAAAGTATGTACTTGTCATTGTTTTCTAGTTTTCCAGCCGCTTGATCTAGGAAGCGTAAAATATCCTCTCGTCCATTTATACCAGCTAGTTCTTGCGCCGTGTGCCCATCTACGTCCATCGCGTACAAGTTAGCACCGAAGTTCACAAGAAATGTCACACATTCCTTGTGACCCCTAGCTGCTGAAAGGTGGAGGGCTGTATTGCCGAAGTAGTCAGCTTTGTCTGGTTCACCTCTGAAATTAAAAGTTTTTAGTGAAAGAAAAGGAGGAAAGTGTCCAGACGCTTCGTTCTCCGCTTTCGGTTCGAATTCGAGATATTGTACGTTGAGTGGCGGTACCTAACGCCGGGAGTACCGCTGCTGAATATAATAATTTCCTCGAGCTCGAACCCACAACCATCGCGTCTGAAATCGTTCCACTGCGGCATAGTCTCCTAATATTAATTAAGAGATTTTTTTTTATTAAATATATAAAACATAATGCAAACTATGATAGACAAGACAACTTTATCGTTACAATAAGAAATTATTATGACGTCACAATCAAATTATCTAGCAGTAACAAGATAACAAAAATCAATTAGGTGTAGGCATTATTTTTTTACATATTTTTTTATTCTCGCGACAGTACTTGTCATAAGGGTTGCTACGCCTTAGACTTTCTATAACGACATTGTATCAAACTACAAGTTTATTAGTTTTAATATCTGAAAAATATCACTTAAATGGTCTTTAAAATTCAATTTAAATATTTGAACTGTTTATTTTTATTTACTGGTGGACTTAATTGGTTTTTTGTGTTACGTAATTTGTTACAAATTTTAATGACTTAAGAAACTGTATGTTTCCCTTAAAAATAAAATATATTCTATAATTATTACAATAAGGTATCAATAATGTAATATAAAACCGTGATAAGTGGTAAATATCTATACATTTATGTAATGCCGTTGCCTGAGTCCGTATACAACAGACAGACAGCGCCAATAAGTAAGTAAAGCTTTTTTATAATTTGTAACTCGTTGTTGAATATTAATATTATTATGTGACAACCCTATGCCTGACTTTAACAATGGATCTTTTACATTGGAATTTTTATCTTATTATAATATTCGACGTGGCCATGGCGGCACAGTGGCTTATCATAAACTCGACGGTTGTGGGTTCGATCCTACTCGGGGGGTTATATACAAATTATTTTATTGTAGTGCTCTAAATTTCTTATTATTTATAAATGGAACTATGTTTCTTTTATCTGTACAAATAAATAAAATTGTCTGTTTGTAATATTAAAATAGTCGCTTTTAATAAATGCATATGTATAATATGTACACGGCACATATACCAAATAACATTTTTAACAATTTTTGTTTGTCTGTTAGTTTCGGCTAATCTCTGGAACAGGTGAACTGATCTTGACGAATTTTTTCAGGTCTTTAATAAGTAGTCATGTAATTTAATATATTTTTCATTGTAATATAATGTAATTTTAAAGCTATGACACACTTAAAATAACAAAAATATTTAAAAACATATAAGATGTTCAACGTAGCAGGATTTGAACCTGCGCCTAACCGCCTACTGCTTTGTGACGGTACGTTACTTCATACCAACTGAGTTAGATAGAGAGAGAGAGAAGCTAGAACAGTATAAAAACGAACGTTTAATGCACATTTAAAAGGAAATCCTTTACCCTACACTTGGGTCGTAAGTCCCATGGAAAGTAAAACAATTTTCTTCTCAAACTTCCGAGGCTATCGAGGCTTCCGAACTATATAATGATAATAGATTAAACATTAAAAAAGTTGTAAACAAATATTAATGAAGCCAAAGAAACTGAAACGTGAATTATATATTATTTTCTGATAATAAATTAGTATTTAGTACTAAATATGTTATCGACTTTTTCGTCTATCTGTACTTTTGCAATCAACACAATAATCTATTCTCCGATACTTTTATCGGATAAATAATCACTTATAAAACCATAACAATTAAATGGCATTAGCGGGAATGTATATAGCTTTTAGAAACAAAATCTGACTTCTCACATGTACATGTACCTTATAATATAAACCGTATTTAGGGAACTTTTGGGTTTAAAAAATTATTATGTAAAATACTATAAGAACTTAAAAAAGACATTAAAGCGCAGTGCATTTGAGAGCAGTGTTACTGTAAACGCGATTGGTTGTGGATTCGATTTCCACTCGAATATTAGATCACTTTTATTTCTCGGCTCTGGTAAAGCGCGGCGTTGAGTTCTGCTACTGAACACGAAACGTTTTCATTTCGGACGGAAAGTGGACTAAAAGAACAACTGTTTTTTTGCACACTATTTACATGATAGATTATATTGAAGTTTTCTTGAAGAAAGAAATTTATATGAACATTCGAACATTTGCGGTTTGGAATAAATGTATATTTAAACTGTTATATCTAGGTAGTATATAAGTGAAACATACAATTTGTGGCAATGTCGATTGGTTACCAAAACATACCGTTACCGGTTTTTAGCCGTCTCACGTGCTGCCCTAAATTCTTGCAAAATCACATGCGCCATTAAATTGGTGGCATCATTTTGACTATAACATTCCGCTCGTCTATAAGAGGCATAAGGGGTTTTTTTAATATAAAATATTAATACGTGAAGGTCTAGCCTTAGAACGTTTTTTTACAAAAGGTTATGCAGACGGAGTAAATTGAAGTTTGGCATAATGAAAAAAAGGCTATATTTTTTACAATAATGCATATGAAATACAATAAATTAATAAAATCAATATTACACACACTACACGTGTTTGACATACACTTTAGTATAGTATAGTATAGTTTAGTATAGTCAACTGTGAGGCCTCTTGTATAAATTATTTATAAAATGTAGATATAAAATATGTTTTTCAATATCTATTAAAATTGGTACCTTGTGTTCATAATGAGCATTATATGCAGTGTAATATAAGTGTAATACGGACACGATAACTCTTACTCAAAGCCTTTATAGTTGCCTGCTATTTATTTTGATTTACCTTATTTGTATTGATAATTTAAAATTTATTAATTTTGTAATTTTAAGATTTCGATGAATGTAGTAATAACTTATTAATAATATTTAATAATAACGTAATTTCTATTAACTAGATTCACCATTGCGTAGAACAGAATTTGAATATAAACGTGATTGGTAGTGGGTTCGAGTAGAAACTCGGGAAATCTTATTATAACAACGCCACTCAACAAGCAATTCTTTCTGAGAACGGAAAAAATCGTACAGCTTTTAACTAAAAACACTATATCGTACTATATTATCTATGAATACTTAAACAAAGTACAAACCCTCTTCCACACAGCAGTCTTAGGCCATCTATATGCCCTTCGAAGGCGGCCCATAATGTAGGTGTCATCCCAGATTCATCTTTATTATTGCACTCCTTCCTCGTCGCCTCGCGAAGAACCTCCAATAACCCATCTTTGGCAGCTCTGTAAAAATTAAGTCGACTTTAAAATAATATACATCTTAGAAATTTACTATTAACTATTTGTTATTTATTAAGGAACAGGCTTAAAAATGTGCACATAAGTTTAATTTCAATAAATGGTTGCCTGTGAGAGATCACTTCCAGTGACAAGGCCGCCTTTACACCGATCGGTTCCAAGTAAAATGTTCAATCCTTTTATTCAATTCCAATTCTTCATTTATTTTGTGCAATAAAGAGTTATATTAGTAAATTTTCCTTAAAAAAATATAGTAGATACGTAATGAGCTATAAGGAAAGCTAGTAGACCTGTTTATAACCAAACAAACAAACATACATACATCTCTCACCCTAAACGCATATACCGCCTTCGTATCGTCGAAATCAAAAAAGTATCAAAAAAACAATACGCGTTGCCTTAGGAACGTGTCTATCTCACTTTATACAAGTGTCTTTGAGCACATGGTATATTGAGTAATATTTATCACATAAACACTTCTAATGCATTTCCTTTTAACAATTTTGTTAAAGTGTTATTCACACACTTAAGAAATTGGAAAAATATAATTAGATAACGTACAAAAATTTGACCGCAGCGTGATTTGAACCCGCGCCTTTTCAAAAGAAACCGTGCAAGCGCTCTTCCCGCTAAACCATGCGGCTACGTGGAAATTCTTATACTCTTTTATGCGCAATAATATATGTTAATATATATAATGTATAAAATAGGTGTGTGAATTACACTTTAACTCTACAGAGATGCTAACAACTAATATAAGTTGTAATAAGTGTATAATATATTTACAAAAATAATTGACTCTGCATTTTTTTCCATATAAACTATATGTAAGCCAAATTTCATACTCCTCAGATTGCATAATTTTCATTAAATAAAACCTCAAAGTTACCTAAAAAAATAACCTAAAAATTGCATAAAACTTTTTCCTTTACGGTATATTAATATAATGATAAAAACCACTCATTATTTAGCGGTAGACCTATAATTTGCGTTGATCCGACAATAGAGCCTTCATACATATGTACCGGTCGTCCGGAAGCGATGAAAAGTGTAGCATGGCAATTGGCAACAATAGCTGATTACTTTCACCAAGATGAGGCAATCTCGTGTGAATATGCTTTATGCCTGCGAATCGTTAGAACTAAACGCACTTATATTTTACGTAATAATCATGCGTGAAAATATTGCTATTATAATTGTTTTTATAGGCTTTGTTGATGATCGATTCCACTTGATGAAGGAAGGAGGTTCATATTTAGTTTTACATATTAGTGAAAAAAAAAAGAGTCGATATGTACTGTTTTATTTGAGAAAGCAGATTAGCCAATTACCCTATAGATTATTAGTATGGATAACACCGACTGATAAAAACAGTTCTAAATTTTGACATAATTAAGTATATAAAAATATATAAGTATATTAACCGCTTTGTTCTGTTCTGTTTATTTTACGGTATTTAGGCGTGTCTTTGTTGAAAACAATTCACTTTGCCATTGTCACATAGAATGGAAAAGACACGATGGAATTGCTTCATAAATTTGAAGGTGTGCGTCTGGACTTTAAAATTCCATATATTAAGTAATAATATAAAGATACAATTGAATAATATTTTTTATTTTCCTTTGTCCTGCACGATGACTGTACAGTACTTATCAATCGGAACACATTCTGGGCTGATACTTTATTGCATTATATCTATGTGATTATAGATAAAAAAATATGCGAAAATTGTATTATCAGTCTATAAAAATTAAATATCAATTACAGCGCTTACTTAATATGTTTTGCAGTATTAAGCATTTTATTGAAAAATATGTACCTATATACACATAATTATGTTATCTGATACTACACATACTGGACACGCAATGGTTGTGGATTCGATTTCCAATCAACATACACACAAATACATGATCTAATTTAATAACTAGTCTAGTAAAAAGACATATTTAGAAAACGTATAAAAATCAATTTCCTAAGTGAAAGTTCCTAAGAAAAACATTTAAAAAAAATGTTAAAAATAGTCTAGTAACCAAGTGTGGCGTTAAACGCCGCTACTCAACATGCAATGCAAAAAAGGGCTTGATAATGAAGAGAACAGTGTTCTCACACTAGGTTCTTTTTAAATTTTCATAAATCATTATCATTGATTATATTTATTAACAAGGCATAGAGTAATGTTACTATTATAATATATATTTTTTGTTTTGATGTTAAAATAACTGACGGCCTTGGTTATTGACCCCATAATTTAAATTGTAAGGGCATTGACTTAGCAGCAAATAATTCGAAAAAGTCACGTCACACATAACCTATTCATAGTCGAAGTCAAATAATTTTATTCAAAATGAGAAGATATATGTTTAATTTTTTTAACGTCAAGTAGTTTCATTTGCTACGGGTTCACTAAAGTGCCTGAGACCTGAGAATATTTTTTGTTTCTTTTTTGTTTTCAATCAATTATTTACATATCTATTAGTGACAATGATGCCTTTGAAATAGGCTGGAGCGAGCATTTCATTCCCAAGGCGAATTATTCATGTCATAATCCTATTTAGTTATTATTATTAAAGTTTTTTGTTTTAAAATTTTTTAGTTAATTGATAGTCCTGAAATGCTTATTGTTAGTATTTTGTGATTTATTTAGGATTTCAATGTAAACGCAAGAAAACCTCGTTAACACGATTTCTGTTTATGCTGAAACGGCAACGGCCTAGCTGACTTACAAATTCTGAACGGATTTAGTCAGTTACTCATTGAAAGTCAGTTGTAACCGAAGTTGACATAGTATTCATTTAAAATGAATTATTTATTTTGTTTCAAAAATGTGTGGTTTACTCTCAAAAAGGGGCCAATTTTGTTATGACGGAAAATGCATTGCAAATTTTAAATTATATATATTTTTTTGTCGAACAAAAAATAAATGATAAAATTATGAATAGTACTTAATAAATAAATGTGAAACAAACTAATTTATAATATTTATAACTTTACCAATAAATTAACTTTCTAAAAAATTAATTAGTGCATAATTCGATTTCTCCGCGAAGTAATGATATAATGTAAATTAATTTTCACACGGGTTCTTACGACATGGTATTATAGGAGTTACTGTATTTTGTATTTTATAATTTTTTAGTTTGAATACAAGTAAGAAACAATGATATCAAAACTAGTGGTTGATTCATTGTATATCCATAGATAAAGTTGTGGCACAATGCGAAAGCGTCTGGCTATAACCATGATGATTGTGGGTTCGATCTCCACTCGGGCGAATTTAAATATTTCAGTTACTAAATTCACTGTCATGTATAAGACTTAGCGAGGCGATAAGTTCCAGTCAAAATAAACAAACAGTTGGAATTTTAAATTATACGTATTTTGCCTATGAAGTATACAAAAGTGTAACGGGTAATCTAACACCTGCACTAACAATCGATGAGCTCGTTAGACTATAAGCAAAATTGTTTCTAATGGTAATGGCTGTAGGCTTTAAGTTCCTTTCAGTGCTGTGCCTGGCGATATCTGCCCTCATACCTGTGTATTTGGTGAACCGTAAACATGTAGGGTGCTATATTGTTTTTGATACGGCGTACCTTTTTATCGAGGATCGTAGCAACAGTTAATATAGGTTATAAAATGTAATTTCATTAGATATTTCAGTAACAAAAAAGTTTTATGCGGCGTTGAGTTCCGCCCACGACACGCAATGTCTCGATTTTAGTCAGAAAGTGGAGAACTCTGAGTACATTCAGCGGGACGTCCAAGTATTCAGATAGGTAAAGAGATCTAGTTTAAATATTTCTTAAATGTTATTTACATACTTAAGATTTACATATTTATTGAAAATGTATAAACATTTAAATTCGTTGCGGATTTCGAAAGGAAGCCTCTTGGAAATCGTGCAATAATAACAACTTTTTGTTGTCTGGACGGTTTCCAAGAGGCGCACGTTGAGTCCCGCATCGTTCAAACTTTTATACGTTTTCTAAAAAATGTTATTAAAAAATCCTACTCACTTCTTTCTTAACTTCCCTTTTATCTTAGAGGCATTGCTATATCAAAAAACGAAAATAATTCTAATCTAAATATAGCTTCTAGTTCCCACTAATAGCATCACACATATAGTCAGACACTAAATGTAAAATACGAGTTGACTTGGCAACGTGTATGTCAGTTCATATAGAAGAGTAAAATATTGTGTATTTCTAATGCATTATAAAAATAAATATTGGTACCTTCCATGTAAACTTTTGCGCCAAATTCGATATTCCCTCATCATCAAAATTTCATAAAAGGGGCCAAATTTATACCCCGTCCTATATATACCTTTTGGTAAATAAAATTCCAATTCATATCGTAAATCATGAATAGAAACTAGCCTTTGTTACTTATTATTGCTTTACACGTACATCCTACACTTGTGTGTTTTATTGTTTTCCAATTTTCAATGATATAGTGCTGTATGTGGCTTTGTGCGAGGTGCGGAAGCAAGGCTGTAGGAGACACGCTCCGAGTGTCAAACGGTTCAACGTACCGATTTGTCAGGTGGCAAATGTCAGGATCGTTCTTGGAATTTTCAATGTTCATTTTTATATTTTTAAAGCTTATAACATATTGCATCCGCTTTTCAATTGCCTAGCTTAGTCAGTAATTTAATGGGGTAACCTACTGTACGGACATCATTGCTGGCGTCTGCATTACTAAGTCGTACAATTGCTTCTTCTGGGGACCTTCAAATTGAAAGTCAAGAGTGTGTCAAGCGTATCAACGCTTAATATCAGGCTTCATGTAGTCAAACATAAGCCTATCATTTATATAAAAAAAAACATTTCATTCTCCACCTTTCACTTCTTAAATCTTTCTCACAGATAGCTGGGACGACGATACCCCTCGCTGACATTTGCTTAAGCAAATTCCAATACTGTTGGGGATCGAACCTTAAACCACATTGGTTTAACATTCAAGACATGGTACGTCATAATAAATATACGCATATAAAAATTTAATAAAACAAATCGTAATGTAAAAACTATAAATATATGCTTATTAAGCTTTGTAGAAATTACAGTATGTCACACTAAATGTAATAAAATGTCGATGATCCTAGATAAGCTATATACACAATGATTTTAAATGCGCGAAATAAAAATAATCAGTTATTAAATATAAATTAATTAAAATACAGCCGCTTTCTAATGTCGTTTATTGTTTTATACGCAAAATTTTTAAACCTGTTAAAATATATTATATTAGAAAATTACGCTTATGTTAGTTAAGTTTAAGTAATACATGAACCAGAACACACAAAATAAAACATTCGTTCAATTTGGGTAAAATTAATTTGGTGTTAAACGATACAATTATAGAAAAACGTTTCATTTAGGCACCATCCTCTGATCCTACTTGAATCTTTTAATCTGACCGAAATTGTAGTGAGTTGAACCCTTACTTATCAATACATATAATAAAAATGTAACTGATCGCTGTCAGTTCTTGGAAGATATATGAAAAAAATATATAATAATATTGTGGCATATATATTTAATTACTTTTTTGTTTGTCTGTGCGTTTGTGCACGCTAATCTCAGAAACAGCTTAACCGACTTCAATGCACGGCTATTGTATTTTGGTAAATTTCCCATAACGTTAATTGTTTATTTAATTTCAATTGGTTCATTAATAGAAAAGTTACAACAATTTAAGCATAGTTTGTGTTTTAAGTGAGAACGAGGTGGGCGAAAAAACGAAATGGTCAAAGTCGTGTTGTTTACAAAGGCGCAGCTGTGAGAGGATCGCTAGTATTATATATATATATGGTATATAATACTAGCGATGGTGGTAACCATTTAAAATACAGGTTTTAGACAAAATGTCCCAATTCCCGATTCGCTACTGGAGAAAACTAACAACTTGTAACCAAATTTTCAAAAAAACTATTACTAATATAAATTCTAAACTTAATAATTTTACGAATGCATAACACTTAATAAAACGACGTTACCCGTAATGTTATGACAAGTGATTCATTTTGAAATGTTAATACGGGTGTTTATATACCGGATGCCTGACGGAACAGTTAGTTAAGTATAGCAAATTTGGATATCACATCCAGTATTAGATTTCTAGAAGAGAACAGGCTGTCACAGAGATTGGGAGTTTTGAAGGAAACACGACCTTATGGCTGTCGTTCAAGGTTTAATTTTAGTGTAAATTTTTTATACTAAACTGTTTACATTTATATCTCAGGCACCTTTCTAAATAAAATTGTGCAGGTAAATGTTTGTATATCTGTTGAATAGTTAAATATTGGCTTTTGAGCTAGTAACTTCATTCGAATACGCGCCTCTTGGGAAGCCGTCAAGCTCTCGGCCACCGCTTAGCCATGCGGGTATGGGTTCGAATCAAATTTTTTGTGCGTTTATTAAAAAGTAATTTTCAGTTATCTAAGTGTGTGAATAACACTTTAAAATATGCAAATCTTTTTGGTTGTTATATGGCCTAAATTTATATATAAAAAAAACGCAGTAAAGCTGTTTTCATTTTACTTCATTATAACAAATGTAATTAGAGTCCAACTGACGTACAGTAGTACGTATGTATGAATTGATGTGTAGAAATTTTAACACATTTATTATTTTAAAAGTGTTATTCACTTACTTAGAAAATTGTTGAACCCGCGCCTCTTGAAATCTCGCTGCGTTCACCTGAACGCATGGCTTAGCGGTCAGAGCGCTTGAACGGTTTCAAGAGGCGCGGGTTCCATCCATGGTTGATTTAAATTTTTATACGTTTTCTAAATATCTAAATATATATATTAATTAAATACTTAAATATTTTTTATGATCACTAGACGGCTGTTGTTTTGTAACTGAACGCTCTGTATTTGTATAAACAATTATTATTTAATTTATAGCGTTTTCATTTATTTTAATTACTCGCATTACAATAGGCGCCCGAGCATTTTTATTTTAACATTTTAAGTATATAAAAAAATTGCGAAGTTATAACTTTTATGAATAATAAGCCGGAAATTTAATAACAAGAAATATATTAAATTAATCTTATCTTTAATAAATTGTATTGATAATTCCTTAATCAAAATACCGATGATACGTAATAATATGCAGATATTAAATATAGGTACTTACTTGTGAAACCTATCCGTTGTCATTTTTATCCTAATTTTGCACTTGTTTAAATTGAACTCACTTTTATTGAACAGGTAATTCAACTCATTTTCAATATCTACAACAAAACCGCGAATTTGTTGATGGGAAAGTTTCTGCTTTGTCACACTTTACACTTCAATTCGCTCAATTTGTTTTGTTTTTAACTTAATTTTGTCACAAAATCTATAAAAGGAACTTTATAAAATATAAAAACTTATAGAAAGAGTTAAATCCAAACAGTTTCTCAGTTCACATAGATTTCTGTTGCCGATAAAAGTAAATACCATTTAATAAACAATATAAAACTTAAATAACCGAGCACCATGCACCTGGTCTGTGGGAAAAAGTGAATACTTACTGAATCATAGTGAAGATAGCAACGATTCAAATCAATGACCTCGCTGATAAATGCCAGCGCCATCTATTTATGAGATTGACAACACAACAAAAGGTTGATCAGGCAAGGCCTAGAAATTGCCACCAGCGACATCTATTGTTTAATAGAAACTACAAACCGAGAGTTCAACTTGCAGAGGCGTAATATTGCTGTGGAATTATTTTGAATTGTTTAAAAAAAAAAGATGGTAAGGGCAAGATAATTATATCTTGTAAAAGGATGGGGAGGGCAGTCTTTGTCATGATCAAAATGAAAAAAATTAAATATGTATAATATGTACTTCTTACATATATATTGTAGAATAGTATATAAAGTAATGATCAATTTATTTCTTGTGTGTTTATTATTATTTATTTCAAATATTTTTTACATATTTATCTAATAAAATATCAGTTTTCTTTTGATCGTTCATATTAAAATTGATGTTTTAATTTCATTTCCGTAAATGAATACTATGAATATGATACCTTTTTTAAATGGTATGTTTACACTTCAATATATGTTTGAAAAAAAGTCTGCGTCTATAGGGAGTCATGTTTAACTTAGTACTGTGACAGGGCATATTTAAAGGCAGCCATAAAAATGTGAATCCCCTCTTGAAAACCTATAAATACATATATAGCCATAGGTTTATACGTTTTCTAAATACCCATCTTCAATTTCCTTGAGTATTCTGTGTGAACTAACACTTTAAAAAAAATGTTCAAAATATATAGTATGACGTGTCTAGTCAAGTACTTTGTAATATTTTAATTAGTAATAATATTATAATTATATAGCCAGCGATTAGACGCGTTGCCAGGACAGTCTGACTGCAAAACGTGGTTTATCGCTGTTCATGGTAAAAATATGTTACAACTTTGCATATCTAAGAAGAAAGCTAGATGAGATACGACAACATAATGTATCGAGATAATGCTCATATAATTTTGTTGTGTTTTTAAAGTGTTATTCACTTATACTAAATCAAAAAAAAGACATACAAAACATATAAAATTTAAACATGACGGGATTTGAACCAGCGGCAGGACTTGAACGGTTTTCGAGAGGCAGCGAGTTTCGAGAGTCACTATATATATTTTTTTCAATCACTCATATAATTATAACTTAACGATTCTTGTCAATCACTTTTCTGTTAGTCATATATACAAAAATATATTCAGCAATACCACCTAATTATAAACTACACATCGCTAGAATATTATAAAAAAATTTACAAGCAAACACAAGCGAAAACGATACTATTAAAAAGATTAGTGAAACGAATGGATTGTTAAATGGACGAGATACGAAACTTTTATTAGTATATATCTACTGTACTTAACCGTGTCGAGGATTTGCACAAATATTTACCATCCATTAGGCATTTATCGGCTAATGCGTTTTATATGTAACCCTTCAGCTCTATTGCCGACATCGCGCGGTAAAACAATAATTTTCGCTAAAACATTTATCTAATATCTTTGTAAACATAATTCTATTTTAGTATTAAAACTAAGAGAGCTTGTTACACAAATATGTAGCTGCCATATAGATAGTATTAAATTATTTGTTATATTTTAATTATAAGTACGCAATGTGTTGAATTCAGGCGGAAATTGAAGAATGGAGTGTACTAGTCCCTAGTACTTCAAATGGATATGGGCGGATACAATAGTATTTGCCCATCTTCTTCTTCTTCTTAGCATTAATCCCGGCCTACCCAGGGTCTGCCTTCCTATTCAATCCCCTCCACTTTGCGCGATCTGTACAACAGTATCTTCCCATATCCATTTATAACAGTATAATACTAATTTTCGCACTCTGGCAAGACAAAGCACGGTGTTGAGGTATGCATGCAATCAACACACAAATTCAAGGGGAACTTGGAGTAGAGAACGGAGTGTCTTGACACTAGGTTTCCTCTAGGTTAGTTGCACAAAAAGCGTGAAGCTGCCTTTCTATACCTTAATTCTAAATGTCAGTTTTAATTATAATAATATAATTTTAATTTAATTGTGCCTATCAAGGCACGCATCTCTAGAATCGTCCAGGGTTGGCATAAGAAATTGGTATAGGCCTCTATTCTATTGCAATGTTCAGTTGTAGAAGCTATCGTCAGTTATCTAGCTTATAAAAACATTCCACTAAGTAAACAAGGCAATTATCACTTGCACACAACAGCTGATTTACTATGACAGTGACAAAATCAGCTCTTGATAATATTTTATTTAAGTATCAACTAAAACGCTTAATAATGGTACAATAATTTTGAATTTATGTCCTGTAAGCTTTCTGTATCATGTGGGTCTCTGAGAGAAAGATTTTTTTAATACAAGCATGTATGTAGGTACTTTAAAGTATTCTGTAATTTGTATTTAATTTAAACAATTATATGATGAAGAACAAACCAATTAGCAAAAGCTTACAAAAAAACGATTAGCAAAATAAATAAATATAAATGCACTTTGACTGTACGTCTACTCTTATTACATTGCCAAGCGAAGACTATGAACAAATCTCATTACCATCAAATTCGTTTAAGCCCTGAAACATTAAGGATTTATGGTCCCCCTCATCAGAAACCTAATTAGCTCCAATACGCGATAAACACACGAAACCTTAATGATATCATAATCCTGCCGAGATGATTGCCGATATAGCTTTTTTCATGCTCTTTTATCGCCCGATAATATAATAATCGCATCGCTGACAATAATGGCTTGCCAAATAAAATCTACCTACCCTATATTCGGATCGAAATTGTTACGAATTTTTATCATAATAAATACCAAACGAAAATGGGCTCTATATATAACATATAAAGCTGCAAGTTTGTTGAAACAATGAAATCGTGTTGGACATATTCGATTATCCAAAAATACCGAAGCTCCAGTACAAATTGGGTAAGTTCGGAACGCGGGAAAGCAATATGTTTTTATTTCTTTTTAATTTCCGGTTCGCTTTAATGGCGTCGAAATCAATATAATGGTGAGGCGGGCAGCGCCATTTTAGCATTTTGTGGATTTGCTCATTTAACATGATTGAGCTTAACCGAGCGCGCCGATTTATATAATTATATATATTTATTTGTGTTTACGCGTTTGTATTTTCAATCCTTATTCAAATGTTTACTTTGATGATTCATTGATTCCGTTTGAATGGGATATGGGCTATGGGATAGTTACGTCAGACTTACGGTAACAAGAAAAAAAATAAGAACCGATCTACGGATACTTGATTAGTTATGGAAATCTTTAAATTAAATGTGTTGTATCAGATATTGCTTATTTCATATAAGAGAAATATGAGTAACGAATAAACCTAAGGAATAGGAACAATCTAGAAAACAAATCGTATTTTTTATACGTTTTCCAAAAAAGGTTTTTAATTTCCTAAGTGTGTTAATAACACTTTAAAAAACATGTAAAAATAACGGGTAATGTCTAACTGCATACGACGACTTTGGGTTAGCTTCTAACCCACAATATGTATTATAATAATAATATTCTCTCCCGATTTCATTGTTATGGTGTTTTTTAAAAAAAGAACAGAATTATATGCCACAGCCTATAAGTGACATAGGAGAGAGATATAACTAAAAAAAGGTTGAATATAAAAACAATACAACTGTCAATCATTTTCTAGTCGATTTATTGCTAGAAAGCATCGTATTGTTTTCAATGTGTATTCCATTTGATATATCATTCAAATGCCGCCGCCGCGTTTGACGCGCATCAATCAAACTTTCGCACTTATTACGATACAGTTCAACTAAATTCCTAAATACAAGTCCAGTAATAGTCGATACGAAAACTACATAATCATGGCCTTTGACGAGTCATTCCGGCCAATCAATCGCGGTGTCGTCATATAGAGTAACTTTGATGAGAGGCTCGTGATTATTTAAATATATCCTATAATTAATCTTTAAAGGATGATAAATCACTAAATATACAATTTCTTGTGCGAACAATTTTTTTTTGTTTTTTCTTTTATTTTGTACATTTTATACGTTTAAGGGCAGTTGTTGTGCCCTGTTTCTCTAAAATTTATTTCAAAATTCTAGCGGAACTTGTCTCAAAATTGAAATGAGCCGTTGAATTTAAGTTAAGCTAGAGGAATCTCTACACCAAATATTATCCATATGCTTAGTATATTACAGTATATATGAATACAATACAGATAAATTTTATTGCACACATACATACATATCTCAACCTCAATAAAAAAAAACCATTACTTAAAAACATAAATACTACTAACGTCATAAAATCAAATCAAAGTCAAAATTATTAAAAAAAATATTCCGTCTCAAAGAAAGTTGTCAACAATGTATGCGTCTGCTAAAGTGGTAAAAAAACATTAATGTATAAACGGGTACCAAGTTCGATATTATGAATATGTGTGTTATATGAGACATAAACGGGGACCAAGTTCTATAAATAATTCTGGAATTTAATTATAAGCAAAGACTTCACAATTTTTTACTAGATCTAGATATGGCCGAGACACGTTCCTTGGAGTTTGGTGATACTAGCTTCACGCTTATAAGGCTAGCAGGCTAGGCAGAGAGATTCCAGTGATATGACACTCCGTTCACTACTTTCCACTTGAATTCAAGACATTATATGTTGAGAGGCAAAACTTAATGTCACGCTTTGTTTTGTTGACTAGAGGAAAAAAATAAAATTACTAATCGATGATCGTTCGACTGAGGAAAACGGTAGGAAACGAACCCACAACCAATCGAGTTACAATAATTCTTTCTCTGTCTTCACTCGGTACAACTTGTCATTTCCGGTTTTCTATCGTTAATATAGTCATGTACTTTCATTTCGTTCAAAATTATCATCTATAACAAATTGTTTGACTAATATGATTTTCCATAATAAGAAGCAAGTCATCCATCGATCTACTCACTTCCGCCACTTAACGCTGTTTGTGACTCCATTAGTACAGGAACTGTTTTGTTGCTTTATACACAACTAGAGTTGAGTATTCTATACTATTTGCAATTTTATATTTTATATTATCATCATCGATTTATAGAAAGAATGCGTGTAAAATTGAAAATTAGTTATATTTTACTATTTAAAAAAATAACATAAAATGTTATTTTTTAATAACCTTTTGTAGGAAATATGTATTTTTTTTTAAGAAGACAAACAGTAATTAATTAATTAACACAAAAAAATATTAAGGCAAATAAAATATAATAACAGACTCGTCAAATATTAAACATATTTAACTAAAGAATTTAGAAATAACAAATGAGATACATATAGGATTTAGAAAAGAAAGAAAGAAAGAAGGATTTTATATTTCGTAACGGTATCTACGAATAGGAAATTATTTCCTTAAGTAAAAAAGTTAATATTATAACAAATATCTTTAGAATGTAGCATTTGTTCGTGTAATGAAGCACTTAGCTTCGTAGAGCATAGACTCATGACTTGATACATGTTTCTAATATGAGTTGATGTGAAGATGGCATATTAGTTTAGTTCTAATTGATGTAAATAGAAAGACGAAAAAAACATAATCTAATAATGTAATAGTTCGCAAAAAATATCGACCGCGTGTCCGTTGTGTACCAAATAATATAAAATATATAACAAAAATTAGCTTTCTATAATTAAACAGAATTAATTTAAAATTTATACAAATACTGTGGCGTTGGAGGACATCGTGTCGCAGTGGTACACAGTTTGTTACTGTTAAAGCAATTGTTTATAGATTCGATTCCAACTCGTGGAATAATAATATTGAAATTATTTTCATATCTCCGCTCTGGCAAGACAAGGGTTCTCCGTCAACCTTGCTATATGACAAAAAACGATAAGCTGAAAAAAATCGCAGCTATAAGTTCCGGTAGCATCGCCAGCGCCAACACACAAAGACTCAAATTCAGATCGGAAAGCTGAAAACGGTAGCTTGACATAAGGTTTTCTCTGCCTACACCTTTTTTTTAACGTGAGGAAAAATACCAGGCCGATTTAGGACTCGTATCTGATAGGTGGAGTCCCACATAACCATCTGGCACGATTATGTGGCACTCCGGACTGGCCGATAGGCCGTCCGTATACCCACTATACCCTGCTTTGTGACCTCCCTTCCTTCCTATGCGTGAAGCTAGAATGAATTTTTATACCGATCGAAGTATTAATTTTACCTATTTATGTATATATATATATATATATATATATATAAATCATCGGTGGACCACTATCCATTATTTGTCCATCGGGTAATAAAAGTAAGCTACCTTACAATATACAGAAGTTGTGTGAACATTTCTAGCAGCAAATGCAAAGTACCAATTAATATGAAAATACCACATTATTATAAATCTATATATATATATATATATATATATATATATATATATATACTGTTTTGCTGCATTCATTTTTTTGGATGTTACAAAGTGGTCATGCCAAAAGGCGTGAAATAGCCAAAACAGTATTTATTTTTATATCGTGATTGCAGATTGATCTATAGATTACTTAAGAAATTTCACGTCGTTTTCGCTTTAAATGTAGCCTGAGTAAAAACTAGTATTAGATTTTTCGGATTAGTAAAAACCCTGACATTTTTGATTTCTTATGAAATAAATTTGAAATGTTCTATTAAAAAAGTACAATATACTTTACAATTTATTTTCTAAAATAATTTATTTAATATTTTATATAACTGAAAATTCATTAATATACTGACTAGCTTGTGTCACCTTTTAAGTTTAGAGTGAATTTGTAAAATGCTTAATAGTGTATGATATTAAAAAAATATATGTGCCGTTACCGGCTTCACGTTTCTTCCGGAATACGACACATTGCGTGTTTGGGTCGAGTGGCGGACATAAACTGCGCTTTGTAGCACTTTGTCTTGTTCGAAAGAGTGGAGAAATGAAAATAAAAATTTTGATCGTCCCACCGGGTAGGAATCGAACCTTCAACCAATCGCGATTACAGTCAGAAGCTGTCCCTCTGCACACAATGGCACCACTTATTTACAAAGACAAAATTCTGTAGCTTTGTTATTAAAAGCTTACAATCAGGCAAGTACATAACTGGTCTTGCCTATGTTTAGTTACTGTAAGTTAGCCAAAAAAAATCCTGTCTATTTTTTACAGTAACATTATATTTTTTATTAGATTTTTTTAAGTAAAATTAAGGAAAATATACTATATTTTTTGTATATTCCCCAAATTTGTAAATTATAATAAAGAATATAATAAAACAAGATAAAGCGGCGTTGAGTTCCGCAGCTCAAGACGCAATGTTTCGTTGTCGAGCGGAAAATGGCGAAGCCTTGTCACTAGGACCTTCTCTCTGACTGCCCTGCTTTGCTGTAAAAAGCGTGAAGCTTTAAAAAAAAGAATAATATAATATTCTACATTATATAAGTGTTTAACGTTTACTTTACTTCATAACTGATCGTGACTTAAACGTCAGATAAATGTGTCCTGTTAGATATTGGATACTCTATTTGACCGGAAGCAGGAAATGGCCACTAGCGATCGCCATTATGAGCTTCTGGTAGAGCAAATGCTTATTTAGTATCATATACCTTATAATGTGCAATATTTACATTTAAATTGTATGCGAAAAGTTGTTTATTGTTACGATTAAATATTAAAAACTCATTTAAATATCTAGATTATTAGGATGGAAATATCTTAAATGAATTTGGAAAATCTATAACTACAATCACGAAATTAGACTCACTTTGATTGTATTAAAAAGGATTTGACGCCAATATTGCCGTCAAAACTTCCTTTTTTCCCCCTTCTGTCAATGTCTTAGGATCCCTTCCAAAGCGGATTTATTGTTTATTTTGATTTTTTTTCTTATTAAAAGCCTGATTATGCGAATTGTTATGGTTTCTAACATATCTCCAGTGTTCTTCCCTTGTATGTCTCCGGAGGTCTTGATCTGTAAAAAAATTACCGTTGCCTGACGCACAGATGATTTCTTAACTCGATTTTGACGTTAAAGTGTTTGATTATTAAAATAACTAATATCGGTAATTATATCAAATTACCCTAATTAATTTTATGAAATTACTGATAACAGTTAAATAATTTTATTATAATTTACCTGTACTGTACAATTAACATGTAAAGTTGATATTTTATTTATTTTTGATATTGTAAAGTTTTTACAACAAATAACTCTCGCTGACAATTTCCATCCGTCTTCCCTAGAAGTTCACTGAAGTCGACCAATAAATCCTGAGTAGAGTTCAAGTGAAAAAGACTTGGATAACTTTAGTAAGTCCGTGAAGTTTACGACATCCATAAATATAAAATATATTTTATTGTAATTAATTTTATAATGTTGTCTATGATCCTAAGCTATAGTTGTTACTTCATATTCGAAAGTCTATAAAGTGTTAAATGCTTTAGAATAATCTTCTTGTTACTTACAAGTTCTAAAGCATCCGAAGTCTATGTAGACTATAAGAAAAAAAAAAAAAAATTTATTCTAATTATAACTAATAAAAATGTATTATTTGACATATTGTTAAATACTTATAATGCAATTTAATTATTCGATAAAGTCGTATCGTGGTCTTAAGGTGTAATTATAAGTTCAATCTTTAAAGGCTCTTTTCGGTTTGTAACGAGTTTCAAATTGGAAAATCTACTCAGAAGCCAAGTTCTGAAACTCGCCCTTGTTTTTCCAATTTTCGGCTTTCAACCTGAAGAAAACCGTAATCAACGTTCCATTAATGTGTTTGATCACTCTATATTTTAGCCAATAAAATAATTCAATCAAATATTAAAAAATGCCATTAGTTTATTCAATTTGAAATGTTCTATAATAAAACATTTTTTACTACTTTCTATGTTATTGTCACAAACAATACAAAATGTGTGAAACATGACCAACAGTAGGAACAGATTAAAAAATCATCCAGGATAATAAAGAACTTATCGGCTGTGAGATCTGACGCCGGTGCCTAGCGAATGGAAAAAAGTAAAAAGGCGGGAACTTGATTCATAATGGCGTCAAACATGGCGGCACTGATTGCGATCTGAAAGGCAGATAAGGGGGGTGGCTAGCTTTGTCTTGCGGCTGATGACTATTACACTGGATATAATAAATAAACATCTGCTGCATTATTATTTGCATTGTACGAAGGTGCTAATGTAGTGTATTTAGTGATGTGACTTTAATAACTTTGAAATAAATGGCTACCTGGACTTTAAAGGTTAATTGGATTTTATTGTTGTTTTGAGCACTCTGTGGATATTGTGCATGAAGCCTACAGTGTTAGCACTATTTTCAGCAGCCAATTTTAAAGTTATAATTCCTAAAAGTATTTTAATTTAAGAATTGAAAATTTTTGGTTATATGCTGTTATATTCTAAAACGTAAATATATGGTTCATCTATATGTAACCTGATATTCAGAGGAAATATTTTGCTGTATAAAATAATACATCATTAGAAGAAGAAGAATAAAGATGCAGTCAAAAACTACAATGTATCCCAGGTGCTCTATCTTCTTAAAAGTGCTTACATGACAAAACACTTCAAAATAGTCTCCACTTTTTACTTTATCTCTAGGGTCTATATTTCAGCACTCACGGACTAGAATCCGATGTTTGTTCGGATATTTGAATACAATAAAAAGTGTAATAAAATAAACTGGCCGCAATAATTTTTATTGTAAGAAGGGGCCTCGAATTATCATTTAGATGGGGTAGTCGGCAATATGGCGCAAATTCGAGGGCAAAAAATAAAAAATAGATCGACAAAGCTGAGCATCAATTGTTAGGGCGATGTTTTTACTTTTCAGAAATTGCCACGTACTTTGTTGGGATCAGTTTCAGTTGTTGCGCTTTATTAGAAACGTTGATTTCTTAACAAGAACAAATGAAATTAAGTATATATTAAATATTATTTTTCAGTAAATATGAAATGATAAATAAGAAATACCAATAAATAAGCACATTTACTTAAATACAGTTAAAATATATTGTCTAGATATAAAAGACAAATTTACGATTTTTTTCTAGTAATTAGCTTTATATTTTATAAGAAACAAATATGCAAATGTATTAGTTAAATACTAAATATGTAAAATAGACAATTACAAACGATAAAAAATGACTATGATACTTTTTGAACAATAAATAATTGAAGTTGATTTTTCTCAATTAAATATATGATAATTAGTTCCAGCTAGTTGAGTATTCATGGCAAGTGTCGGGATTTAATACAAATATTAAATTTTAATCTAAGTGTCGTCGCCAACGAGTATTAATGACGATCTCCCCACAAAGAAGTTATTCCCCTGGAACGCATTAGTCTGATTCAATTCTGTTCATATTTATGAAAGGATAGCGGAAGCAGAAGCGGAAATGTTCATATAAGCGTTTTTCTCTATTTAATTTTAACTTGTTATCATTTAAGATTACATAACTAATTTTCAAAATATTTTACGTAATTAATGATTTCTTTTCTTTATTCCGCTAGTCAAGACACTTTGCGTATACGATACATTACATAGCGCGTTATATATATATATAATCTATCTCAACATAATAATATATAATTACACAACTTTTTTATTTGTATTGGCTTTATTTGTATTATTTTTAATTTAAAGTTTTATTTCGTTCTTTCCCGTAGCAGGCATTTCGGGCGATTATCTTCATTTTAGCTTTTCGAGCATCATTCATTAAACTTTGATCACATTTTCAATATGGAATTTATACGCTCAAACATTGAAAAAGACGGCCTATTACACACGAAATGTGTAAAACATCGCCACTTACACATTTATTAGACGTTTCTTCTCCATTCCTTGACACTAAGACTAAGAGAAGCCAAGTATATAACTTCGTATTAAATATTCCTGGTGTTATATAAATATAATCTGAAATCGCTAGCACTCTTCACTATAGTAAGTCCCTTAGAATCGGTTAGTTGTATGTTTGGGGAACGCCAAATGGAAAGAGAATCAGCGCTGATAAATGAATTCAGAACAAATGTTATTTTGATGTTTAGCGATACCGCAGCGTTAGGGGCGCGCCGCGACTATTTTCATTGTATTGTTCAAGTGATCGTCCAATTCATTGGGATTTACGTTTACAGTTATTCTCCATTGTTTAAGATGTCACTTTATTTAGAAAAAAATACACTTGATTTAAAAAATATGGTCTTTTGTACCTGAGAATATGTTTACAGAAGCTAAATGTATAACGATGGTTGGTAGGTTCAAATTCACTGTAGACTGTTCTAGGTAATATGGTTTCGGAACACCTCATAACAATCACGGATGTGGATTTAAAGAAAAAAAAAGATTCCGTATATTAAGTTTTTCATTTATTATAGTATAAGCTAATATAAATATATATATATATATATATATATATATAATGTAATATGTATTAATGTCGAAGCATTCTTCTATACATCAAATTAATCTTAGAACATTTTAAAGCATAATAAAAGTCAACATATTAGAACTCAAATTCATTCTCTTGATTTCGAATTTATAGAATGTTAAAAGAATGAATTTGGAGTTCATAATCTATGAGATAAATTATAATTAAACTCTTCTTTCCTCTGGTGGTGGGGCTGGTTCTTCTGGTTCCGGTTCAGGTGGCGCTGGTTCTGGTTCTGGTTCTGGTTCTGGCTCAGCTGGTGGAGGCTGTTCAGCCTCCGGTGGCGCAGGTTCAGGTGCAGGTGGCGGTGGTGGTGCCGGTACGGGATTCCCCTTAGAGAATTCAATAATATTTAAAACACTTAAATCATTTACATAGTTCAGCTTCATGTAGCTCGTTTGGTATTTTGAAAGTGTTACTTACGGACTTATTATTATTTATTATTATAAAACATTTTTAGAAAATGTTTTTTAGTAATGTAACGTGTAAGCTATTGATTTGGTGTCAGAATATACATTATGAAGATCTAGACTAGGTCTCTACGAACGAAACACTTTTATTTATAATACTAAAACGAACTAAAACTTCAACTAACTAACTAATACTTCAACCAACTAACTAACTTAAACTTTAACTTAACGCTGCGCTTTGTCTTGCCAAAGCGACTAAATTAAAATAGATTTATTAATGTTTGCCGCCTCCATAGCCATAAGTATTATTGCTTACTAATTTGTATGCAATCCAAGCGACGGTAGTATTTTCAAGACGAGGTCCCATTAGAGGGTTCATTTGTCCAAAGTATATTGTGAACCAGCTGAAATTAAATGATTTAGCAATTATACTGTTACTAATATACTTTATTTGGATATGGTTTTAGATGGTCTAAGCGCGTAGTCCGAGCATTCCATAATCGAGTAGTCGCGGTTAAAAATATATAGTTTTTATTTTCAGTATTTCAAGTATTTCTAATTTCTCCCTTTTTCCCTTATTTGATGGGTAAGGAATATTAATATCGCAGTTATATCGAAACCAAAGGAAAAAACGACGTTATTCTTATACTTCATTATACTATACTCATATTTAACGCTATATATACCTTTTTGAAATTGATTGTAATTTCTAAATATATATATTTCAACCTAGTTTCGTTCCTAAGTCCTAAGTTGTATACAACACACACAAACAAACAAAACGAAATTCTGGATTCACATATTAATTTAGATATAAGGTAAACGGTATTTTAATCAGTTAAAAGAGCTTACAAAATCCACATGCAGAAAGCTGAAAGCATGATACTGGCTTGGACTATCCTGTAAGTACAGAAAGAAATTTTAATTTGGAATGGCAAAAATAAAACATGATATGAAAACAAATGCTATGTGAATAGTAAATTTGTAATCAAGACAAGTATGAAACTTAGGTACAAATATTTTGAAATGAAACCAGATTAATCTAAAAATAATAATAATAATCTTTAAAACCCAACCCCAATTATGGGGTTTAAAAATGTATTTTCGAATACCAATATTATACGTGGTTAATCCGGTTAAAAATAGTTTCATTTAAAAATGTGTAATAATCGTGAAAATCGAACTTACTATACAAATATTTGTCGTGTTCCTGCAATTTCAAGGCAAACTCAACTTACCCACGGTTAGGTCCTTTCTTCACTAGAAACGGTCCAATGATGAGTATGGCACCAAAAACAGCAGTAATTGCATATAGTGGAGTGAGGAAAGATTCATACTTTCTCTGGCCTTCTTGTAACGGAGTTATATCTATTTGACGCTTGTCGCGAAGTTGATCAATCCCATAATCAGGATAGTTGTATGGATCAAAACGTTCTTCATCTTGATAGTTATTAAGGATTTTATTTTCGACATCAGCTAGAAAGAATTTGTTTAAGAATTTGTACAGTTTCAAATAAAACGGTTTATATAAAATATAGGTATATATATTATAATATTTTCATAATAAGTTCTTTGATTTTCACGATTATTACACATTTTGAAATGAAACTTTTTTAACCGCATTAATCGCATATTCGAAAATACCTTTTAGAACCAGACGTTTCGAACTTTTTACAGTAGGGACTACTAGGGTCACAGGTAGACTGAGGTGGCATTTGTCTGTCATTTGATACAATTATTATCTAAAACTACCGCAAACAATTTCTTAGTTGCCTCGTGTAATGCCCTGGATTCTTGCCTAGTTTCATTTCAAAATGTATATTTTTATTTCTCCTCTCTTGTACCAAAGACAGTTCGCGGCGTCGAGTTCCGTCACTAATGCTATGCGGGAAGGAAAAGACAGAAAGAAAGCGTGATGAATTTTATATAAAGAAATTGTGAAAATAAAAAGAAATACCGTCAAAATAATTCTGCTTCAGGTACGGATCTATAGCTTCGTTTTTCCTCTTTTTAGACTTATCATTTAACATTGTTTAATGTTATATTTTGCAATTCAACGCTAAGACTGTCTAAAGTCCACTTTTGCTTATTTAAAACTGAATTTAAATTATAACTGTCATGTCTTAGAATATTTTAATTTACTTTTTATGTCAAACCAGATACATGATATTACAGATAGTAAATAGTATTATATTTTATCGAATCTTCCACATTTTAAAAGGTATGCTAAGAAATCGTACAGAACTTAATTCTAGTTTCATATACATTACATTAAAAATATTGCCTTCCATTTAGCAGGCAAGCTAAACTACTACAGATAAAAAAAAACCTTCTTTGGCAAGTAGCTAATCAGTCAGAAACATCTCAACTGCATCACGATGGCGAGAAATATAGAATTATAATATTTTCCTGTTTACTAAAAATGTATATCTAGAAAGATTTTCAATCGCTGTTAGGATTGTATAGTAGTTACGGACTTCCGAGTGAACAGGTTTGCAACATTACAAGATGCGATCATAACAGACATTAAGCGAAGTGTGAGAGAAAATTATCTAGGGTTCGTATCGTAATATAACAAAATACTAGCCAAGATAAATAATCTTGAATATTTTAATCACGTCAAAGAGCTAGCATCTCGAGTTCCCGAGGCTCTATCAATATCTGGTCTATCTCGATCGATAGAGTATGCGCGCGCGCAGCATAATGACTCAATTATCCGCTTAGAGAAGGCGTGGCTCGATACACTATGTCTTCATTACAAGATGTCTTAGTATGGAGCTGGTTTCATTGTTATAAATATTGATTTATATTTTTGTTCGGTGGGAAAAATAAGTTTTGATAATAAGATTTTCCCCGTCGATGATAACCTCAATTCATTAATTTTAGTATGCAGATAACTTTGTGTTAGATAAATAACTTGTGTATTTTAATCAATTCCAAACATTTTACAAATTATATACACATATATATATATGTAATGTAAAAAATATTATGAATTTTCGCTTTACGTAGACTAGACTAGAAAATTTTTAGATGTCGTAATTTGAAAGTTATGAAAGACGGTTACATAAACCAAAATCAAAGTAGAGCCAAAACAAAACCAAATTATTTCTAATACTTTTTAAGCTTATTATCGAGGATGGCCAATGATTGATTGAATATTGTAAGCGTGATTGGTGGTGGGTTCGATTCCTATTCGGGGAAACGATTATAATTTAATGATTTTCTTTCTACTGAACAAGACAAAGCGTGGTGTTGAGATCCGCCACTCAACACTCCTGAATTCGGGCAGAATGAGTGGAATATCTTGACATTGGGTTCTCTCTGACTATCCTGCTATGAGAGAAAGAGCTATATTTATAAAAAAAAATATATAATTTGATTCCATCGTCATGTTAGCGTGCAAGATCTAAGTACTGAGAAAGGCCAAGAATTTATTGGTTGTATCGATATAGAGTCGTGATCGGCATTTATGGTGCATTTCCAGTGTAACCATAGACTGCTAAACGTTATCTCCTTTGATCACAGTTTAAGTTGACCTTAGGGGTCATGAATTGATTTTTAAGTTACAATTTTGTTCTATCTACATAGAGTTCTTGGTAATTTGTATATTATATGTATGTATGTATGTTTATTATAGGTCTGTACCTGTATTTATATTATAACGGAATAGAATATTTCATATAATAATTCAAATATAACCAGTTTTCATTCATTAATTTTTATTTGATCTTGAAATGATTGATTATAAGATCAACCATAACATTAGAGCTGATGTATATTATGTAAATATAATATTGGTTGCTAAATTGAGTCGATAGTCAACGATAAAGAGGGTGTCGAAAGCAAACGGCTTGACAGGCGTCAGACCAGGGGTCGCGGTCAAGAGATCGTCCAGGACTTCAATTTCCGGGGAAAGGATGTGATATGATTTGAATTTTGATCTTCCAATGGCATCCCTCTCTTAAAGGTTAAACTCTTCAATATTTTGTACTATAATATATACAAATAAATTATTAAAAAATAAATAATAATTCGAGTCTGTTTGTATTATTAAAATAGCCGGTTTTTGCTAAATGCATTACATATACCAATATAACCTTTATTACATATTTTGTCTGTCTGTCTGTTTGTTCCGGCCAATCTATGAAACAGCTGGTCCGATTTTGACTGGACTTTCACTGGCGGATAGATGATGTAATAAAAAGGAACTTGTACTACTTTTATGTTAGAATTACACGCGGACGAAGTCGCGGGCTCAGCTAGTATAGAATGAATTGAATGCTATATAGAATGGAATATGCTGAAAATTAATCCGTAAAGACTTTTTTATCAAAATAAAATAAATTTTAATTGTAGGTATAACGACTAATTTATAGAATCAGAAACATTTCAATTGCGACAAAAGATGGCGTAACCTATTTTATACTGAAAAATATTTAATGGCAATAGAATGGAATATAAAATACTAATGTCTCTAAAGAAATTCGGTCATGGCCTTGGCATATGAGGTATATGAGTATAGGAGGCCCTAAAAAACCCATAGGTAATCCGTGCAATTCCCAATTGGGGAAAAGATTTTATTTAAATTGTTCGGTCTGCAAGTGGAAAACCATGTGTGTTGACGAGAAAAAACATGAAACTTTAAGCTATTTATAAATTATATAAGTTAAAAGGAGCAGAAAAGAGTATTACATCACTTTATTCTCTCTGATTACTTTAAAAAATACGAAATACTGGAAATAACATTTATTTAGAATACGTATAAACTTTTTGAACGCAGCTGGTTTTGAACCTGCGCCTCTTAAAAACCGTTCAAGCTCTCTGACTGCCAAGCCATGCGCGGGTTCAAATACTGCTGCGTTCAAATTTTGATACGTGTGCTAAATATACATATTTTTTCAATCACCTAAGTGTGTTAATAACACTTTGTAAAAATGTTAATAATACTGAAAATACAAAGGAAATTGCACAAAACACATTTTTTTAAACTGAAGTCAGTTTTGAAGTCTTTTTTTAAACTGAAGTCAAGTATAAATGTTTATATTAAAACGCTATATCTTTTGGTATAGTACACCTTTCTCAAAGTAAAATAACGTTTATACGGTACTTGTGCTGTAAAATGCAGAATGTCATACATTGCGCTTCAGCAACGGGGCGGAACGACTTCGCTGGAATAAATCACGTGTGATTTATTTTTATTAGTCTCACACTTCTGAGTGTCTCATTCGGTAGTCGTCTTTTATGCAAAACATATTATTCTTATATTAAATTTTAATTAATAACACAAAGCAAAATATATACTGCTTCAATTTTTTTAAAATGCAAATGTATAAGAAAGATATTTGGCCATCATGGCTCAGTGGCATAGCGTCTGACTGTAAACACGATTGTAGGTTCGATTCTAACTCAGGGAAATTATTATATATAAAATATTTTCATTAATCCGCTCTGGTATTAAAGACAAAGCGAGGCGTTGAGTTCCGCCACTCAGAACGCAAAGTCTCGATTTCGGGCGGAAAGTGGGTAACAGTGAGTGTCTTGACACTAGGTTTTCTCTGATTATGCTTTGCCAGAAAAAACCTGAAGTTAAAAAAATATTTTAGATATCTATATGCCATTTAAAATAAATAGGCATTGTATTTCTATTATATCTTAACACATTAAAGTAGCAATGTGTTTACATTAGTCGTAGGGCTGTTTCACCACAATGGAGTTCAACAAAGCAGCAAATCATTGTATGTAGGCGTGAACAAGCAGACTACTTGTTCAATTTGTACTGAGTTACGATTAGGAGACACTGCGTTGTATTCACATGGTAGCGGTTAGCAAGTGGGTTTTCAGTGTAACAAGCTGTATTTTCCATATTACTTAAACGCTGAGACTAAACTGCCTGATTCAACGCAATGGTTATAGGTTTGAATTCATGAGTGGGGTAGAAATATTAATTTATTTGCTTACTGTGGTTAGGGTGCGTGACCTAGCAACGAAAAAACCAAAATTTGGGGAAGAGTATAACGGAATTATTTGACACTGAGTTCCCTCTACTTAATAAGATCTTTGGTTTTTGCTATTTTTATCCATTTTAAATGAGACGTTTTAAGCGGGTTACTCGCGTATAGAGAGGTATCGCGAAGGTAGACTCTACCTGTGACCACGCACTATTGTAAACGTCTACTTTTCTTAAATATATTTTCGACTTGAATATATATACATTTATATTTATAACAAGCGACCCGCTCTCGGCTTCGCCTGCGTAAACTACATGACTGAACTAACTCGTTTATTCGCTTGCCTGCGTTTTCACTTAAATAAACTTTGCTAAAAATTATAATTTAAATGGCTGTACCTGTTTTATTTATGAACTGATTGAAATGAAATAAAGACTAAATGTCAAGGGACCTTTAGCACATTACATTAAAATCGGTTAAGCCGTTTCTCAGATGCGTGCACAGACAAACACTATTACATTGTTAAATGCCCCTAATAATATTTTTTCTCATATATCTTCCATGTACAGAGAATTGGTGGCAAAGAAAGAAAATATTCAGTAACAGACCCGACAAACGTTGCCTTGTACTACCTATAGATAATCAATTCAAACCTAGAGTAATTACATTTTCTAAAAACTTTAAATATCTGCGCAGGGCCTAGGGAAACAGGGAATTATTTTAGTATACATAGATTTGTATAGCTTATATATTCCACATTAGCTGTAAATTTATTAACAATGTTCGTAAACAAGTCAACAGCGCATTAGGTTACTGTCAGTAGCGACAGTGTTCAACAATGGGGGTATAACAAAGCAACAAATCATTGTACGGAGGCGTGGACAAGCCAGCCGTGTTCAATTTGTAGGAGAATTACAATAGACTTACGTAAGATTGAACTATGTAAAATTATAATATGATATTTTCTTATATACTTGCATATTTTAACATTATTAAAGTGTTATGGATACACTTAGTATGTGAAAAATGTTTTTAGAAAACGTATAAAAATTAGAAGTACAATAATTTGTTGTAATAAGTGTATACGAAAAGTTTTCGCGATTTTTACACATTTTCAAATTAAACTATTTTTAACTGGATTAATCGCGTATTATATTAGTATACGAAAATACATTTTAGAAAACCCGACGTTTAGAACACTTTATAGTAGTCCGTGGTCACAGGTAGACTGATGTGCCATTCGTCTGTCAGTTGATGCAATTATTATATTAAACTACCGCGAACCATTTCTTAGTTGCCTCGCGTACCACCCTGGATTCTCGCAGAATGAGCTGACCGTATCTTGCTCTCTGGTGTGGTAGGTTTCAGACTTCAAAGTGTCAGAATTGGGTCTCAGGTGGTAGAAAGTTTCCAACCGTCTTCTCTATTGAAATTAGGATGTTGGATGTTAAAAATAATTTAATTTCATACAGCGTATAAGAGTTTCGATGTAGCCGGATGTAGAACGCATGGCTTAGCTGCCAGAGCGTTTGGACGGTTTCCAAGAGGCGCGGGTTATAATCCTGTTGCGTTAAAAAACTTATGTTTTTTAATAATGATCTCCTTGCATGTTTTTCATTAGTGAGGTAGGCAGAGAGAATATTGTATTGCGAAACACTGCGTGTTGAATGGTGGCACGCCTCGCCGCGCTTTCCTAGGGAAATGACTTAAAGATAGCCTTTCTTCTTAGCGGGGATCGAATTCACAACCATCGCAGATGCAGATATTAATTTATTGATTATATAACGAAATATTTTTATTTGTTTATTATAAAATAAGATTTGGTTAGAAAACATCTGTAACTTGAAAAACAAATAGCTTTTTTGTTTTTAAATATTTTTATTTTGTACACATTAAACTGATTTTTAAGAAAATTATGTGGGCAGAGGAGTATCTAGTTTGGCTCAGTTTATATATTATAGCTCATATAGCGAAAGAGTACAAATTGCTAATATTAATTTAATATAATACATAAGGAAAGCACACTCATTTACAAAATTTATAATTGTATGATTTTTCTATAATTCACATTAAAACACCTATTATTTTGTTTATACATATTCTGTTTGTTTTCTTAAATTATCAGTTACTAGAAATTCAGCAGAAAGCAAAAAGAATACACTAATATATACTGTATTCAGGTAGTAAGAAAGTTATGTCTGTACATTGAATATTTTTACGAAAAAACTATTTACTACTACAGAGAGAATTTTGGGTCAGTTTCAATGCCAACATGTAGTAAATTGAAGAAATGCATACTTACATACATACTTACATACATACTTACACATACATACTTACATGGAAGAAATATATACTTATGAATGCGAAACTAACTCTGTCTAACGTCTGTCTGTCTGCGACGTCATCATGGCCAAACTGGTGAACCGATTTAGATGAAATTTTATGTAGAGATGTTCGAGGGGCTAGGGATTATAAATCATATCATCATAGGCTATTTATTCTCCCATTTTTCTAGTTTTCTAAAATTTCAATGTTTGCAACGAAAAGGCCGCTGAAAATAATACAAAAACACGATTAGTACACGCGGAGCGAATCCATGAGCAGATCATATCTATTAAAAAGAATAGAAACATATACCGTCTTATCACGATCTATTGAAATGTCCAACCTCAATTTTAATTGCGTCGAAAGCGATATTAATATTCATATATTTCAATAAACATTATCGAAAGCGGCGACTTCAAAAAAAATTTAGTAATAATTTAGTGGGCTCTGATAACCTTCCTATCTAAAAAACGGTCTGACGGACGGTTGTATTTAACTATTACATATATACAATATTAGAAATCTTAGTAACTAAGAAAAAGGATTTTGTTCTTGCCAGACGATTGTTCGTAGAATAATCTTTGGGTAGCAGAAATTTGTAAAAATCTCTCTACAGAGATGCTAACAACAAATATAAGTTGTAATAAGCGTATAAGAATTTCAACGTAGCTGGATATAAAACACATGGCTTAGCGGTCAGACCGCTTGAACGGTTTTCAAGAGGCGCGGGTTCAAATCCCGCTGCGTTCAAATTTTTATACGTTTTCTAAATATGTCTTTTTAAGAAAAATGATTTAATAATAATTTAGAAAGCAAGACTAAGAAAGAAGTTCCAAAAAGAAGGAGTCAAAACTATAATATTATTATCAGCTCGGCGTTAAATTTCGCCACACAACATACAACGTCTCGAGTTCCAGCGAAAAGCTGAGAACGGAGTATCTGGACACTAGGTTCTATCTGCTAGCCCTGAAAAAAGCATGGATTTGTAATGAAAGTATTTTTTTAACCGGATTCATCGCGTATATTATAGGTATCCGAAAATACATTTTAGAAACCCGACGTTTGGGACACTTTACAATAGTCGGTGATCACAGGTAGACGATACCAATAATATACGTAATACGCGTTAGAAAAATAGTTTCAATTCAAAATGTATAAATATCGGGAAAACCAAAGATTACTTAAAGACTTATTACATGAAGCTGAATTTATAAAAAAAATCTAATTCTAAAAGCACTCATCAAGTTTTTTCAAAATATATTTCAATATTGTTTAGTTATTGGCAAACAATTTAAATTTATTACACTTATCTCTTGATACATTATATGTACTTGCAGAAAAAAGGCGTCCATTTTAATTTATCGCAAGCAAAACATAAAACTAGCAAATTAATACAAGTGTTTTATCTCGGCACCTTTGCCCTTTACTTGTTTTGGTATTAATACATTTTACTATCATGTTATTCTGTTTTTATTCTTAATTTTATTAACGTCCTTTTGTTATTGATTTTTTGATAATAATAACTTTGCTATATTTCTTCTTTGTTTTACCAATTATTGGTTTCATTAATTGTGTAGTATTCCACTATATACAATTTTTAATCGTCTATTTATAATCTTTTGATAATATTTGTAATTATAAAAGACTTATATTGATCTACATATATATATACACATATATATGTATTTGTTTGTAAAAACAACCATCAATAAAGTACATTCCCGTTTAAATCAGATAAATATTAAAAAATTATATATAGTTTTATTGATTCTTATTTCTATGTATTTTTATTAATATATATTTATTATTCTTATTTCATCATGTCAAATCTTGTCGTATTGTATTTAACATGCATACATATATTTTTATTCTGCTCCACGCTTTTTCCAACGTAGCATTTCATTCTCCACTTTTCGCCCGAATTCGAGACATTGCGGGTTTAGTGGCGGAGGTCAACACCACACTTTGTCTTTTTCACCAGCGCGGATTAATGAAAATAATTAATTTAAGACAATTCCACCCAGTGGAATAACCAATCACTATTACAGTCAGAACAGTCCCAATCAAAATGTTATAAAAATAAATAATATAATTACAGGATTATCACTTAATGTATATGTAAAGGCTGTATGCATTTACATGAAACAAGTTGTCTTTGAAACTATAAATCCAATTACAGTTTCTCGTTTCTGTATGCTAGCTCTACACTTATGTAAGGAACTTACTGGAACTCAGTGAGTATCTGAATAATTTTACATTAATATAGGTATCAATACATATTTATGATTTACTATATGAAAATAAAACATTTTTTGAAAACGTATAAAAGTTTTAACGTAGCGGCATTCGAACCCGTATTTCATGGAAACCGCTTTGGAAGGCGCTTTGACCGCTAATCTATGCGTTCTGTTCAATTTAATATAGTTTGTAGTTTCAATACAAAAAAAATGTTTAAATATTTAATTTATCTCTGGATACCTATAATTTCGATTCACATTGTGCAATATGTGTAGGTTTATCATTATTTTTTTATAACTTATTTATTTTTATAAGTATTTCATTTTTAATTGTAAATGTGAAATAATATTTTTTAACTGTTACGAATTACAGCACAAGGGAATAATAAATATTATTTAGTATAAATTAGAGTTTTGTTATATAAAATTCGACAATTTCTCTTAAAAAATTTGTTGTTGACATATATTTGCTAATAGAATTGTTGTCTAAACTATATTTTTTCTTAAAACTAACGTTATTATAACGTATCTATTCATGTCATACATAAAAAGCGCCGAAATGTCAAAGAAATAAATTTGATAAAGCATGACATTGGTCGTCATTACTCGACCTCGATGTCTTTTCGTTCGAACGACCGAAGGAGCCGTATCTTTATTTAGACTGTGAGATATTTATAAATACTTATAGAATAATTACTGTCAATACAGAGTTTTGATCTAGACTAAATATTGTAGCTTACTGTCAAAATCTATTCTAATATTATAAAGAGGAAAGATTTATTTGTTTGTAATGGATAAACTCAAAAATTACTTGACGCTTTTAAAAAAATCTTTCACCAATCGAAAGGTTGACCTGTGACATGGTTTTTATATGTACCACGGGCAAGGCCGGGGCGAGCCACTAGTTGTTAATAATCGTATATTCTATTTTATATATTGAAACCCTGGTGTTTTTCATTTTCAAAGACAATCCTTTTCTTAGAATTGCATGCATACCGTTGTACACGGCTATAGCATGCTTAGATATATATCATATGCTGTGTCACAGCTATTTATTGTAGAACTTTATCATTATATTAATAAGTAAATAAAAAAGTTTTAATTCTTTCTACGATTTTTTTGCGACACGAAATTTCACTTTGTTCAAGGGAATTATATGATTAAATACTGCATTGGAAACACATTAAATAAGTGTTACACACACCGCAATGTGTTTGAGCTACACTTTTGTATGGCAACGCGTATTTTATGCGTCTACTAGTAATGACAAATTATTATTACTTAATTAAATATTATTGGATAATTCAGAATAAAAGACGTTCAGTCTAGTCTATTTCCAATCAGGAAATCGTCGGTAGAGACAATTGTAACAAGATGGTCTAAAATTTCGGTCTTAACACAATTATACAATAAATTTCAATAATACCTTATAAACAAATTTATATTTGAAATTATCGTTTGTTCCTTAAATTAAATTTTGTTCCGCAAAGCGATTAAGCTTGGAATATCATGAAGCGTACCATAAACAACGTATATATCTAGGTAATATATTAAAACTATTGGTGTATTTGGGCCATGTGTCATCTTTATGGGCCATTTCGCCGCTCATTTTGGGCAATTCTCTGAAATATAGTGTGAGGTCTCAAGACGCTACTCCAATGCTCAAGTCAAGTGTATATAACGAAATATTCCATTAAAAATAACTTACAAAATAAATAGTTACTACTAGAATAGAATGTGAAACAGGATAGTTGTGGGTTCGACCCAATTTTGGGGAATGATTATTTTTAATATATTTTTATGGCTATGCCCTGTAATGTAATATAAAAGTATTTCGTATATATATATAGTTACTAAATGAAATATATTTTAGTGCTTAAAATATTCATACATAATATACGTATTCTATTCTAAAAGAGATATATTTTTTTCTCTTTTATTGACTCTGTAGTAGTAGATAGATACATTTTCGTCGACTTTTTCTGTGATTATTTAACTATTAGACTAAAGTGAATAAATTTTGATTCTATATACATAATTAGATAAAGCCCGTGGCTCTACGCTTATGTCGATTTTCAATTTGCTGCCCGACATTTAGCGTGAAATGAAGATTATTAAGTTATATTAATAATCAATAAAATGAGGCTGTCAGAATGACAGCGTCAGACTATATGCGCGAAGTTGTGCGTCGATTATATTTAAATTATTTTCACTTTAAACGGCGGTAAGTTTCGTCACTCAACACTCAATGTCTCGGATTCGGGTGGAAAGTGGAGACCGAGAGTCTTAACACTAGGTTCTCCCTTTGTGTCAAGCTGAATACTAATATACTGTAGACTAATTAAATTTGACAGATAAAATAAAATTATAAATTGTAAAAAAAAGAAGAAAATAGAAACAACAAATTACAATTTTTTTCATATAAATTATAATTTGTTTATATTTCAATTTTTTTTATACCTACGCCTAGAATAGAGTTAGAACTAGTCTTGTACTCGTATGTAACCATCAGTGCCGCTCCGTCGAACAGCCAAAGTAAGTGAGCAGGGCATGTATCACCAGAGGTTGGACAGCCACCAGGGGCCCATAACTTAAGCGGACGTGCCAGATCAAAAGCGCCGGAGGCGATGGACAGATTTATATAGGCGTGATAGTACGATACTCGGGCGTAGTGAAAAATAATGGCATGACGTTACAGGAACAGGGAAGCAAACCGTGTATATATAGTATAGTTTATGATGAAATTTTAGTACTAACAGTCTAACAATAACGATTAATGATGCGCAACAAAATATGTGTTTAATTTGTGTACTTAAATCAAACCCAATTAGAATTTTTCATAGTATAACATTATATTATTCTTAAGACTTACATTAATAAAAAAAGCATCGTTTTATTGGCAATGGCACATGAAAACATATAATGAAAATGTTATTAATATTTTTACTTGTTTTTTACTCAAATATTTAACTACTATAATTAATTGAATCAGCCAGTTATTGTAATTTAACAATTGATTTACTTATATTATGTAAATTTATCGATAGTAATATCAATTCAAACGGATGTGGTGTTAAATTGATATATTCGTAAGAAGCGTACCGATAACCTATTGTATTTGTAAATGTTCCAAGCCAAATGACATGGATCACACAAATTGAACAAAAAAATCATTGAGTCCATTGTGGCGCAGTGCGACAGCGTGTGCCTGTAATTGCGATTATTTTTGGGTTCGATTCCTAATGGGAGGAATGATTGTTATTTTATTAAAGTCATTTCTCCGCTCTGGTTAAAAAGACAAAGCGCGGCATCGATATCAGCCGCAACACGCAAAGTATCGAATTCGGGAAGAAATTGGAGAACTGAGTAACTTGTCACTACCATGCTATACGGATACAAACGTGAAGCTGAAAACATATATATAAAGCTAAGAACAGTTAGTTACTCATTAATAATTAATTTCGTTACGGCGCAGTTGACATTTAACCAATAATTTTATGAATTCAAATGCGATAATTGGTTTTTACTTTGATCACCTATCTGTCATATGCTCTATTCCACTATATGCTCAACATATTTCCGTTTTACCAATCTGATTAGTCATACGGTTTATATAGTCATAGGTTTCGTTACTGGGAGTGTATTTTTTCTAGTTTAGCCGTAAAGCTCCACTTTTTTGAACGTAGAAAATAACCAAAAATTAACTCAGAATATATTTTATATGGCATAGACAAAAAAGAAAAGCTTTTGGAACGTATAAACTCAACCCTATTCAAAAGTAAACGATAAGACGCCAAAAGACGGAAACTTCAATTAATAACATAAATAATTATGTACCAACACGTAGATATATCTAATATTTTGTATGTGTATTTTAATTGAACGACAAACAGATTATAATGATTTGTGAGTATCGATAACGTATATTAATTATAATGTGCTCATTGAATAACACCATTATCGGCCGCACAGATTGCACTTCAATGAGCGACCTAATTTGTAAGCATTATAACGGATTTTACTCCTATGCAAATGTATTGATTAGTCAGCTTTATTATAATATATAATAAACGAAACTCTTTAGAAAACGTATAAAAAATTGAACGCGGCGGCATTTGAACCCGCGCCTCTTGAAAACCGTTTTGCTCGGGTTCAAATCCCGCTGCGTTCAAATTTTTTTACGTTTTCTAAATATGTCTTTTTCAATTTCCTTAGTGAAAGAATTTGTATTAATTATTTTTATTAATTAACATGTTCTCACTTTTTCGTGGACAGCATTTAATACTCAATATAATAGTTATAATGTAAATTAAACTCTTCTTCTCTTGACTGATTGAGAGACATCGTACAGTAAAAATTATTGGACAAAATGGAAATTTGTCGTGTAAGAGAAGAACATTTCCCTAAATTCCTGCAAGAACAAAATAAATCAAAATTTTACCTTCTATATTTATTGAGCTTAACCCTTTTTCTCGGAAAGCAGGTTAAGCAGAGAGAACCTTAAACGAATTAACCGAAATACGGCGATCGTCTTCTCCATTAAAAAAGCTACTTCTCTCAGAAAATTGAAATCGTGGTGAAATACCACTCGGATCTTTGCCAACTTGAGGGACACCGTTAAAATACAACAAATATTTTAAGGTTTCCGTTAAATATTATTATGTAAATAGCCTTTTTTGTTTTGTAAAATATTTAAAATAATTTTATCTATTTTACATTATTCAGTATTTAACATTGTTTTTTTTTAATAATGTTCCTAAGCCTACATTGAAAAGGTATGTTACCGTTTGACACCACGAAATATATCTATAAATATTTACATCATATATCAAAGGTAAGTATTACACAAATCGATTTCAGTTAAAACATGATTTATGAATCAATTTTGTTTTGTTGCTTTAACACCATATTTTTATAAGTAACATACAAAAATATGAGACGATTAATTCGCGCCAAACCTTCCATTTAACAGATAAATAAAAATTTTCACACTTATTTATCGGAACGTTCAATTATTTATTCAAAACGAGTGAATGTGCCTGTATATAGGCAAGCGTGAAAGAGATGTCATTTCGTTAAAATAATTGCATTCGTTTTGAACAGTTACTTTTTAAGAACAAGATGGTGCTATACAAAGTTAACAGGTTAGAAAGAGACGAGAACATCGTGTAAAAGATGGCTGTGGTCTTTCTTGATATAACTTTGGACTTTATCTTTACAGATCATTTTTTTTAATTGAGTGGCAATGCGAATGCATTTTGGTGCTTGTGTTAATTAAGCATTGATTAATGATGACTACCGGCGGTGTTTGTGAGATAAATTTAAATATATTGTCTGTCACTCTAAAAGATGGTCAACCTTGACATTTGACAGCTTTTGACATTTTTAATATTTCCAGTAATTTTAATCTGTGGTTATGATATGGGCTGTTCATAGTTGTTGATTGTATTTTTGTCTATTTTAATCAAAAAAATCTTTATTGACAGAATACATTTATTAATGATCAATCAATACTATTTTTTTCTCTCATCATGAAAGAAATTATGAAAATAAATTGAAGAGTAAACGATTTTCTTTCTCCTTTCACGTATTAAATATTTAAAATAAATACAGTGAATTGAGGTAATTGGTTAATTTCAATTCTTAAGTTAGAGCGTTTAGAGCGTCTCATTTGAACAAAAATCACTTTGCCAATAAGTGTTTTTATAAGATGCATTTAAAAATATATATGGTAATACTATTTGTTTTGCAAATAAAGTAATATGCAATAAATATTGGTATTGCATTTTAGATTCAAGTGTCCTATTTTATCCTAGTGTCGCGACCTGCCTTCTGTTTCCGTTCCATTGACTCGCGTCTGACGGCCCTTTGATAGTACCGATCCATTCATGTTGATCAAAACACTATCTAATGCTAGAATATATTATCTTGTTTAATTAATGTATATGAATTATATTAAATTATTTTGAAATTTCTCGTATTAATAACAAGTTTGTTTTGCTTAGTAGCTAGTTAGATGTCTATTAGAAATTAGCAAAGATTGCTTGCAATAGTTGCACTTACAGTTGCCATTATGTACCTTTTAAATTATGTAACGGTTCATTTAGAAATAAAAAAAGACTAGGTATAGTGATATGTTAATATATATAACGTAATTGCGACCGTGTGTGCTCGCCATCATCTTAAATGAGCCACAAAATCATAAAGTAAAAGAAAAGAGCAGAAAATGGCACGAATTACCAAAATCGTGAAGTTAAATTTATAAAATAAAAAAATATATATTTATTAAAACGTTTTAATTTGTTTAATTTAAAATACAATTAAAATTGTAGTTTTTAAGATAAATAAATTATGAGGCCATCTTGGCGCAGTGGCACAGCACCTGACTGTAAACGTGACTCTTTATAGGTTCGATCATAGCTCGGATCAATAGGCATTTGAATTATTTTCATTTCTTTCTTCGCTCTGGTAAAACGCGGTATTGAGTTTCACTACTTAACACGCAATGTCTCGATATCGGGCAGAAAGCAGAGAACGGAGTGTCTTGCCACTAGGATTAATAGATTACCTCGCTATGCGGTAACAAGCATGAATGTGAAAAAAAAAGTTTACTCTTAATTTTCTTATTTGTATGTAACCCGTATCTCGAAAAGAATGACACAAGAATGTCTTTTAGTGTATAAAAATCTAATTCGATACGGACTAATAAATTAAAAATCAATTTGTTAGATTTGTTTCCCTTCATCTGTACATAAATGTGAATCGTACAGGAGTACCATATCTTTATAGTTTAAGGGACAATCTTTGATACATGGTTCTAACTTTTCATAGAGTACAACAAAGTAACCTATATGGTTATTCAAAGATGCTTAGACATTTTATTGGAGTTTTGTTTTGTTGCATATTTAAATTTGTGTACAATTCAATAACATTTTAAATTTTCTACAAAAGAACGAAGCCCACCATCAACGGGTCGTGAATTCATATCCCGTGTGACATAATAGACTGACAGTACAGTTTGATGTTTCTAAAATAGACGTTGAGTGAAAAATGAAGTGATGATATTTAATTAATTCCGTACACAAAATCCTCCGCCTTTAAATTAGCAAAATATGTCAAGAAAGAAAAGCCTGCACATAGGCTTTAAACAAATTAATGTATACCTAACTGACCTACTTGCCTATTTATTTTAGAAAATAACCAATTTTCCTGTATACATTTTATACGTGGTTACTATATTTTCTAGGACTTTTATAAGACCCCATACTGCGAGAAGGATCTGATGTTACTGGACATAAATACAATAAACATTAATTAATAGTTTCAATATGAATGACTCAGTGAAATTTGGATTGGTAGACACCGGGGCGTCGGTTAGCAATCGAGACTGTCCTTAATACCTTCCTTATGCTATTATAGCCGGAGTTAATAATAATATTTTAATTTAGTTAGCAAAGTTGTGAATGAAGAAACCCAGGATTTTAATATGAACAAATACATGAAATTAATTTCTATTTTCTTTTTATTTTAATTGCCAATCCAAAAATCTGAATAGTTGATAGTTCCTAAAATGTTCCGGATGTACTTAGTATATTAATTGCTTAATAAATAATACCGCAAAGAAAACTCGAGCCCGCAACCCACGACTCGCAGTCCACTGTGCCATGACGACCTTATTCTAAATTTATTACAAGATATTCTACAGCGAATATTATGAATTGATTAGAAATATCGATAGCATTTATCAATGTGTATGTTAACTTGGCCTAAATCGATTCAAACATTACCTATGGACAGAGCAAATAATAATTATTATTACAGATCGTTATCGTTCGATTAAATTTAATGGTCTCGTCTAATAACTAAAGTAATTTATTTAGAAATATTATGTATGATGCATTAATGTACTTAAAATAAACTCACCAAGAGAACAATGTAAAATGATTCGTTTATAAATATGATATTGTAAATCTAAAGGACCAAATCGGAATTTTACAAAAGGCTTTAGCAAAAGGCTTTTCACTTTCCGCCAGTTAATAGGTACTTCGTAGCAGATGATGCAACTTAAAACCATCTATTGCCAGATTGGTGAAAAATTGATTATAGGTATAAATGTTTCCTTATATTATTTAACTGTGCCATTACGGTGTTAATTTTGAAGCCTATCGATTTTATCAATATCTATTATATATATTGTTTGGCTGTAATCGAACATTTTGTAAGAAATGATTGGAATGCGCGTATCGAATCGGTCACGGTGTCGACAATCGAATAGTAAAAAAGCAAAGATACCGAACGGAAATGGTCGCAGACCGATGAGAATGACTCCCGCAATTGAATAACTCGACTTCACAAATGTTCCAATTGAAAGAAATCACTGAAAAACCTTTGACGATTCACTGCTCTGCTTACTTCGGATTCCACTGTGTGAAGAATTAGCTTTAACTGATTAGTGATGTACGTTACTTAAAAATTGGCTTAAAAAATATATTGTGGTGGTTTTTTCAATTAAATAAATATAATTTAATTATGTATATTGTTTATTTTGTTGTAATTGTGTTCTGTAAGTGTTTCAAAATATAATTTTTAGTTATACATCTGGTAAATGTGGAATTAAATATATATATATAAGAATGCTTACGTTATTAAAATAATAAAAAGATAGATGTTAAATTATTAAAATTTCAATTAAACATCATTAACAATATATCGATATCGACTAATCCTGTCAATCAAGTCAACCAGAGAGGAATGACATTTAAAAACGGTAGCAGGTTGCCCAGCAGGAGGCGGTGCCTGGTCGGCCATCTTTATTTTATTATTTTTCAAGCCCTTGTTTATCCAGCGTCGCGGCTGACTGGTCAGGGCAATCAATAAAATGTAAAATGCTATGGCGTAAAACCGCGTCGGAATTAAATACGGCATTTCGTTTATTGTAGGTTGGCCTAACGTTTCGGTTCGTGGCATTCGCACTGTAATTATTTGTGAAAAAATTTAAATCAATTATTAGTCCATCCGTAAGGAACATATAAACGTAGGAAAAATAATAATTTTCAAACAAATATAATTCGCAAATGCCGAAATTAATCTCATCTAAAATAAGCAACCGAATCAGCTCAAGTCAATTTTGAGGGGGCTTAAAAAGCCCAATAAGAAAATTATAACAAACACGGTCCGCCAGTAGCAATTTCACACTTTATTAATGCAAGTATTAGGACTAATTCCATCGGCTGACACGTGCCGAATTCGCTTTTCCCATAAAACCAGAACCCTCCAAATGAAAGTGCCCATCGTCAATGAACTTCCAGACCTAAGTATATGGAAATATACGTCAAAATACATTGAAATTTGATATCAATGCATACTGTGCTATTGCAAATAAATTTTGAACTATATATACAGTTAGAATAACGTTTAAATTGAAGCTGCTTGTTTGTAATAAAATGCTACAAAAAATGTTTATTTCCCTCCAATTTTGACAGATACGTACACAGAAACGATTCATAGATAATATTGCACACTCAGATTCCGCGGAGCATAGATCACAGAGTAATGTGGTCACGCTCTATGGTATTAAGTGTCAGTTATCGTCTCCACGGGGCTTAGGTTCTGTATAATACATTTTTATGTCTGTACGCACCCCTTGTTGTAATAACAACATGAAGTAAGGTTTACTCGGATTGAATACGGCATTATAATGAAATGATTCATATTTAAGTGAGTCCTCCCCTTCGTCTGTAATTTGATGGTGTCGGGGCTTGAAGGCAATGTTTCTTATTAAAATTGTGTTATGACTTAGATTTTTATTGGGCTACTTAAATGTTTATAATATATAAAATGTATTTTGTAAAATAATTTTAGCGGTGTATGCCTTAAGCGTAGCTTAATTAAGAATCTTAAAAATAATGGTCGATTATCCTTTTTCATTAATATAAAAAACTGAAAGGTAACATTATATTCATCCAATTCAAAATTACTAACCAGGAAATCTAGCATGGTTCTCTTATATATCTATAAATTTTCCTATCAATGAATCAATATAAGAAAATTTTATATTTTCCCAAAATTAACCTGATGTCTTTGCCAGTACAGCCAGGATAACGACTTTTCTAGTTTTTAGTTTGGATCACTGTCTTTGCCTGGACCAGGATAAAATGTGAAAATAATCTAATAGGTAAAAGCCATCGTGGCTGAGTGGGACATCGTTTGCCTTTAAACGCGATTGGTTGTAGGTGGAATCTCCATTCAGGGGAATTATTATATTAAATTATCTTCATTTCTCCGCTCTGATAAGAGAACACACAATGTCTCAAAATTAATAGAGTGTCTTGACATTCTGGGTTCTCACTGACTACCCTGCTATACGGGAAAAAGCGTGATGCGAAAGCGTGAAGCAAAAAATCTAATAAATAGATAGACACATTACATATTTGTATACATGTAAATAATAAATTGTACAATCCCTGGTATACATTTAAATATTACTCAACCGTTTTGTTCCCAGAGTCATATCCAATCCAGGATGAACTGATGGCAATGATAACGCGATAAAAGCTAGTATATCTCCTTAATGTGTATGTAATGGAAGGGCACGTGACTGGCGCGTGTCCGTCGGTCCGCCATTTCACGTCAGATTGTTTGTGCCGGGACTTACCGGGATTAGCACTTTAGCTTGCTTCCACCACCGTGTTGTTATTCCATTTTAATTACTGATTGATCCGAGATAAGAGGCTCGTAAATTAGACTAAGCTGTTTGATATGTTTTGTTTTGAGATGATGAGTGGAAATAGTAGCTTGTATTCATTTGTTTTTAAATCATTTATTTGTATTTGTCATTCCTGTAACTCAGAGAAATTAGTTTTAAAGTTGATCTATTATTATTCAAGTATATCTTCTGTAAATAGAAATGGCTTCAAATGGCTCTTGTAAAATTACACACGGTGTTGCTCGCCAGTTATTCTTTTTTTTTACTTGGCTTGACATGCTACCGCGTGTCTAGATTATTGGTGACTAGAAATATCATAACAATATTCTTATTTTTTTTATAGAAAAGATTCACCTTGTTTTAGATAAAGATATTGTCATTTATTAGTATATTACAAAATTTTATAATACATAAGTGCATCTATATTAAGAAAAAAATTAGGTCATTCGTTCATTGGTGATTTAATACAGCGTATAAAAAATAAACATTAAATATAACATCCTATTAAAATTATTTCAGGTGTATTTAAAACAATACTTATTTTATAATTAATGTCTTTTAATGAAAGTTAGTGTTACAACCATTTCCTCTATTTTGCAGGTTTTAAATCGGTCAGTAGGTACATTTTATAAATAAATAAAAGGGAAAGGTGTGAGCAAAAGGATCAAACATAGAGACGGATTGGACACAATTTTGATGGGCAATGACTAAACGAAATTGCATTGAAAGCTAGGAACCAAAAAGTGACAAGGGCGGACTTTTCTTAATTCATTTATTTTATGTTTTAGTATTCAATATTTTTTTATTATTTCTGATATACTGATTGTTGTTTTTATATAGACAAAGTGCGGCGTTGAATTCTGCTTAACATGCCATTTAGGATTTGGAGTGTTTTGACACTATTACAGATTGACTGCCGTCTTCCTTTGCCTTCTATGCGGAAAAAAAGCGAGCCATTTTTTCTTTGTATTTATGTTTTTGTTGTAGCTTTTGAAACATAACTAAAACACATTAATTCACTTTGCCGTACTTAAAAAAGTCTTGTTTTCATAACGAAACAACTTCTTATACGAACTATAATAGACCACAAAATTTACAACTAAATAGTCGTCTGCAATAATTACATAGCTAAATAAAAATACTCACACCTTACAATTTCTTTGGTTTTTTTTGTATGAAATTTAATTATATTAGTTTCCGTCTGTTTCATTTTTTTAGTTTACATTTTTAATCAAATTTAGTTTTAGCCTATAATTGAGACATGCTATATACGTAACAATGTATTTAACGATGTGTACTGTATTGTACATTAATAAGTATATAAAGTTGGCTTCCTAATAACTAAAAAAAAAATATTTCAAACCGTCTGCAAAATATTTCAAAAAGTTTTATTTTTTTAACATTTTTTAAAGTGTTATTCGGATACTAAGCAAATTGATAAAGACATATTTAGAAAACGTATAAAAATTTGAACGCAGCGGGATTTGAACCCGCGCCTCTTGAACGGTTTTCATAATAAGTTTTGTCTTCATTTATTTTTACTCATGTACAAATCCTTTAACAATACCTGCTTGAAATTGAATTAGATATAACTAATAGTATTAGACTGACACTGAATTTTGTATATCTATTACCTAAATTCATTTATTTGTTTTATTTACTGATTATCGATTAAACTGTTTATTTAATAAAAAATATATATGATTAAATAATAAAGTAAAAAATTTTTTTTTATATATTTTGAGCATACATAATTATATAATAAATATGATTATTTTTCTTTTTACACATCTATAAGCACAAGACGTTAGAAGCTAAAATAGTGTAAATACTAGGTATATTCTCAAGTTTATTTCATTGTTAGTATTTATTAATTATAGTTTATTGTACTAGTAGCTTAATTTTCTATAAATTTATTTAGCCCAGTATTAGTTAAGTAATGGATCTTTCTATGTAAAAAGTATATAAGACTTTCTGCATAATACCATCCAATATCTAACCAGACTAGTGTAGCAAACAGTAAACATTCGGCGTGAGCGGGGCTCAGCAAAACCTGGGCGTTCAATTTTGTTTTATGTGTTGTATGCGATCGGAATATCTCGTACAAACCGTACATGTCCAGGGACGCAAAATACTGTTTCTTTTTCTTTGTTGATTTGTTACGTAAATATATACAGAAGGAGTGTCGTTTGTATCATGGAAAGTTTTACTCTGGAGTTTTTTTTGCATATTATTTATATAATACTTACTAGCGACCCGCTCGCGGATTCGCCCGTGTGAACTATCGCTGTTTCGAATTTTCGGCGGCCTTTTCGAAAATCAATGAAATTGCTGAAATACTAGAAAAATGGGATAAATAAGGTTTAGTGGTTCAGCCGTGATGACGTCACAGACAGACATACAGGCTTTATGACATTAATATAAGTACGGATTACTTCCATTTCCTACCTGTTAGCATTGAAACTGAATCAAAATTATAATGCTGCTAATTAAGTGCCGAAAACACCATTCCACCCCAATTTTAACGTTGCATACTGAATGCCGAAACGCAAAATTAAAACAATGCAAATATAACCATTCTCTGAACTGGAAATCGAACCTACAACCATCGCGGTTACTGTCGGACGTATCCCACTGTGCCACGATGTCGAACGAAAACTGCCCACCATACTGAACAACTTTTAGTTATTTCTCATAGATTATCTAGACCATTATGGTTCTTTTTCAGTTGCACCGGATCACAGAGAGAGTTTTACAGAGAGAGTACGCGTCACGCTAAATAGATTGCTGTTCACTTTATTATGGATTTTTACTCAATCGTATCGGAAATAAAGTACTGAGATTGAAGATTTATCGAATTAGGATTGGTTTTGATGTATTTTTTTGTATAAGTAAATTATACGATAAATAAAAATTATTACTATATGTATACCAAAATTCCATACAGTTGGATAAGCGGTTAAAATTTTTTATTTGAATTTTCACCCCCTATTTCAGCCAATAAGGACGGTAGCCTTTGGTTTAGCCGTGAAAATGTCACAGATAGACAGGCTTTCGCATTTATAATATGAATATGGATTATGTAACTTACATGAGGCCTATTAGAGACTGGCGCAGTGTGACATCGTCTGACTATATATGCGATAGTTATGGGTTCGATGCCTACTCGGGACAATTATCATATTTAATTTATTTTCATTTCTTCGGTCTAGTTACAAGATAAAGCGCTGCGTTGAGTTCCATCGCTTAAGACACAATGTCTAAGATTCGGGCGGAAAATGGAGGACGGAGTGTCTTGGCACTAGATTCTCTCTGCCTATCTTGCCTTGCGTTAAAATTAATATGAATCAAATGCAATCATTAATAAAAATGTAAGTTCAGCATAATGCGCACAAATTAGTCATAAAAAATAATAAAGAAGCACGCTTAAAATTATTTGCTTGTTGTCCTGGTCGTTCTGGCGACATGGGGTCGAAATTGTATGACAAGGTGTGATTCTATTGATTAGCTAATTAATAAATAGATACATTGATACAGGTGAAACTAATAAAAACCTTTTTGAAATGAAACTATTTTAACCGGATTAATCGCGTATAATTTTGGTATTCGAAAATACATTTTAGAACCCGACGTTTCGAACACTTTATAGTAGTCCGTGGTCACAGGTAGACTGAGGTGGCATTTGTCTGTCATTTGATACAATTATTATCTCAAACTACCGGCAACGATTTCTTAGTTGCCTCGCGTACTGCCCTGGATTCTCTCTCGGGATAATAAAAACCTCTCACAATTAACCATTTTTAAGTGTATTTATTTGTTTGCTTTGAAATATCCCTTCACTGGTATAAACAGCAAATGCGTAAATGTAATAAAGCGTGTAATAGCTAAAGCTGACCATATTTGCTGCAGTTTATTATAACGGGAGCAGTTTTAATTACAATATAAAATGTTGAAAACTTATAAATCATATGTTAATTTCAAAATAATAATGATTTTAAGGCTATGTTTGTTAAGATCTAGCCTAGATGCTAATGAAATTCTCGGATACAATAATTGTATAGAAAATTAAGTCAAGTATTAGTTTATAATATACTATCGATTAATATTTCACAGTATTTAAATTAGAAAATTTAAATTCTAAGTTAATTTCTCTCTCATACCGCTCCGCTCATACATCAGTAATAATATTTTGTGTTTCAAATGTCATTCTTTTAAACGGATAAATTTGAAAATAAATATAATAAATATAAAATTCAAGAACATGTATTTGATGCATAAAAGAAATAATTTTAAATTCAAATTCTAAATCTATTCAAATATAAATATCAATTCTTCTTACATAATTGAGCATATATTCTAAGCTCACGTACATTCATGCCATCGTTTTACAAAATAATAGGTGTACTTAACCGTATATCATAATAAAAATAAAGAGGATGGGCGATACAATATCGGATGAGCCTCGGGGCGATGAAAAATAAATAAAAATTGTGTAGCGGGAGCGTTCGCTGGAAAATATAGCAATGGTGTTCTTTAACACAGTATTTGTGTTGGAATTGTATTCTATATTTTAAATTATATTAAACTATATGACTTTGTATTGTTATTGTTTGATAGATATCTTATAACTGGAGAGATTTTATTAGTATTTCAAGGACATTGGTTTTCTTATTAAATCACAGTGGCATCAAAATAATTTAGGACCAGATGCTGATTCGATTGTAAGTAATACATCTTAAATCCTTCTTCCTTTTATCCTAGCCCTAAAGTTACTTTATTTTATCTGCCAGTTTTCAATAATCAAGATTCGATTCGAAGATTGCTCGCTCTTGCAATCGTCTATATTTAAATTTTAAATCGTTACTGCTAAATTGATATGTTATAGAGATTAAGCTGACCAATCTAAATTAACGTCTACTCTATTTTACGTAAACTGTCCTATATACATCTTAAAAGTTATAACTTTTTCCCGCATAGTGTAAAGACACACCGTTCTCCACTTACCCCTGAATTCGAGACACGGAGTATTGAGTGGCGGAACTCAACGCCGCGCTTCGTTCTTAGGTACTAAACTAGAGAAATGAAAATATTTTTAATGTAATTACCCCGAGTGGAAATCAAACCCACAGCCGATCATGTTACTTAATTCTAAAGTCCACTTAATGAGCCTAATGCTCATTAGAAACGCATTAAAAAATGTATTGAATAATGGTTAAGCCGCACAAAATGCAATAACGTCTTATAATCATTTCAAATTTATACTGAGTAGGTATTTATATGAATAATATTGTGGTGTAGAAATAAACCAACATTGTAACAAGAAGTTTACCAAAGCTAATGAAAACGATCGAACGAGAAGCGAATACGCGGGGGCGGCAATATTTCATCATTTTCGCGCTTTTTACCCAATAAATTATTTTTTCCCCGTTTTATGCGCCCAACCTTGTCTAAGCAAGAAACGATCTGAATTCAAATTAACAGGGTATTCAAAAATAAAATTATTAAAATTAAAATTAGCTCTTTTATTTTGTTCTTTTATTATTTTTAGTATTATTTTATTTTATTGAAGTTTAAGTTATAAGTCAAGGAAAGTCACTTGTGTAAATCCTTAGTTCTATTTCAATTTAGATTATAAAATTATGCGTTTTTAGTTCAAGCTTTGTTTAAGAAGCTAGAATAGGAAGGAGCTGAATATCTAACTTTTGAGTGAAAATTTTAGTGCTAAATACAAAAAAATAGTGCTTCAAGCTATATAAGTAAGATGTTTGCTAGTTTTTAATGAAGCACTATGTACACGCTAGTGAAAATTCAATAAATACACAAAACGTAAAAATATATACATATATAACGAAACATTTATTTTTATTTATATATTATTTTTTTCTGAATTAGTCCAAAAATATGCAATGTCTTGATTTTAGGCGGAAACTAGAGGTTTTGTCTAAATACGCTGTTGCGCGGCAAAAACCTGAAAACGCTTTTTTGTACGTTTATTTAAAAAAAAAAAATTTTTGCATATAAAAATACAACCTTCATTTCCTAATTAATAATAACTTGAATTAAAAATTAAAAACCATCTTCTAACCCTTGACTTAACAGCAATGTCAAGAGGACCCTTTAGGACAGGAACCCTCCCGTACTTTCATAAAGGGTCTAACTATTTTGGCAGATGTGACAATTACAACAAAAGTCGGTTTCGATTGCGGCTGAACGTGGCGAGATAGTGTTAAATGATTTAACATTCTTTTGAACGATTCAAAGCTTTGTTCAGAGTATTTTTTATTATATTGAGGCCATCATGGCACAGTGGGATGGCGTCTTCATTGTGAATGCGATTGGGTTCAATTTCCGTTCAGGGGAGTTATTGTATGTAAATTATTTTCATTTCTTCACTTTAGTATCTATGACAAAGATTCGGGTGGAAAGTTCTTTGTGATTAATCTGCTGTGCGGAAAAAAGCGTGAAGCTGTAAAAAAATATCAAATAAGATTTTTATTATGAATTTGTTTTGTATTTATTATTTTTATATCCGATCCGATTTGGTGTGAGGAACAGCTTCTGACTGAAAACACGATTGGTTGAGAGTTTGATTCGCACTCGAGGAAATTACGACATTGAAAATATTTTCATTTTTGCCACTCTTGTAAGGCAATGTTGACATCCGCCACTTAATGTGCAATGTCGAAAAACGGTAAGCGGAGAACTACCCTGCTATGCGAGAAAAATAAGCGCGAAGCTAATCGATGGTGTTTTTATTTCAGGTTTTCTATTTGTTTTACTTGATGTTCCTTTGTTTTAGTATTTTTTTTGTATATATAGATATGTGTTTGTAATGTTTAATAATAAACTTTGTTCTTATTATAAATATATCTGACATGTAAGTGCTCTAAATTAGGTTACTTGCAAGACTTTCATTAAAATAAAAATTGTAAACTTGATAAATAATATCAAAACAACATTATTCCTAGTTTATCCAATACATTTATTTAATGTTTTATTTGTAAAAAGGAAGCCAACGTCGTTTACAATAATGTTACTTATAGTATAACGCATTCTTAAAATATGTATTGTAGTAATTGTATATCTCAGTTATAGGCTAACTCAACATGTAAAACAATATGTAGTTTATTAAAAAACGGAAAACAGTATAGAGAAGGTGGTAATTTGAAAACTTATATTAAAAAGAAATCATGAAAACTAAAAAGAAAAAAATTCAAAATACATATCTCAGAAATTTTTAAATTTGTGTCCTTAAACAAAAATGTGGTCCACGTTTATTAACAAATTCCATATACACTTATATTATCTATGATTTATTAATCGTAACTGTAAATAATAATTAAAAAATAATAATTAACTTTTGAAAATCATTCCCTAACCATGTCCCAAATTGAAGAATGAAGTACTTATATAATATTTTAATGATAAAATTGTCTTTACAAAAAAATTTAGAATTTTCCAAATTGTTTACAAATATGGTATACTTACAGAAAAATATTTGCTATGTAATATACAATCGGATATTATTTTTTAAAACATAGTTTTACCCCTGGCAACACAAAAAAAAACATTCCCGCAAACCTTTACATACAGCTAATTTGTTAACACATTTTTTGTCATAAACGCACGCTTCCATTCGTATTTGTGTAATAAAATATGAAATTTTGTGAGAACTAACCACATACAAACACAATAAACAACAAAACAAAAAAAAAAAAAAAAAAAAAAAAAAAAAAAAAAAAAAAAAAAAAAAAAAAAAAAAAAAAAAAAAAAAAAAAAAAAAAAAAAAAAAAAAAAATATATATATATATATATATATATATATATATATATATATATTGTATAAAATATAATAATGAAGTGTAACTCTTGCAACAACATTTCAACGTTTCAACCCGTAACTGTACCCGAAAAAGATAAGAGATAAGTTTAATTGAAACATGTGTCAATGACAATAGAACATTGTTGGCGACTAACCGTTAGCGAGGATTGCTCTATGGAATAAAAACTGTTAACTTAACACCTGTCACTTGTGTGTCACTCACTAATGAATAGACAATGTAAGCTTTTGTACTTTGCCACGCTCTATGGTTATAAGTGAAAAAAGTAAACGCAATTGTTTTTTTTTTGATGTATTAACACCAATCTGCACTTACCGCTTCTTTTAAAATTATAGTATTTGGAATGGATGCTAAAAGTTATAACTCACTTGCTACATTATGGCAAAATTACGGAACATCTTTATAAACGGTAACTTTTATATTATTCTGGCGTATAAACTGTATTACTGTGCAGTTTTATCTAAATACGTTTAGCAGTTTTTGGGTAAAAGAGGAACAAGCTCCATCTATCTCCGTAAACTTAAATAGTTATAATATTGGGTACGATTTACAGAGGTGTAATGAAATATACCGATTGGGTTCAAATAAGAAAAAAACCCTTCTGAGTTGGTGGTAGGATTCACAGTAACAAAGCTAAACTTTTATAATGATGATTGAACGAAAAGTGCTTATAAAACTAATGTTAACTAAATAAACATTTTGAGTTTGATATTATATTACTTAACTTATCAAAAGCTTTTAATCTCTTTTTACAAAAATTACTAGGACTGGCCATACTATACTTGGTATACTTACAGTTTTGAAATGAAACTATTTTTAACCGGATTAATCGCGTATAATATTGGTATTCGGACATACATTTTAGAACCCGACGTTTCGAATACTTTATAGTAGTCCGTGGTCACAGGTAGACTGAGGTGACATTTGTCTGTCATTTGATACAATTATTATCTCAAACTACCGCCAACGATTTCTTAGTTGCCTCTGCCCTGGATTCTTGCAAAATGAGCTGACTGTATCTTGCTCTCTGGTGTGATCGGATTGAGACTTCAAAGTTTTCAGTATTGGGTCCCAGGTGGTAGAAAATTTCCAACCATCTACTCTATTGAAATTAATGTGTTTTTGTATACCTATAGTTTATATGGAGAAAAAAATAATGCGTTACAAATACATCAAACAACGAAACTAATATTGAACATTGCACTGTGTTTCACATACACTTTTGTATAAAGTCATATACACGTTGCTAACCCAAATTGTACTTCACTCATAAACGGGTATAAAATAAAACAAAATAAAGATTGGGAATACATATACAAATTTTGATGATTTAAAACGAATACCAATTGTCATTTTTATTTTACAATTCATATTTTGCGTTAAAAATTACGCATTGTTATAAACAGATACGCTATGAACCTGTGCTTATGTTTTGACATTTTCTCTGATATTGAATTTTATTGATTTATATTTTTAATAAAAGTTATTGAAATAAAAACAAATGAGTTTTTTTATTTGTAAAAGCTTCAGCTTCACGAGTTTGTCCTCATAGCAGTTTAATCAGAGATATATTTATGAGTATATATATTGAAAAAGACATATTTAAAAAACATATAAAATGTTTTTTTGTGCGCCTGCGCCTGCACCTGCGCCTCTTGAAATCCGTTGAACGGTTTTCAAGAGGCGCAGGTTCAAATCCCGCTGCGTTCAAATTTTTATACGTTTTTTAAATATGTCTTTTTCAATTTCCTTAGTGTGGGAATAACACTTTAAAAAATGTTAACAAAAAAGTATATATATTGATAGAAGTTGAGTAGCGGTGACACTTAGCGTAAAACATTTAACGTTTATTATAACGTAAACAAAAGGCGGTTTTGTAATACAATTTACACGCGAATAAAATGACCACCTTAAAAAAATCGACTTATTACTTGTAATACGAAAAAGCTATTTTCTGTTTTATCAATATTTAGCTCATTACTAGTCAGGGGTTGAATGTAAACGATGGAGCGAATCAGCGATGAAACGATAAGCCTTAACGCATGATTCGTGAAATTATATAGCGACTTCATTTCCTTTTTTACACTTTTGCAAAGTTATCAACTGTGTGTACTTTTATAACTTTAATAAGTTTGTTTTTACATATACATACATATGTTTGATTATTATCAATAAAAACAAACGTGTCAATGTATACATTTATTTATTTATCCATTATTGCACACAATTTAACAATAAATATGCACAAAAGGCGGGCTTAACGCTAAAAAGCTTTCTTAACCAGCCAACCTTGTTATGTGGGAAATCATTGTGTAGGTGTGCAAATATATATTTTATAACTATAACTATAGATATATATATACAAAGCAGCTTCACGCTTCTCGCATAGCAGGGTAGTCCATAGCATAGCACCTAGTGTCAAGACACTCTGTACTTCACTTTCCGCCCGGATTCGAGACATAGCATGCTAAGAGGCGTTTTAAGCAGTATAATAGCTAAAGATATTTAGAAAACGTATAAAAATTTGAACGCATTAGGATTCGAACCCGCGCCTCTTGTAAAACGTCCAAGCGCTCTGACCGCTAAGCCGTGCGGTCAGACGTTTTCTAAATATGTTTATCAATTTCCCAAGTGTGTGATTAACATGTTATAAGTATAATAGCAGTAAAATTTTATATAACCTTTTAATATTTTATATCATGTAGAGTCAAGTGTAGTATCAAATAAAAGAAATTACAGTAAGATAAATCTGTAATTATCGATAGATACAATCGCCAAATCATCACACCGGTCTCGAGTCTCGCGAGACAGAGTCCCTCATGACACATAAACGTTAACTAGCGCATCTGCCCAAGTACGCCAGACTTATGTATACGGTTTAAATTTACGAGATGAGTTTTGATTATTGACTGTGATATGTATTTTTCTTAACTTAGGTAGTACTAAAGTTACTCAGCGGGACTAAGATTGTCTGATCTGTTATTACATTGAGAAGAAAAAAATAGCACAAGACTGATTAGTATTCTTGATTTCGTTTTATTATTTGAATATTAGTTATATAATAATTTAAAGAAATGTAATACATATAAAGTTGCAATAATTTGCATTATTTATATATGTTGCATTATTTATATATGCATAATAAGTTGCATTAAAGTTGTATAAAGCGCAATCGTGGCGCTGACTATGATATGACACACGATAGTTGTCGGTTCGATAACCACTCAGAGTAATGATAATGTTTAAATTATTTTCATTTCTCCGCTTAGGTAACAAAATAAAGCGTAGTGGCAATATCTCGGGCGGATTGCAGAGAACAGAGTGTCTTGACTAGATTCTCTTTGCTTAGCTACCCTGTTATAATTGAAAAAGCGTGAAGCTTGGAAACTGCAATTTTTTTTTTATTTTAACGACTTTACGTGACAACAATTTCGACTACACGTGATGATTTTAAGTTATGGTTATTTTAGTTTCTGAATGGTTTGAAAGTCAAATATTAAGTCAACCTCAAATAACTCATTGAACCAAACGCATCTTTTCTTCAATCAGTAATATACGCCAGTCTCGCAAAATGTCGAAGTACTTTAGATTTATATTGAAATAGGTATATAGCTTTTTTAGTGCGCTTTTCTAGCTTTACGTCTATCAATGTGAGCAAATCTTACACTAATTTATCTACTTCCGGTACGATTTCACTAAAAAATTGCCCACGTGTCTGAATCCGATATCAATACAATGTTTTCATAGAATTAATTTTATTGCTGGCGTACATTGCATGGCGATATGCATCTTTTCTTCAATCAGTAATGTATAAATGGGTGATTTAATATTTGACTTGCCTGCCACTGAGAAACTGAAATAACCCTAATTTACAATCATTCTCTATAGTCATCGCTTTATATGTCATTAGGTTGACCTAATATCAGTGCCATGTTGATGCATATAAAAAGAATATATGTTTTAATATGTTTTTTTTGTTACAGCTAAGTAAACTGTTACATACGAAAAATACAGGAGCAATATATTTTACGATATATATACGATACGTTATATATACGATACGATATATATACGATACGTTATATGTAACAATATATTAGCGGCTATTACAAATATATCTACATATTTTATAATTATTTTAGTTAGTTCTCAACAAGATTACATTATATATTTGACTAATAGACACGAACTTACGTTTGATATAAGTGGTGGTGTTTAAAATAACACAAATAATTAGAACTTGGTGCGACGAGAGCATCATTCCGTCTATTTACCGTAACAAGTTGATGCTGAGCGCTTATTCTGTAAAATACCTAATATATTTTGTAATTAAATTTTTAATAATATGAGTAAGTTTTGTTGAGTTAGCCCTCTCAATACGCAATTTGGGTAGAAAGTGCAGAACTAATTATTTTAACCTACAGTCCTACACTGCTGCGGGATTTTTTTTAAGCAGAACAAAAATTTTTAAGTCAAGTTAAATTTCATGTATAAAATAAAAATATATTCTCTCTAATTACAATTACAGCGTTATGGAAATAAAACTAAAATGAAGCGCTATTAGTGTTTAGCTTTTTAAAGTATGAAGTGTACATTTATTTACAGTTCGGACGTGCAAAAATTTTTTTGAGTTTAGTACATTAAACTCAATATACTATTTGTTTTCATAATATATTATTTCCTTGCTTTGTTTAAACAAGTGCGGAAATTTGTTCAGCCGAAAGTATAGAACGGAGTCACTAGATCTCTGTTCATTCACAAGATGTTCATTCAGAACATTCATAATGCGGGATATGCACGGAGAAAAAAAAATAATAATTAAAAACTTTTTTACATAATATTGTATGAAAATTGATAAATAAAAAAAAGTGAAACGGTCTAACAAATAGTATATTTATACAATTGTTAATGACTTAATACCTATTACCTAATTAAAAAAAGTACTGCGGTTATATAAACCAATTGCAGTTACAAAAATAGACTAGTGAAAAACTGAAGAGGAACTTGAAAATAAGGGACGTCGAAAATAATTAGGTATTCGAGAGCGTCCAGAATACTTCCCAACCCCCACCCCCAACGCCCCCACTGAATGGGGGGAAGCTATTAAGCCAAGCCAAAACTAATTTAAATTAAATCCTAGTGAATTACCCGAGGAGGAAATTGTCGAGCGTACCCTCGATGCTCTCAGAGAAGTACGGTCGGAAGCAAAAGTGTTATTATACAATAATTCTGTGTTCAAATAAGTATTTTAGTGAAATAATAAATATTTTTTCTTGTAATTATTATTTTTTTGTTGTTCATATGAACGGTATGAGGATACTTGTACAGAACTGATTATTATGTACGTCAAAATGCATATAAAGGTAATAGCAGACCATGGATGCATGCAGAAACGGGTAGCTGCCGAAGTGAAAACTCTTCAAAGCTGTTCAAGTTTTAAGTATCTAGTAATAAATAATAATACGTTTCTTGAAGTAGAAACTATTCGTTATACAATCGTTTGTTGGTTTTTCGCTATAATACCATTATTGATACAATGGTATTTGTATTATATTTATACCTTACGATAGTACACTTACACTTGTAAGCAGATTGATTCATGTACCGGCATAATATGGGAAATTCTAAATATCATATTTTATTATCAATTTACACTGGGTTTCTTAAGAGAGTTACATTTAGAAGTGCATTATTTTCTGTACTATTCATAAAAAAGTACATAGGTCTTGAGTAGTACTGTAATGTGTGGCGTAAATTAGATAATGCGTTTTTTAATGCACTGAAATTGAAGACTTCATTATCAGGGATTGTTACAGCTCTAGTCGAAAACGTTGAAAATTGGAATTTAATTGGAATAAACGTTGAAATTTCATGTAAAGAAATAATTCATATTGTAAGAACTTACCTACGCTTTACAAGTTGACATATGTGCGAAATTTCCAAATGGTAATAACAACTTTTGTTTATATCATTTTGAAACTATTTATGTTCAGTCTATCTCTAATACATGCTTTAATTTCTAGTCATATAAGCTACAGATTCTCAGCTTCTCAAGTAAAAGAAAGTTTCTGTTTAATAAAATATATTAGTTTCATAACATTTGTTTGTACGTCTGTACAGCCTATATTGCTTGCGGGCGGCGTGGCCCGAGCTCGGGGCGCGTTATATGTACCATTTGAATATTATCTAAGTCTTCACCCCGGCCTCCCCGGGTTTAGACGAGCGAGCCTCAAGCTTAATTAATGCAAATTTCAGTGCTAACAAGATTATGAATCCGACCGCTTTTTGAGCGTACACTTAAGCAACGTGTTACTTAAATGGCCGTATCTGCATATTAAGGGTGAAAAACTTGAATAATTTTGAACCTCCTCGACTTTTCATACGATTTAAGGCCTATTATGAAAAAAGTTTAACGAGCTAAAGCATATAGAGGGTGTACGTGATTTAAATATACGAACATGGTCTCGCATGTAAAACATCTAAGTATAATAAACTTGTAATCCATAGAATAATACTTTATACTTCAATTTTGATTACGCCAGCCTTCGCGAACATGTTGTTAATTTACAAACACTTAAACGATGAGATTTTCTTTATAAGGTTTCGATGTCAATGAAACATATTCAAATAAAGTAAAGTCGTAATTGTGGAATGTAATTGCCAATTTTATATATAAATATCATAGACAACCAATTGTAGAAATGTCACTTTACATACCTACTAATAGTGACTATAAAATGTATAGGATAAACGTTTCCATATTTCCAATTTAAATGCTATTGAGAAAATTTCCTTTTATAACATTTTTAATGATGGTCAATATCTTTAATATGTAATTCTTGTTGCCACAATGCAGCGTCTGACAATAAATGCAATAGTTGCAGGTTCAATCTTCAGTATATGGAATGATTATATATAAAGCACACAGCTCGGAATTAAATTCCGTTACTCAAAACGCAATATTTCAATGTATATTTCAATTTTTTATTTTGCGCCTACCCTGCTATACGGTACAAAACATGAACCTGTAAATATTTTTAAAAAGTAAAATAGTAATGTTCAGAAGTACAGACATAAGTCGGAATTTGATAACTGTATTTGCAATATCAATTTATTTAAGACAAAGCCTCTATTAAATTAAGATATTCAAAAAACGCCGAAAACCAATTAACAGTTAAAACGATTATCAAACGTTAGTTTAACCCTTCGATTCCCAGGAAATCGGGGCGTGACGGAACACCGTCGCATCAATCATCGCGATTTTAATTTTAAATCAATTGTGGACGCGTGCCCACCATCCATCTTGCTTTAATAAAAAACATACATTAGCATTGAACCGGTTAACACGGTGACGGAAATTGGAAACGTGATGTACTGTTGTACGATATTTGCTATAACTATTAGCTAGAGACCATCGTCCTGCAGTGGGAAAGCTTTTGGACCGAAAGCTTTCATTCCACCGCTCTGGTAATAGAAGCGGGCCGTTGAGTTCCGTCACTGATCACGCAGGGTCTTGATTATTTTCAGATATGGGATAAAAGCCTCTTGACTTGATACAAGGTTCTCTTAGCCTACCCTATGTTTTAGGTCTTCACGCATTTCCTGCATTTCTACTGTGTGTAGCCAGAGAGGTACTAATGACAGTCTGAATTTCATTATTAGGATTTTATTTCAATAATACCGAAACCGAATACGAATATATATCCAACGATGCGGAAAAACGAAAATATATATACATATTTTAAAGTGTTATTTCCACACTATGGAAATTGAAAAAGACATATTTAGATAACGTATAAAAATTTGAACGCAGCGGGATTTGAACCCGCGCCTCTTAAAAACCGTTCAAGCACTATGACCGCTAAGCCATGCGTTCTACATCCAGCTACGTTGAAATTCTTTTACGCTTGTTTCAACTTATATTTGTTACCGAAAATATTTATTAAATTAAATTAATCTGTTAGCCGAATTGCACTTATTATATCGTTATATTCATCTTATCATAAAACGTTCCGGCTGTCAGGTTTTATATTCAATGCCAAGGACAACTTCGGAATACAACATAATTGTACAATAACAAAAAGCTATTTTTTTTTATAAGTCAATAGAAGTGTAATTGAATACCTCAATAAAACTTTAAAGCAATAATTTCAGCAAAAACAGACACGAACTCGACAACTGCTTGAAACGGATGTGATCATTGTAATATAGTGAGTACAAGATAATATAAGAGAATTTGCGAAGAAAACTAAAAAAAACGATAGATATAATAGGTATCTGTAACTTGGATAATGTTTTTTTAAACGGTTTTTTTCCTTGGTTAATTACGGTATAAAAACGGAAAAAGCCTAGGCCATTGTGGCGGAGTAGAGTTGCATGCAAGCCCAGTAGCTGTGGGGTCTTTTTTTCTAGGTTTGAGGAATGGAAGAAATTCAATTTTGTTATTACTAAATAAGCCTGTCTTCTTATGAAGAGAAACTGTTATCAGTTTAAAAATGAAGAACGGAGTGTCCTGGCTCTAGGTTCTATATGCAAGTCTGCCCTATATGCAGGCCAGCCCTATATGCATGCCTGCCCTATATGCAGACCAGCCCTATATGCAAGCCTGCCCTATATGCAGACCAGCCCTATATGCAAGCCAGCCCTATATGCAAGAGATAAAAAGATATTAACGCTTGCAATTCGTTATGACTACGTAATATATAATAGAATACAATTTTTTCTTATAAATTTTGTCAAATTTGAATTTAATCTTATTAAAAAATATAGTTTTTAGTAAAATTGAAATGTCGCAGTTTACCTATCTATTAAACTAAAGTATAAGAATTTTGATAGATCACAGTATTTTTGCTAATAGTTAAATTTTTATCATTTTTAAACACTTTACAGTATTTATAATTATCCCTAATTTAATGTTACAATTATAATAACGTAAAAACAAAACGGTCATTTTCTCAAGATGCCTTATTTAGCTACAACGTTGTCTGTTATCATTTAAAAAAAAAATAAAAAAGAATTTTCATCAAGCCAGTTAGGCTCTATATTTTTATATTAAATAACTATTTTAATTTAAAATCTAAAGCTTATTAGGATCTATTAAAAAAGCTGTTTTCTATTTCTAGTATAAAAGGTAAAAGACAATCGATTGTCACATATTCGTACCATCATCAATCATCTTTCACCGAAAGGGGGACATATCCGATAGTCAGGCTTATTTCCGCGTTTGAGAAGGCAAAGATTTGAGATATATTAAAATATTTCAGTGTTTTATATCGGAATGTTTGTTTTTTTTTCAGTCTTTTTTCATCCGTCCCAGCATTTGAACCTTGTTGCTTATCAGGTAGCAATTTTTAAAGCCACACTTTTATTTTACCATTTGTACAAGCTTAGGTTAGGTTAGGTTATAAGCACCCGCGTGCTACTTAGCAGGCCGTCGAGGGTGCCCACCACCCTTGACTCCACGACGTGCAATGCTGGCTCCTGCCACCGGGGTTCACGGAAGACTGAGGTTCCTCGGCTAGTGGCGGTCGAGAAGGAGCACCGTGAGGTTTTAGTGGGTATACGGACGGCATATCTGACAGTCCGGAGTCCCATATAACCACGTCCGACTCCCCAATCGGGCTGGTATTTGTAAAGGATTACCTCACGAAAAAAAACGATTATTAGAGAAATGTCTACCAGGTAGGTGTATATATGTTTATTTTAAATAAACAAGACATTAAAAACGATATTTTTCTAAGTTTAAATCTTTAAGTGGCAATAGCAACCAAATTATTGTCATGAATAAAATGCATTTTAAAATATAGAAAACATAATTTAATTTGCGAAACTGAAGGCAATCTTGGATAAGACATTTTTTATTGTTTACAATCCATATTTTTATATAATTTTTATTATTGCACAATTTTTCCTGCACAGTTAGAAAACCCCTATTTGTCAAGACAATCCATTTTTCACTTTCCGTCCGAATTCGGGGCATTGCGTGTTGAGTGACAGACCTCAACCACCGCTTTGTTTTACTCATTAGATCGGAGAAAGGAAAATAATTAAATTATGATAATTCCTTCGAATTTGGTTATAATATAATAGTTTATGATATTTATGATTATGATTATGGGAACATTATGACAAAAAGAAAACAATTATTAATATACAAATAAAACATGTACCAAACATTCGCTATTTAAAGCACTTTTGTCGAAATTTATCCCAAGAAAATGTATTATATGAAACAGCATCAATAAAACAAGTAAGGCGCTCGTTCCTTCTCGAGACTCGTCTCTACGTAAGCCCAGACGTAATGAGGAATAACGGCGCACGTGCTTGTATATTATATCACTAGATTTCTATATACACAGACATACATACGTATTTGTATGATTTTTGTCTGTATGCATAATTTATTTATGTTACGATATTTGTATGAGGTGACTAGTAGTATGTAACTGAAAGCGTTAAGTATGTAATATGTAAAAAAAATAATAGATTAATTAATAAGCTATTAACAGATTATATAAAAAGCTTAAATAAATTAATTAATAAAAAACCAGCAAAAACATTGTACATGTTTTTATTGTCTTATGATTTTTTTGTCTTACCAGACCAAACTAATAACTTTAATATATACCTTCATTCAAGTGGAGATCGAACCGACTATCATCTGGTTACAGCGAGAAGTTGTGCATTGACAACCAATTAGTGAATTTCTTTTAGATTTAAATAAATTGTCTTTTACTTCTGTTTACAAATCGATCGAGCTCTTATAATATAATTTTTATCATACCTTTGCATTGTAATGTGCATAAAGTCGATTGGTACTTTTGTAAATTTTAATATAAAAGTACCGCGATATATTATTTCTTTATTCAAATAATTAGTAAATTCAATAAAAAAACACACAGGAGCTTATTATGACGTACATTATATAATTTTCCCAAAGTCTTTTCCTAAAATGTAACCATGCAAAATATTAATTAATATCAAATTTTCGAGCTAGAAGGCAAGGATTTACAATAGCTTTGCAAGATTTCAGCAGACTAGCTAATAAAAACAGTTGAACAATTACACAAGTAAATGAATCAAAATGTCTCTAGAAACGTTCCAATAAATTTCATTGAGCAAGTGAAGAGTACCAATAAAACACGTAAGCCATTCCTCGCATTGCTAGTCTCGACGACGTTAGCGCGACGTAATGAGAAGTAACGGTGGTCGTGTATAGCTCGTTTAATGTGTTGTATATGGAGATAGATATCAGGTGTGTAAATGCAAAGCTATAAAAATATGTACGCAGCGGGTATTGAACCCGCGCCTCGTTCAAGCGCTCTGACCGTTAAGCTATGCGTTCTACATCGAAATTCTGCTACGTCGAAATTCTTATACGCTTATTACAACTTATATTTGTGGTTAGCATCTCTGTAGAGAGATTTTTACAAATTTCTGATACCCAAAGATTATTCTACGAACAATCGTTTGGCGAGTGAGATTGCTATTTATTAAATATTTCTTTTAAATTTGTTTTAAAGATTATTAACACACTTAGAAAATTGAAAAACATATATTTAGAAAACGTATAGAAATTTGATCGCAGTGGGATTGGAACCCGCGTCTCTATACCTATAATAAAATTATCTCTGTCTGTACACGGAATATAGGAGACACTTATCAATGTTATAGAACCGAAAACAATTATTTTTATGTTTTTTCTGTTTGTCTGTGCTAATCTCAGAAACGGCTAAATTGATTTAAATGCAGTTTTGACTATTGTATTTTCGTATACTTCCCTTAACGTTTAGTTATTTTTTTTATTTCAATCGGTTCATAAACTAATTTTTTTTCGACAAAATTGCTATGAAATAACTATTATATTTAATTGGCTGAAACTTTAATTAAATAGTTATAGCAGTTTACGCAGGCGAAGCCACGAGTGGCTCGCTAGTATAAATATATAAATATGTATTCACTTGCCATTGTGCTGCAGTGGGCAAGTAAGTACCCAACGGTTGCTAGTTTGATAATTTTGAGGTTGTAGATGTCTTCATTGTAGAGTCGACAGTATGTCTTTAAAATCGGTGGAATGTGGAGAGTGCAGGCACTAGCATCTGCCTATCCTGCTAACACAGGACATTCATAAAGATATATTTTTTTATCATATATGTAAATATAGGTTTATTTTATACCTACATATGTATTTAAAATTAGAACATAAACTGTATTTGATTGTTAATATCAATAAGCTAATATTATACGAATTTCAAACCTAGCCTAAACTAGCATTTGTAAAATTTTAAGAATTTCATATTTTAATTACTTGTTTATACAAAATAATTGAGCTTTTGATTGACCGCTCAGTGCGTATTGTTTTTATAAAGTATGATATTATAAGGTCATTGGCAGCAACAATTATAAATTTTACGATCGCTTATAATCGAGTGTAATTGTAAATATATGTAATTAGTGGCAGTTACATACAGTGATTGAAGACCATAGAGGCGCAGTGGTTAAAATATTTTCATTTCTCCGTTCTGTTACTTAAGGAAAAGAAAGCACGGCGTCGAGTTCCGCTACTCAACACGCATTGTCTCGATTTCGGGTGGAAAGCGTGAAGCTCTAAAAAACATACAGTAATTGTTATTAAGTGGAAATTTATTTAGGTTTATTGTGTAAAATTGAGCTTTTCTATACAAGCCTGATCATCAGGGGTGTTCTCTAAATGGTAAAATTAAGTTTAAAAATGAGGAAATATAAGTATAGGTACCTTTAGTTCCAGCGTCTCTCGGAGCACATTCAGTCTTTTCGTTAACTGAATGCACTGTGTAATGAAAATGTTACATTACAAAAATATTTAAATATTCCACTTCTTTTAAATGCTCTATAATATATATATTTCAGCGTTTTTTATCTCATATCAGTGTAATCAGAGAGAAACTAGTGTGTAGACAATCCATTTTTCGCCCGAATTGGAGACATTGTGTCTTGTTCGCTAAAGCGGAGAAATGAAAATAATTAAGTTATGATCATTCCTCCGAGAGGTAATCAAACCTACAACCAAATGTGATGACAGTCAGACACTGTTCCATTGCGCTATTGCGACCTCATATACATTATATATAAGACTTTAAATTAACCTTTGACAAAATTATAAGTAGGTATACTATTATATAATTATAAAATTTGAATTAATCATGAACAAATAAAATCATAAAAAAGTTAATAAAACAAATTGCTTAATAAATAAGGCGTTTATTTATCTTTAATTATCTTCTATAGCTTTTTAAAAAACACAATTACACATTGGAACATATTTCATATTTTCCTTATAGTACATTAATTACAATTAAAATTTCATACCATACTTAGTTATCGCATTACCTACATGGAAAATTATAAAAAATATACACGTTTTAATTTTCTTAAGTACCTTCTATTTTTAAAAAAAGGAGATACCGCCTGTAGACGGTGACTGGAAGTAGTTGCGAGTTCGGCTTCGCTCGTTGGAATGATATGATCGATATTTAAATTAATTCAATGTTTTTTTTACATTTTAAAGTATTAACCACACACTTAGTAAATTGAAAAGCATATTTAGAAAACGTATAACAGCAACGCAACGGGATTCGAACCCGCGGCCCTAGAAACCCGATCAAGCGCTCTGACCGCTAAGCCATGCGTTCTACATCTACTACAGTAGAAAACAGAACTTTCTAAAAATGTTTTTTTAATTTCTTTTTCCAGTTCTGGTGTAGCAATGAATGGCGCGGCGTTGTGTTCCGCCGCTAAATACTTAATGTCTCGTATTCGGCCGAAAATGTAGCCTGGAACACTAGCCTAGCCTTCTATGAAAGAAAAATATGAAATATATAAAATAATTAAAGAAGTGTGACGTATACCTATACGTGCCCTAGGCACAAAAACTACAAACTGAAGATATAGGTAGCAGATTCAAACGTAAGTTCCTCGTAATATAGGAAAGAAATTATTTTGCAAAACTAAAGCCTCAATAGATATTAAATTTAAAAAACCATATGGGTATATTGTTTTCAGTTTCAGCTATACCTATTCCGTACAGCAGGGAAAGAACCTAGTGTCCAGACACTCCTTTCTGCATTTTTGGATTTAACATTGCATTGTCTTATCAGCGCGGAGAAATAAAATTATTAAAATAATTCCTTGGAGGGATCAAGTCCACGACCAATTGCGTTTGCACTTAGACACTTTTAACTTACCTAATATATAACTTCCAATATACTTTATAACTAATTTATTTTCTTACAAAAAAAACTTAATGAGGAGATTTAGTAGTTAAATTGTTTTTATCGTTAAAGTTTCGTTACTAGAATAACTGGGCGCAGAAATTGCATAATCTGCTAACAGTTTTAAAAAAACACATTGTTCATGTGTAAACTTTTAACTTTACAAAATAAGGTACGTCCCGCTTAACTTCGATTTGTATAGAATTGTCGATAAAAATTAATGTTCTTTTTTTGTTATTGATACCTTTGCTTAAGTGTAAAACGAACTAAGCAATTTTTTTTTTTATAATAGCATAATTTTATAGAGAAAATTGAAAACAGAGATGAGTTAACAATATTTCGAACCGTCAATTTTGATATATTTTTTGACAATATTTTGCGACAGCTTAAATGACTTTCTACGAACTTTTAATATACGTTATTATAAAGGTCGATTAAAAGTAGTTTAAATTAACAGGTAATTTAAAAGTAGTTTAAATGATCAATATACACAGTGGTGAAGAATAAAATTTCTTGATATTTAGTCTAAATACTAAGTAACAATCAAATCATATTATTGATTAGACTAATCATATACATATATAGGAATCACTAAAACAAAATCTATCAAAATCTACAAATTATCTTAAAACAAGTACTACTCATTAAGCGCGTTCTAATTAAACAGTAATTAAATTCTAAGAGAAAAAGGCAGCGCGACATTTAACTGATACTAATAAGATCGTCAAACAATTACGGCTCATCCAGGCCAGAGTGAGAGGGCTCGCCCCTCTCGTTCCTCCACACCGCACTCTCTATTTAACTTTTAATTTATACTCATTCCTTTATATCTTTTATTGCTTCGCCCATCGCAACTCCTAATGCGCCCGAGGTGCTCCTCACACTAATTAAATTCATGCAACACTAAGCTTTCCAAACACCCTCTGTAAAGCCACCGCCCTCCTCCCCCCTCCCGTGGCGACTGACCAATCGCAGCGCAGAGCGGCGTGTGTACAATAAGAAGGGGGGCGTGCGTACTGTAAAGTCAGTGTGAGATTTCTGATAGAGCTGTCACGTCGTGTCCGGGCGGGTCGTAACGCTGTCTTGACATATTTTATTATTATTTATGTCAATTAGGTTACTTTTTTGTTTAATGAAATAAGGAATCGCTTGTGAAATTGATTGCCTTTCGGCCGCTTATGATTCATCACTGTCAGGAATATATTTTGTAACGTGTTAATTTTGTATGATTGATTGTTGTGGGTCATTAAGTCGGCGCAATCTAGTTTTACGCAACTTCTATTGTGTACCGCCTGATGTTCTTGGCTCCATCTTCTATTTTTATGTTGGCTTCCTCTTGATTACTTGTTGAGAAAGGGCTTGAGTAAAAACTGACAATTTATTTAATGCTTCATATACAGGACTTATGTATTAAGTAGAAATATGTTTCAATATATACATACTAAATGTAATAAAATACTAAAACTAATCTTGAAGTAAATTTTCTAGGTACATAGATATACCGTTGTTTTTTATATATTCTTCAATTATTTTTAAAAGAGAAAATTAAATTAAATCTGTTATTTTACTGTCAATCAATTATATGATCAGTTTCATAAATTTTCATAAAAAAAATAATATAAAAAATAACAGCAATTATCAATGATATTAAAATAACCATAATATATCTTATTTGCTACCAAATCAAGAAATAGCGTAATGTTTAGCTATTTTTATTAAATATATTGAAAATAACATACTAGTTTACAAAATGAAAGCGTTAGAGGCAACAATTTGTAACATAATTTCTTGCCGATTATCTACATGTCTTGTTGTAGACGCGCCATGCGGCTAAAAAAGATTATGACGGGCCCGCAGTCCCGTATAAGCGTACGGGGCTATAAATCCTATGAATTCACAACATAAGTAACAAACGACTCTATTACTAGCACTATAGAGTCCTTTTTACTCAACCCAACGCCGTCGTCTGCGACATCGTTAATTCCACGTACGGCAAGCCTTAATTTACGAGTCTCTATTCAATATACATCTGTAATTTAAACACATAAGGTTTAATATTGTTTAGCGGTGTTACGTCGTAGAATAAATCTATAATATGAAAGGGGCGGGGAATTAATTTGTACACAGGTGGGGGTAGGGGGGTCTCGCTCCGCCCTGCGGCATCGCGCCATCTCAGTGCCGGGCAAGCAAGCACACGATCGAAACGTGATGTGTGGACAATAGTGGAGGAAAATAGTGTGTTAGAATGTTTTTCGTATTGTGTAGGCGAGATATCGTGTGACAGAATGGTGTTAGAAGGCGGGTTGCCGGCGCCGCTGCAGCTGTACGCGGCGGCGGCGGCTGGCTTAGCCCCGAGGCCGACTTGGCCACCGTTCTTGCCGTTTTTTGGGGTGCCGCCGCCGTTTCTGGCGCGTCCGAGGCTCCCACACCCGTTGCCGACGAGGGCACCTCACGGACCTCCGAGTGAAGACTCTAATGAAGATGGTGGAAGTAGCAAAGGTAGGCTTATTAATAAATATACTAAAAATACTAATTTGTATTGTTTTAGTTAAATTATTGTTTTGGTAGTACATTATTATATTAAAGACTCTATCTACAAAGAACATATTTATGGCTTTGTGCAGAATGCAGGAAATTTAGTTATTGATATAAATAAATTTTAGACATTTGTATAGGTGTATTATGAAACAAGTAAATTTTTTTAAATCTTATAGTATAAAAATAAAAATCTCATTTATTAATAGGTTAATTTATATAGATATTATTCCAAGTTTAAAATTTAAATTAAATTGCGGAATCTAAGTTTAATACAAAATATAATACTCTACTAACTTTACGTAATACATATTCATGTTGATTGTATACGAACTGAATTTTGTCTATTAATTAATTATAATTAGTTTATTAAAATTTAATATAAATTATGATCAAGATTATATTATTGACAATAAAACAATATCAATAGGATTTAAATATTTTATTGAGATGTACCTAAATTGGAAAAAACACAATTATTTTATTATTTAAAATTTTTATTTTGATAACATTTGAACAACTTTAATACCAATCTAATAAAATTCCGTAATTTAATTTCAGTGTAATATACATGTACAATACAATTACAATATATATATATATATAAATTCAATTTGGCTTCCTTAATTTCCTCATTTCATAATGTAAATTGGCAATTAGTAGAGCTTTTGCCGTCGGTCCAAAATATAGTACTTCTACTACTACTGCTACTATATTTTATTATTAATTAATGTCAATTATTAATATATAAGATATTTAAATTATTGTCCAAATATAATTATATTTTTATTGAAAATTTTATATAAATTTACAATTATTATAGCTAATATTAATAACTTGCAAAAAATACTTTTATGCTTAATATAATTTACGTTATTTTACTAACAATTTTTTTTATACTTGAATAGATTTTTTGCGTTTTATGCGATTCTTACACTGTAAATGATACAGTTGAAAAAATATTACATAGAGCTCTTGTACTAGTGTAATGTATATACGGATGAGTATGCGCTATATAGGTATTCGTAGTGTTTATTTAAACATCGGCATATGTATAGAATTAGACTATATATATTTCGTACTTACTTTGCTTTCGTTCTTTAAGGATGCTTTTCTATTGGGTTTAGTAGTTTCACAAATAAGTTTGAATTTATCCATCTATTTTTTGCATCGCTCGTTCTCAAATAACTGGGTAGCCAGAGATAACCTAGTGTTGTGATACTCTAAGAAATTGAGACATTGCTTGTTAAGTGGTGGTTAAATTCAAAAACAATACTGTCCTAGTCATTGATGATAGGGAAAGTTATAAAAGTTGATACATTTTTATATTTCATTTTATAATATGTTTATGGCGGCTCAATGGTGGATGTCTAAGTTATTATTAAAATGTACTGATATTTTCATAATTAGACAGGGCGTTTTGAAAATTATGAAAATGTCTAATTAAATAACAAAATTAGATATTTTATATAGTTATTGTCTACACTGATATAAAAACTGTAAAAAAATATATGGTTTTCCTACAAATGTATTACGTATATTTTACATAGATATATGAGAATTGATAATATAACATGTAAGAAGAATATTATAAAATATTCTATACCTATTATAAAAGTATTTAAATATTTGATCACGGTCACGCTTTTTCCCACAAAGCATAGTTAGAGAAAACCATTCCGTTCTCCACTCTCCGCCCCGATCCGAGACATTACGTGATGAGTGACGGAACTCAACGCCGCTTTTGTGCAACGCGAGAGCGGAGAAACTATAATAATTTAAATATAATCATTCTCCCGAGAGGGAATCGAACTAACAACCAATCGCGTTTACAGTCTGAAGGTGTCCGCGCGATGTGTGCCACGATTTATAAAATAATCTTTCTAAGACGTCATTAACTTGTCATCATTGAATATATAAAGTAATCATAAATTATATATCCTATTTAAATACCTATTATGTACATATATAAATAGAATTAAAAGTCAATCTTTGCTTTCGAAATTTAGTTTTTTCTTAAAGTGTTTATTGGAATTTGATTAGAGCTTTATAATAAATTGTATGTCTGGTTGTTTCTCCTAGCAAATAGTAACTTTAAGCTGTAAGCTGATTTCAGATTTTGTAAAAAACATTTTAGATGACATTTGATATCCAAAATATATAGCAATTAACTAATTTATAATTATATTAATTGAGGTCATCATGGCTCCGTAGGCCAGCGATTGATTGTGGGTTCGATTCGCATTCGAGGGAATTCGCGTTTGGGGGAATGATTAAATTTAAAACATTTTCAACACGCGATGTCTTGATTCCGGGCGGAAAGTGGTAAACAATGTATAGAAACTAGGTTCCCTCTGATGATGTATATAATTTTATATCATTGGTACATCTACTTAATTCTTTGTCTTCTGGTCTTTTCTCGGTAAGGGTTGCCTGGAAGAGATCACCTGTGGTGATAAGGTCGCCTTTACACCGAAATTGTAACCAGTCTATATTGTTACCTATGTTTTTTTTATCTTGGTTTAACAAAGAGTTAAATAAATAAATAATAATTAATTTATAATAAACTTGATATTACAGCCGTTGTTAATCACGCCATTTGCATGTATACATATGGGTAATATGTGCCTTGTGAAATCATGACGAAATTCACTTTGAATAAATAATTAACTTAATATCTTATATATGCTTAGATATATATTAGATAGGATTGGTTTTTCTTAAGAGTCAAACAAAAACATGTCTTGTGATATATGTTTATTGGTTGGTTTAAGCGAATGAGTGAGGAATATACCTAATACCTAAAGCTTTTTAGTTGGAAAAAAACTGTACCTAATGTTCTAATTATTATAATATTTTTAGAGACTTTTGTATAGTTAATACTAGTGTATTTGAATAAAACTAACTCCTGCCTGCCTTTACCTAAGTACTTACCTACTGAAAAAATACTTTTTCTCAGTTGATATTATTTGTACAGACTATTTCAGAAAATGCAATACATATATTTGTACAGTAAGATTATTAACCTATATGAAGCAAGTACTTGAAGAAATGCTTGAGAAGTTCTTTAGAATTTCTTGAGAAGTGAGTGTAGTGTTACATTGATAATATAAAAAAAAAATGCTAATTATTTTAATTATTTATTATAAGAACAAGAAGCTTCTGAATAAAGAGCTTTTCAAATAAATTTTAATACTGTTTATACTTAAGCAACACATTTTCTATTTTTTAGTACAAATGAAATCGGGGAACGGAATGTTTTGGCACTGGGTTCTCTCTGACTAGCCTGCTTAGCGGGCAAAGGCGTGAAGCTACTTATTTAATATACCTACATTAAATGGCCATTAAATGGACATTAAAAGATCTTACATACTCATCATACCAGCACTTAATATTTTTTTAAATGTTCGTTTTCAGTGTTGTTCTATTTTATTATAAAACTTCTTGTTTCTTAAATATCCAACGTGTTTCTTAAGTAATATTAAAAATTCTATACAATTTTTTATATGGCATGTACAAATGATTGTCCGTAGCCTATGGCGCAGTGGGACAGCGTTTGATTTTATCGCAAGAATTGTGGGTTCGATCCCCACTTAGGGATTATATTTTGATTATTTTCATTTCCTTGCAAAGACAAACTTGCGTTGAGATCAATCAGTCAATGTTCATTCACAATGTCTCGAACTTGGGCAGAAATAGGACAGCGGAATGTCTCGACAATTGATTTTCTCGGGCTAAATAAAATAAAAAATATTTTTATTTTAAAATCGTTACAGTCATAGAAGTTCGTGAAAAAATACGACAGAATATATAGAGTATTAGAGTGTAGTAATCGCAAAGTACCAATCAATTATACAGTAAAGTTCACGATGAAAATGTAATGGGATAACATATTTTTAACCAATTGCATGAAACCGGTTGTACCTAACTCACGCAAACTTACCAATTTTTACTTAACTGTGACTCATTCGACAGTTAATATTGAAATTCTATTAGAGTCGAGACCGTTTTTTTTTATTATGTCGAGCAAAATCTTGAACGTACAATGTCGTTTATGAACAACAATTCAATTAATCTATTGTTGTATGTATTTATTTTTGTTTTCAATATATACTATTTGTTATTTTATTTTGTATTTATTTATTTTCACGTACGTTCCGTATTCTGTGAGGCAGGTGGGAAGACTTAGAGATCCGGTCTCTACTTAGCCCTTTTAAAATATTTTGGGTAGGTAATATGCTGCGTGAAAGCCTTTTTTTAAATTATATTTATTAATAAATACTTAGGTATATAATATATTTATACCATTATCCTATTATATTAATGAAAATGCTAATGAAATTATTTATATGTTGTACAAAAAAAAACTTTAGAAGGTATCTTACCATTATTATGTCAAAAACAATTATATTATTTATTGTGAAAGTTATACTCTACCCACAAGACGCTCCCGCCAAGCTTTCCTTCTTTTTAAATTCTATAACAAACAGCCAGTAACTTATGGAGCCAATAGCTAATTTAAATCAATTTTATAATAAATGTATTATATGTGCATATATTAATTTACGGTACCTACCAAGATACCGTTTCAAATTACAAATACCGATAAGTATAAAAATCTATAGAATAACAATGTGTGTTATAAGCTTTTTAAATAAATTACTACTTATACAAATTACACATTGTTATAAGAATAAAAAGAATAATATTTTAGGTAAAAATTCTTAAGGAAATTTAAAAAAGTATAAAAAAATATTCTCATTATTAATATAAACATTATATTGTATCATAGTACTATAGAAAACAATATCCATTACATAGTTTTTGGCATACATACATAAACAGTCAATGAAAAACAAGTTACGTACAGTTCTCGGTCGTTCACGCCCGAGAGGATTCAAACTTCTAATCAACTGACAAGGCTGCATTATCCACGCTTTAACGTCATTATTTAATCTGGACAAACCGAACCGTGTGTTGATTTTAAGCGGTCTAGTCAGATTAAATATGATATAGAAATAAATAATACGGCCTTCACACAATCTACTTAGGGCGGCCATAAGTTATCGTTTTAATATTAAGCCATTATTCCCGAAATATGCCGGGTCTCGTTAGAATAAATTTTGTATAAACGCCGGCAAGGTGCGAAGAGGCTAACTAGCGTAATCCAAATGTAAGTTATTAGTTGGTGGACGCGGCCGCCTGCTGCGCGTGCGCATCACGATCTCGATGATCAGATTTTTATCGACCCTTTTGTCGGCAACAGCGCTGAGGTGTTACTCAAGAAATGAGGATGTTAAATGTGTTGGAGATGACGCATGACCACCCCGCTTTGTGTCCTGGACTATTCATTTTTTATCACCGCATAATAGAAATATCAATATTTTTTTCGATATGATTTATGTTATTCTATTGTTAACTAGATAAGGTGTTTCTGAAAACACGATATGTTAAATAAGTTTTTTGACTTTTGCATTTATTTATAATCGAAATGAATAGTATTATGTACGACTTTAATACATGGTAAATTATAAGCAAAAGTTCAACTTGGCACCTTTATTTTTTCTCATTACTTCAAAAGTTTCACAAATGAGAAACAATGATCAACCAATAATTAACAAACAATAAGCTCTTAATGAAAGCTTTACAATCAAGTGTCGTTTGAAAAAATGTAATAAATCAAATCGACATAATTAAATATTATTGATTAATACACATGTTTACACGATGTGGAGTATCGTAACCATTTAATGCTGTTCAGTAATTACAAAATTGTTATCTTTGCGATTTTGAGCAACAATAATCTTTAATAAAAAAGTAATAAGAACTAAATTGGTTTATGACGCCAATTGTAGCTAATTGCAAGTTATTATGTTAATGAATTCATACTTTAGAAGGGATGCTCCAATTATTCATAAGACAAAAATATTTGTATCTGCTTTCAAAGTCTCGAATTTGTGCGGAGTGTCTTGACACATTTTTTAATGAGAAAAATTTCTCATTTTTCTTTTAGCTACGACTTATATGTATGTAGAAACTATGAACATGTTACTGGTCTTGTCATACTAATATATAGTAAATGAAAATCATAATATAAGTTCGGAAAGTATATAAAGAAACTTGAATAATAATAAAATATAACCTCGAATTCATTTATTTGTGCATCACTATCTGTTTTGTGATTCATATTATTTCTTCAAGACCGTCGTGGCGCAGTGTGATAGCGTCTGGTTGTAAATGCGACGGTTATGGTTGCGATTCCATCTCGGAGAATGATTATATTTTCATTTCTCCACTCTGGTGACAAGACAAAGCGTGGTGTGTCGGATTCGTATCTCGGATTTGGGTGGAAAGTGGAGAACGGAGTGTCTTGACACTAAATTCTCACTGCTAATCCTGCTATGCGGGAAATGTGTGTAGCTGAAAAAAGAAAAAACACATTTCTTTTACACTCCAATCACACTCTGAAACAGCAGAAACTAAAAAATGAATAACGCTTTTTATTTTGACATGAATTTGAAATCGAATCGAATTATAAGACAATATTTTTGAAGTTTAAAATCATATAAACTTTATTGTGCTCAGTGACACAGGATGTACATTTAAAAGGAAACAAGTTCAGGCGCATTTAGCTTTACTCTGAGATAGAAGTAAGTAACTCTATATTCTTGTTTCCACTTTCAATATAAAGTTTAAATAGCTTCCAACTGCCGTATATTGGTCACACCATTGTCAAGAGATAAATTAAAAAAGTTTTTCCAAAATCTTAAAAACTACACATTGATATAAAATACAATAGTTCTAAATTGACATTTATTAAAAAATCTGGTTAATGAAAAAGTTTAGCCCATTAAGCTGTCTAAACTTTTAAATTGGTAACTTTCGAAACACGTATCTCAAGAATACTTCAATGAAATTAATACAATTAAACTCAATTTTAGAAAATAGTATTCGTGAAGATTTTGTAGAATTGCTTTAGTTTTTGTTATAAATGTTTTGTAACAAAATATTTATGGAGAACTTATCTTGTTGCCGTCCAAATACTCTGACCGCTAAGCCATACGTTCTACATCCGATTCGTCGAAACTCTTATAACGTGTGAATAATACTTTAAATATGTTAAAAATAGTTTCGAAGCCGCGCCTCTTAAATTCAGGCAGTCTGACCGCTATTCTGCTACACAAAGATTATTCTACGAATAATTGTTTGGCAAGAGAGAATGCTATTTATTATTTTTTTTTAACAAGTGTTATTCAAATTAACTGGAAATTGAAAATCATTTTTGGAAAACGTATAAAAATTTGAACGCAGCGGGATTCGATCCCGCGCTTCTTGGGAACCAAAAAAATGTTAAAAATGGTATTAATGTAATTTTTAAAACCATATTGATTACCTTGCCGCACTTGCCGTACGTAGTTTTAAGTTTAATCACTTAATGTGAATTTTAAATTAATGAACCGGATAAATCACTACAGTAGAATTAATCTACTCGTATCCACGGACTCCTGTAACTAATTGTTGAGTTTACAAAATATACTTTCGTATACCAAAATATACCTATATTAATATACGCTATTAATCCAATTCAAATAGTATTATTTAAAATGTGTAAAAATCGCGAAATCCAAAGATTTACTTATTACCTTAAGAACATCTCAGAATCGATAGTAATTTGATGGTTAATTTCAACGCAAGCAAATACAAACAAATCTCCCCCTAACATAACAAGAACTCTCCATGTAACAAGTAACAAAGCTAAATGGTCTAATAAACAGAAATCACAACTAGTCAAAAGCGCATCAATAAAGGCCCATGCGTAGGGGAGCCGGCTGAAATGGAACAACACAAATTATGCGCCCTTGCCATTTAAAACTCTATAGTTTTTCTTTAAAAACAAGAATGTGTTAGACTTGTTCAAGTTTTAGTATAAATAATAAGTTATTATAATAATATTTTTTTGTTATTATTTCATTTAAAAATCATATTTTTGCAATGTGTGTCAGATTATCTAGATATGTAGACCCTCCATTTATCACTTTTCGTCTGGAATCGAGGAATTGCTGTTGGGTGGCGGAATTCAGACTTTCATTTGTCTTAGGAACCAGAGCGGGAAAATGAAAATTCCAAAACTCCCCCGAGTAGGTATCGAACCCACAACCAATTGGGTTTACAAAAATGGCTCTGGTACGCTGAATGGCTTATAATTATGTAGTATAAACATCACCGGAACCAACGTTTCACATGAGGCAGCCAATGTGTCTCAGGGCTTCAGTTCAATGTAATATTTAATCAAGAAATCTATTTATTCCAGTCGATTAGACATTTTTTTAAACATCCTTACATATTCATACAGGTATTATTATTAAAAATAGTAAATAAAAAACTTTTAAACAGTAAATTAATGCAAGGTAAACAAAAAATAAATACATTCCACTAAAGGAAATTACTTTATAGCTACAAGATCAAGATCATTTACGCATTGATATAAAAAGCTCGTTACGAAAGTGACAAAAGGCCAAAAATGCTCGTAATACGGCCTAATAAGGCCTATTAGTCAAGTCGTGGGGCAAGGTGCGCGAAATGTAACCGAAACCGGGTGGGTACCAATTTCAAGGGCCATTTCCTTACACACCCCGCCAGGGGAGTGACGACCTCGGCTCTAAAATAAAACCAAAGACTACTTTTATTACACAGCTGTTGTGGAAAATTAATAGGGACATGGTCTGTTCCGTCTAATATAAACTAAGTCAACGTTTTTTTCCCCTGTTGTAATCTAACAGAAGCTATGCTGCAATATTCAATTATTTTTGTGGGACAAAAGTGTATGTGAAAGTGTAGAAAAGCTTAAACTACTTGAATTTCGAACCAAGAATACTTATTTATTTTTTAATTCAGCTTACAGATAGTATACAGAATATACAGAAAAGACCTAGTAAAGAACAAAGTCTCCTTTCCGTCCGAATTCGAGACATTGCGTGTTAAGTGTCAGCGGAAGTTTACGTCGGTTTTTTTAATATTAGATACACAGATGACAAGTGCGATGTTTCGTTAGATTTTTTCAAAAATATATTTAAAAATTATCTAATGTCTTAATATATTTAATATTTATATCTGATATGATCATTTTTTCGATAGAACTGAAAAATACTCACATCTTGTACCCTATCGAACTGGGCGTCGTGTGCCCCAAAACACGCATTTGTCTAATTCGATACGCTTTTTTACTATTTACACAGCGCTATTCAACCCCGCTCACCCCTGATCGGTCACGGGAGATTGCCAATATATGCTATACTTTGCGGTGCTAGGTAAGTACTAAATTGATCTCGTGGGCTTTGACTTGTAAACTGTTAGTGTATTGGGTTCATCAAATACTTGTTTGCGGTATTTTCTTTTATTTTTTTAAAAACTTACAGTAATCGTTTTTTTAAACATAATTATAAAATGATTTTAGTGAGAAATTATCAGAAATCTATATCTTATAATTTAAATTAAACCTAAGCTATTTCAACCTTGAGGTGATCGTGGCGCATGATCATGGCGCTATGAGGGACAGCGTCTGACTGTAAATGCGATTGGTTGTGGCTTCGAATACCACTTCAGAGAACTATTATAGCTAAAAAGAAACTCCGCTCTTATTGAGTTCCGCCACTAAATACACAATGTCTCGATTTCGACGGAATGTGGAGAATGTCTCGATACTAAGTTCTTTCTGACTACCATATTATGGGGGAGAAAGTAAAGTAAAGTTGCATAGCTGCTTAATTAAACCTAAAAAGATGTCAGAACATAGTAAAAGTTATATTAAACTGTTTAGTTAAAAAAAACACGTTTGTTTCCATCACTCTAAATACATCATATTTTTACTTACACACAAAGTCAAAAACATACACATAGGTACGGAAGTTATAATTGTTAATATTCAAATACAGAAGGAACATTATCAATTGTCACGCTGGAATTCGAAATAATTAATTGATGAATTATATTTGCTTTATAATTAAGAGATTTTATATTTGACCTATTGTTTCGCGTGGGATGCATTACAAAAAATGTCACCCACAGTTGTACCCAAAAACAACACAACTTCCGTGAATAATGAAAATATAATTGTAATTTCTATTGTTTTTTTTTTTTATTTATTTTTGAACGATAAAAAATATCACCCTCTAAATAAAGTTTACTATAGTGAACTGTATACAGTGTAGCTAATTCAAAATAAATATGAAGTGTGTTGGGAAGAAATCATAGTAATTGCTGGTAAGAATTATATATATTACATACTTTTTTAAAGTTTACATTTTTTTTTCTCTCATAGGTAGGTTTGACAGAGAATCTAGTGTCATGACACTCCTTCCTCTATTTATCTAATATATTATCTAATAATCATGTAAATTGAACTTGGGGCATAGATAATAAATTTATAATATATATTTGCGGAAAACTATGAAATCATTAGTTTATTTCTGGATATGAGATCTACAAATATCCCCTTTGAAATTATGTTTTTGTGTTAGGATTTTTTTTTATCTTTCCATATTATGATTGCTGATGTGCGATATAAGGTTAACCAACTTGGCGAAGTATCCGCTTCATTAAATATAGAAGTAATAAAATACATGTACCTAATACAGAATAGTTTAAATATTTAGCGCGGCGTTGTGTTCCGCCACTCAACACACACTTGACACTAGGTTTGACTACCCTGCTATGCGGGAAAAAAACATAAAGACGCATACGAGCTTATTGTAGTTACAAAATATTCATTCAAACAAGTGAAAAACCGCGTAAACCTCAATAGACGCGCAATCTTATTATTAGACGCGCAAATATTTACGCAATATGATCAGTAATACAAACACACGAGCATCAAAGAATATGTCTAAATAATCCGATTTAATTTATTGTCAAACCTAAGAACGCCAGTGAGGGAGACCATAGCTAACCCTATTAAAAATTCCACCCTCCGTTATTAATGTAGCATAAAATTAACCCGTACGTCACGCCCGATGCGTACAGTGTTTAAGTACGTACGTCTAAGGAGCATTAGGGGCTGGACACTATTTTCACCGTAAATGTACCAGAACGGTTATAAACAAGCTGAAAGTTTAGAGGTTAGACTGAGGTCGAATAAGGCTGCGTTCTCCACGAAATATAGATCATGGATATATGCATAAATGGCGTATAAATAAGAAATTACGAGAAACTTACATGCCTACGTCAGCTGCAGCATATATGGATATTATCTCGCCTTAGGAGCTCATTATGTTTTTTCTTTCTTGCATCTGCCTGTAAGTGTTTGTTACACTTACATTAAGTGTGTAATGTTTCTTTTTTTTATGTATGTACCGTGTAAACAAATGATGGTGGATCAAATAAATAAATATTCATAAACTGCTAGCGTTATATCCTCGTAGTATACACATTTACATTTCATAAGAAACTAATTGTATGCGCAATCATTTCATTTCATTTCATAATATACATATAATGTCTCTAGCCACACCGATATCGCGCGATATCTTAATTATTTAACGTGTCCCAAAGGGCAGGCGATAATAAGTGTAATAAATCTGTAACGAGTGGTGCCATGATAATGCGGCCCTTGAGCGAGCCGACTGGGTAGGATGCACCGGCTAGGGACTGGCGGAGGGTTTAAATTAATATATAGTGATGTCTTGTTAACTATTTCCTTGGCTTACAAGGTTGGAAAACACGTTGAAATGTTAAGAGTTTTGATAATCAGTGAGCCATTGTGATAGCAAGGTGTCTTTAGCTATCTAAGTAATTTATGAAATATATTCTTAAACATCTTTGAAGAGAGTTATTGTAATATGAATACTAAGAATTGATCAGTTACTTTTTTGTTATTTTATCCTTTTAAGTATAATTTCACAAACGCTTAGGGTAACGTACCTAGAGTAAGCTATTGTTTACTAATAAAAGTTAGTTTGATGTACAGTATTCTCTGAAGGTAATCACGTTTTTAATAGATTTCTATAATATTACTAGTAGATATATAAGTAAGTACTATATAGAAATATTTATTAATCAAAAGAATATAAAAAACATGCAAGATATGATAAAATAATATTGAAAGATTGAAGTCAGAATATCTACTAAAAAATTTTAGCTACACGCTATTTTCTATATATCAAAATTGGCAGTGAGAACCTTGTGTTAAGACACTCCGCTCTCCACTTAATTCTCGAAAATATAGATTTTGTTATCATTGCGTGTTGTAAGGCAGAACTCATCTCCGCGTTTTGTCTTACTGCGAATAAATGAAAATATTTAAAATATATTCATATCCTAATAAGATCTTTGGTTTTCGCGAGTTTTACACATTTTGTGAAATGAAACTATTTTTAACCGGATTGACCGACCTATGACCACGGACTACCGTAAAGTGTTCGAAACGTCCGGTTTCTTAAATGTATTTTCGAACGATAAATACGCGATTATTCCGGTTTAAAATAGTTTCATTTGAAAATATTCATATCCTACCTGCTGTGCACAAAACGGGATATTGAAAATATAGTATTCCTTCAAATGGGAACCGAACCCACAATGGCAAACTGAAAAATGACCTCTACATTAAAGATCTACATTTCAAACAATGTTCAATCACTCACGACATCCCTCAATCGTATGTTCTGTTGAGCATTGCTTTCATGTTCTAGCTCTGTATACAGAGCTAGAGTGCGTGATGAACGAGACCCGCGGGAGCACTGACGCCGACAATAGATTACCGTCCGCATGCTTCTAATGTCAGTTCATGTGGATGCTGTATGAATTGTTTGATTGTTTTAATAAGAGGTTTTGTATGACTAGACTATTTTGTTACTCATATATATTCTATATGTCAAGTACATAGGTACTAGATGTCAAATAATATATAAACTTTGAATGTTGCCTAAATAGTTTTTTAAAATGCCAATCTATATATATTATAAAACAAAGTCCCCAAAAGCTGTTTGTCTGTATATGATCGATTTTCTCAAAATGTACTAAACTTTCTTTTTATGGTTTTTACTAAAAGATAATATGCAATTCTTGAGGAAGGTTCAGGTGAATACTTCGTTACGGTTTTGTATAAATTGGCTGAAATATAATGATTACTATAGCGGAGGTCGCGTGGTAGTAAAAAAAAATCTAAAAAAGCAGCTATATATATATATTAAAATTATTACTCGCGTGCGCCGCGCGAACAAGAAGAGATACACTAGAGTAATATAGTAAAAAATTGTAGACCTACAAATAGAATATCTCTATCTCTTATGGTTAATTCACAATAACTACATTTATATTCAAAATTTCAATCTTAATTGAAATTATTAATTTAAATTCAAATACTAGGTCGGCCGGCAACATCCCTGTAGCTTCTCTAGTCTGGTCGTGGGCGGCGGTGATCACTTACCATCAGGTGACCCGAACGCCCGTTTGCCTTGCCTATGGAATAAAGTAAAACAAAAATACTAGGTTATTTTCTTCTGTCTTGACTCACACGGTTAAAACTTTGTGACCCATTGTTTTCATTGCAAGCAAAGCCACGGGCACAGACATTATTAATTTATTATAAATAATTAATCGAATGAAAGCTAAGGTAACATACGCGTTACCGTAGCAACGTGTATGTCACTTTATATCAAAGTGCTTGTCAAACATATTTCTAATGCAATATTATGAAAGATATTTATTGATTTACTGCATTTTGTCATAAACACCTTATTTATGCCAAAATCCATACATCTCCGTCCATATGATTTTCATAATCACAAGTCCATTTTACTTCTTCAAGTCTCCATTTATAGTTAATACAATACTCTCCACAAGTCTGAATACGCCAGCTACCCAACCACAAGTAAACAGATTGGAAACAAACAGACCGGTGAGTTATACGTCCCTCGAGAGGATCACTAGAAGATAATGTATTGGAGGTACATCGTGACTAGTGCCGACTGGTATAATGTATTTTGTTGTATTTTTAAATATTATACGTTATTATAATTATTATTTTAATATTTTTAATTTAATATAAAGAATCTAAAAATAATTTGATCTAAAAATAGTCTGATTATAACCAAGTATCCTAGATTAAGACATATTTAGAAAACGTATAAAATTTGAACGCAGCGGGATTTGAACCCGCGCCTCTTGAAAACCATTCAAGCGCTCTGACCGCTAAGCCATGCGTTCTACATCCAGCTACGTTGAAATTCTTATACGCTTATTACAACTTATATGTGTTGTTAGCATCTCTGTAGAGAGATTTTATCCTAGATTACTTATTGAGAAGTGTCAGCCACTTAACTTGTTAAAAAATATGTGATTTTATTTTTTCTCCTTTTCTTTTTTTTATCTCGATTGTATGTGGGATCCACATTTCCAACTCTGAGGAACGATTATATTTAAATTATTTCCATTTCCCCGCGTTGGGATCCGTCACTTAAAACGCAATGCCTCGACTTTGGACGGAAACTGGAAAATGGAATATTATCAAACGATGTATCAAACTTCTTTTTTTTTAAAGTACATCACTAGTCAAATGCGAATATATGCTAAAAATAGTAAAGTTACCGTTCTAATAAACCGGTCAGGCCAGGTCACGGATCGCATCGGTGAGTTTAACAATGAAATAATATGAAAATTAATCATCTGAAATATCGATTCAAAAACAACACAAGGTATTTTTGAAATCCTATTAACCCATAGAATCTTATACAAATCTAAAAAACAAAATATTTTATACAAATAGATTAACTGTTCCACGACAGGTTCGAATAAAACAACAAGCCCTATACAAGTGCTACTGGTTTTCTTTTTCTTATACGTGACATTCATAAAAAAGTTATTGTTAAACAACGTTCAAGCCTTCAAGTCTTCCCAAGGCTCATCATCATCATCATCGATGTATGGATAAAATATTAAAATTTTATTACACTTTATTTTGACGTGCGTTAATACCGCGTGAAGTATAGTGGAGCTATTTATCATGTTTCAATCACCCGCATTGGAGCCCCGAGCGGTACTAAAATTCGCGTTATGTATCGAAACTGCTGATTTTGTTTCAGAGACTTTGTAGTAACTTCATTTTTAGTCTGAATCTGCATTTATTTATGGTTATGATTCAAGGGGTTTGTGTGTCCACTTCCACTTCACTTAGAAGGAAATGTGCATTATTTTTTTTTTAAACAACTAAGTGACTCGTTTAAACGTGTTTTATACGTCTAAATACATTTATTTTACATATGAAAAACAAATAATCTTGGTAAATTAATTTAATATTTTTTTTTCATAATTTGTATATATTTCAAATATTTACTATTTAATAGCTGCCAAGTTATGTATCTCATCTTTTTTAACGTAAATGCTGTCAATTTAATATATATGAAAAAATTATATATTTTTGAATGACACCAACATTCAAAATTGATATCTACTATGTAATCACCATATATTATAGAGTTAAGTAAAACGGTCAAAAAAAACTACACCTTTTTTCCCGCATAACACATAACGGTTATACAGGGAGAAATATAAGTGTCAAGACACTCTGTTCTGTATTTTTAAAACATTATGTATTAAGTGGCGGAATTGGAAAATTTAAAATAATAAAAAACAAGCAATAATTATTAACCCATCTGTTGATACACCGTTTGACAAGTTCTCAATAACTTTAGTAATTAGCAAGTATTAAAACTATGAAAGTAAGAAATATAAATACAAGTTATTGAGATGCTGCTATAAGTGTATATTAATATAAATTAAGTACAACGTGTTTATTGATTTCATGTATAGATGTATAGTTGAGGTGTAATTGCACACTTTAATGACACACTTAACACTTCATTCAAAACCCGTCATCTATCTTTCATATAATATTACATGACAAAATATGATTGAGACTTATTATTTTGCATAATTACTCAGTAAATAGATAAATTTATTGTTTTTTATATACTTATCATATTTATAAAAGATTTTTTGTTGCCTTAGTCCCTTATCTAGACGAGAGAACAACTAAGCAAATATGTTACCAACAAGCAAATTTTTTTAGAAGAATAACAAACGACGGTACAAAAAAAAAAGTGTTGAGTGTAGGATCTCAATTCTTTGGCTTGCCAAAAGGTATTTAATTAGTAAAATATAAGGTGGAGAAGAAAAAAAGGAAGTTGATACTTGAGTTTCAATTTATATATTTCAGAATGATTTATAGAACTTGGCACCCATTTAGATCTCAACTCTTGAGTCGTAGTTTTTCAATATTATATATATATATATATGTTTTTAAATCATTTTAATGTTAGGAAACTGTAAACATCGTATTATTTTTCTTCACATTTTTGAATATTTGTATCATTTAATATTCAATTTCAAAATTTTATAATTTTTATAGTTTCAATTCTGTTCACAGATAACGGTATGAAATGAGACCGTGCTTTTTATACGCCAAGATTCCTTGTCAGATGTCTTCATTGTGCCAGAGACGGATTTAATAAAATAATATTTTTTTGTTAAATAATAATTCCCCAAATAAATAGTCCTCCTTTCTCATTAAGCCGAGAAAATGTGAATATTATTATAAATACGTAAATCAAACACGTACTAATTTACTTCACTATGACTCCAGTGTCTATGAACAGTTTTTAAACTGGTTCTTGAAAACTAAAAGTTATAATTAAAATTGAAAAAATAAATAAAAGCTAAATAAACATATAAAAGATTGCTTTTTAAAATAATATACCCTACTTATTGATTTTTTTATTCAGATTCACTCGCTCTGAATGCGTACCTGTTAGACGTGTCAGATACTGATGTACCCATATATTTAGGTTTAAAATTATTACTTTATTATTGGTGGCGATTTCGGAAATTAATTTCCCAGGATCGACACAAAATTATACCATGGAGACCAGTCCTCATCGCCTCAAGCGTACAATTTCTTATAAGATATTTTATTAACAAATAACTTTTGATATTACCTTAATTATAGTAGTGAAAATAAATACAATATTTAAATCAATTTATAAGGCTAAGGCTTTATACTTTATATAAAGATATAAAGTATATAGAAACAGTATTTGACAGAATTATCTGGTACTAAAACTTACCAAATGTTTTTACTATTTAAAATGTTATTCACACACTTCAGATAATAAAAACATTTTTAGAATACATAATTTTTTTTAAACGCAGCGGGATTCAAACCCGCGTCTCTAGCAAGCAAGTGCTCATTCAATAAGCCATACGTTCTAGTATCCAGCTACATCGGTATTCTTATATACAATTTATATAAAATTGAGTTTTTAGCATCTTTGTACAAAGTTTTTTTTTATTTCTGCTACCCAAAGATTATTTCTAAGAAAAATAGTTATTAGTAAATTAGATTTTAAAATAGCCTTATCTCTTGATAAACGGTTGTTCTAATCTACACATTGTGTACAAACACAATATAAAATAATCATGCCTTTTTGAAATTTCACATATTATTATTGTTTTAGAAATTGATATTGCATGTAATTATAGCGAAAATCGTTTTTACACATAATTTTATCACAGAATTTTTCGATTATGAACATAATGTCTTTATGATCCGAAATATGTATCGCGATTGAGACCTACAATCGCCTTCCAATTATCCAATTACTTGAACCCACACTGCACCTAACCGCACAATTACGACACTTGAGAAAAATTGGATCGATTTAATTTGATTCTGGAAAACGAACTACTGCATCAATTATTATCAGTGTGAACATTATCGATAACGAATTAACGGCCAACGGTATTCACTATACAGCCTATAATAAAATTGAAAGTTATTGAGTTTAAATTTTACAATTTAACACGCTTTTTGCTTATCTTAACTTAAAAATATATATGCATTATTAAAAAAATATTAGAATAATACAACGGCTTTAACTTCTCCTTTAATTAGGAAAAATAAATCAATTCTTAAGAAGAGTTATGTGTGGTAAGATTTACAAACTAAAATTTTAAGACTTCATAAATGTCAAAAGTTATAATGTAATCACAACAATTGTTATTCTATATAACTTAAATCAATTTTTTTTTTTTTATGTAAATACTAATATTTACATATTATATATATTTTATTAATAATCCAAAAAGATTATGGATTTCAAAACGAACTGTCAAATTTAGCGCTTCAAGTTTAAAGTGAAGTTAAGAACACTTCAATGTTGTGTACATATTTTTTATCCTATAAAATTACTGCAACGGTAAACTTGGTTTAAACTACACGTTACACCCACTCCGCAGTGGGTAATTGATTCCTGGTACACAAAATTATGAAGACATGATTCCATTTCGTTGTATATTTTAAGAATTCATAAAGTGGGGTTTGACACGTTCGGTGGGATTTCATTTTATTTATCTTTTCAAGTTAATTTTAAACGACACGTAAATTGTTTGGTACTTGAAATTGTTTTTTTTTGTTACATCAAGAAAATAAATAACAGTCTTTTAGAAATTGTTTTTTTATAATCATGTTTATAACGATATACAATAAATATAACATATTTAAAGAATCAAGAATAAAATAAAAAGGAAAATTTAGATAGCTGTTTTTATTTCAAATTTATCATATGGTAAATAATAATAGTTAATTTATTTAAAAGAAATCCTTGACAATATTATATATATATATAGTACGAGCATACATTATTTTTTTATAAGTGTTCTTTCATTTGACTATGTGACAGTTCTGATTGACAGATTGACTTCATCGTTTGTATAAGACGTTCCTTTTTTTAGTATGATCTATGCTGTATATAAATGTTACGGTAAAAGCCCGGACTACGGTAAATTCTAAAATTTCCTAGTAAAACTTATTTACGTTGTTAATGGTAAAAGTGTTTTTTTAAACGGTTAAACTTTTAAGAGATACGTTACATGTTGATTAGGATAGAAACAGTTTAGAGTAATGTTATTTATTCATCAGTCTGACTTGGTAAATAAATAATAAGTAAATATTTAGATGTGAAAGAGACATATTTAGAAAACGTATAAACATTTGAAAGCAGCAGGATTTGAACCCGCGCTTCTTGGAAACCTTCCAAGCGCTCTGGCCGCTATGCCATGCCTTCTACATCCAGCTACGCAGAAATTCTTGTACGCTTATTACAACTGATATTTGTTGTTAGCATCTCTGTCAGAGCGCATGAACGGTTTAAAATCCCGCTGCGTTAAAAATTTTATACGTTTTCTAAATATGTCTCCTTTTCAGTTTCCTAAGTGTGCAAATAACAATTTAAAAAATGTAAAAAATCTTTTGATGTGTATATCTATATGGTATATAATCTAAAATTTTTGTACAATATACATATATTTAACATTATAATCTCATCATTTTCAATGATTAATCACTAAAGTAATATGATATATAAATTGTCTTGAAACACGTGTTCTTTAAATTACCTTCATACAATACCAATATAAGCCTTACCTGTAATTTATATTTCATAAAGGTTAGCCCATTTTAGGCTTCAGATAATATGATTGATACTAACACTTTAATTATTTGTAACAGAAATAACAGAATGAATGCTTCTGTCCATTGCTGTAATTACAGTAAGCGTTTAAAATACATAATTGAAGTAATTGAATTGTATTATTGCAAATTAATAAGTACTTCGAAACCGAATCGCGTAGACACGCGATTCTTACACATTTATATGAACCTATTTTATATTGATTTATATTGGATACGCAATTAGCGTATATTTTGGTATTCGAATACTTTACAGTGGTCTCGTTGTCACAGGTAGACTGATGTGGCATACGACTAGTTTATTTGCGAAACGTTTGATTTTTTTTGGGACACTCCATTCTCCACTTTCCGCCTTAAACCAAGACAATGCGTGTTCAGTGAGGGAATTCAACGCAGCGCTTTGTCTTAGGTGCCAGAGTGGATAATAGAAAATATTTTAAATATAATCATTCCTTATAGTAGGAATCGAAACAACAACCAAACGCATTTGTAGTCAGACGTTGCCCTACTGTGCTACGGAGATAGTACTTAAAGTTAAAAATGCCAGCCCTAAAAAGTATCCGTGTAAGATTCATAAATTTATTCTTATTTGCTACATATGTAGGTACTATTTAAAAAAATATGCATTCCAATAAATTCCACATAAATTAAAATAAACGGTACAAATAATCTCGTATTCACTTTACTAGGTTCGTACCAAGTACTTAATAACAACTCTACATTCTAGTAAGAGCTCGAAAATACTCTTAGTGACATAACGATCTAATATTTTTATTTTATTCATAGAAAAGATCAACATCACTAGCGGATGTCGTAAATCTTTGTTGAAAGTCCAAGTGCCATATTAAAAATATTACATATATTCCTTGTAATACTTGATCGCTGGGGAGCTTTTTTGTACTTTCCATATTAGTAAAAACCTTCTATATTATAGAAACTCAAATAATGAGTGGCGAAACTCAATGTCGCGCTTTGTCTTGTTCACCAAAGCGTAGAAGCGAACGAAAATTAATTATGATCATTCCACCCAGTGGGATTCGAACCCACAACCAGTCGCGATTAAGACGCTGTCCCACTACGCCTCGATAAAGCAAGCTCTAGTAAATATTGATTGCAGTCTTGTAACTATTTCTATTCAATAATTCGTTTCTATTAAAGAGACAGTAAAAGGGGAAATAATTTATCTTTTATCATATCTGGCTATTGTTTGATATAAATTTATTGCTTATATGGCTTGATACTATCTTTACGAGCGCTGCCTTGTGACAATATTTTCAATCACATTATAGGGCCAATATTATGCAGTTTTACCTAAAGTTATGGTTGAAGTTATTTATATTTTAATAGACTTACTCGATTTAATTGCCATATTTATATATATAATCTGTGTACACACATACAACTCAAGGTTTAAAGAAATGAGTTTCTTTAATTTCCAGTTAAATAAATTGGCATATCTAATACAACACTAAATCATATAAACAATATGCCCGTTTTAAAAAACCAAACAATCGCCATCTCCGCCATTATTTATACCGAAACAGCGGACAAAGTAGAATTATTAACTGTACGAATTTATTAACCGCGTTATACAACCCTCAAATAGATACTTAGTGGAACTCCCCCTCCGCCCTCCCGAATCACATTAAAACATTGAAACAGACTAAATTAAAGCGCGCCAAAACTGTTCTCTCCGGGCCCAAGGCGGTCGTTTGTTTTAATACAATAAGAGTAGTCATCTCTTTCGCTCCCCTCATTAGGCGCGTAGCTCCGTCCTCCTCGCTCCCACCTAAATTAGCTTTTCTCTAAGGCGACTACATGACTCATTGATCTAGTTGGCAACTAACACGCACGAAGAGTTAACACTGCAAGGATTTTCAAACTGAAATTATTTTTCCTAATTGGCTTCTTTACTGAAACGTTCAAAAAGAGTCAATAAATTAAAAGGTACGATATAACGTGTTCAGTAACAGAAGCGTGTACCTCTTAGTCACTTGTAATTTATTTAGATTTAAAGACATAGCTTTTAATTTACATTCGTCCCTTTCCAACCCCAGCGTAAGCGTTGCGGGCGTACTTCTCTCGGGGCCATTTTTAATTAAAATCACCGGGAGAAAATTAGAAATTATATTCTATTTTCTGAAACTTGTTCCGAAGCTTTGTTGGAGATTATCTGTTTTTTATGAGCCCCGGTCGCGGGTTCATTTTAACGGCCGAAGGATTGTCTAAATGGACATTCTGAGGCCTTGCTTTTATGATTATATCTTGTTCATTTCAATCCTACACCGCGATGATTGGAAACATTTTCGCTTTATTAACGCACTAAGGCCTTATCGCACTAACTTCTTTATAGCTTTCAATAAAGGTGTGCACTTTATATTAAACGCTCTAATAGTTTTACTTTTATACGATAAGCGGCTTCATTGCAAGAAATATAAAATCATTTAAAACGATCCAAACGCTTCAACTTTAGTCTTGTATTTAGAGAATTGACCTTTCTATGTAATTGGCTAAATTATATATGAGGTGATTCGTATTATCCTGTCAAATTGTCGATAATACTTGCCTTAATAGTGGATCATTTGACCGCAATGTGCTATTATTTTGTCTATTTTGTTGTTATTTATGTACATTAATATAACAAATTAAAGAAATACATCTATATCCTTAATGTCTTCTATTGGAAAAACAATGGTTTACTGCGAATATTATATAAATATTTATCAATAAATGCTGACAACGGCGTGTCTTGATATTAGGTTCTCTCTCATACTACTTTAATGCTGCTGCTATGATAAAGCGTTTAGCCTGAAACCTTTTTTTCAAAAAATCACTGTTATACTGTCTAATACATTTAATACTTACGTATAGTGAAATGTCATCATATAAAAATGAAGTATCTCAATATATAATGAACGAATATATTAAACTACTTATACCAGATTTTATTAAATCCATCTTTAATCTTACTTAAATTGATCATATATATAGTACCTTTAAAAATAATTGTTTTATAATTTATATGTATATAATTAAAACTGTAAGATATCACTTCTAAATATTACTAAACTTTGTATAATATTATTTAAATTTTTTAAAAATTTTAATATTAAAAAAAGCTTAAACTAAATGCAATAAAAAGCTTTCTAGCGTTAACTCAAGTCCAGAGTAAGGTATTACGTATCGTTATAGAACTCGTGCCACGCCATGAAATTCGCCACACTTGCGCCGACTATAATGTACGGTGTACATACAGAAAGACCGGAGTATCTTATAGTACAGTTATTACGTGTAAAACGGCATTGAAATTGAATTTTATTTTGATATAAAATTGACATATAAAGTCTTTTTTTGGAATTTAAGTGTGATTTATTGTTTTAGACTACTCTAAAGGTTACTTAAAGAGCTTTATGTTGTTACTTAATATTTAATAGAATATTAATAAAATGTTACAATAGTATAATTACTATGGCGTTGAATTCGGGTGGAAAGTGGACAACGGAGTGTCTTGACTAAGTTCCCTTAAAAAAAACGTGGAGCTTTTTATTGTATAATTATTAGTTGTTAAGAAATGTATTGTAATTTTTGTAGCAATATTTTCACCTAAACTAACATTAATCAAAACACCAAATTAATTTTAATAATATTTTATTATAAATATATATTCACAACATTTAGCTGAAATTGCTAAAAAGAACTAATATTGTACAATAATAACAGATAGATACAAAGTTGCATCGTGGTAAATTATTAAACTGATAATGATTTACTATAGTTTTTAAATTTTCAAGACCATACGTAGAGAAATATAGCATTTTTGTTACAAAATGCATTTGACTTATTAGTAATACAAATTATGCTATTGTTCCAGGTGGAATATGTGATGATGATGGAGACAGTGGCAAACGAAGACGTTCACGGACAAATTTCAACTCCTGGCAACTAGAAGAGCTTGAAAGAGCATTCTTGGCGTCTCATTATCCAGATGTATTTATGCGGGAGGCTCTGGCAATGAGGCTAGACCTGAAGGAAAGCAGAGTTGCGGTTAGTACTACTATTAAAGCTTAAACATAGAACTAATATTGTAGTAAACTATTTAGATTAATAGATTAAGAATAAATAGTCCTGTAGCTTAATTTATTTTTAAAATTTTAATTCTTCTTGACGCTTTTTCTTGCATAGCTGGATATTAACGAAAAAGAAACCTAGTGTTCTTATTTAATGTTGGTGTAAAATTGTTTTAGTGTAATTCATTATCCCAAGTGGTGATCAAACCCATAACTATCACATTTACAGTAAGACGTCCCATTTCGCTAAGATCTACTTTAATAAAATGTTATATAATCAAGACCCAATTTCAGGACTTGAGTTTGTCGAGTCGTGGTTTATTACCTACATTATAAATACAAATTTTATCCACATGAGATTCGAACCCAGATTAACCGCGTGCACATGAACGTTCCAAATCAGTCACAATTGCGTCAAGTAAAATTTTCCTAAACCGTCCAACACATGCAACATACCTACCTATTGCAACATACCTACCTGTTAAGCAGTAGTACTTAATTATCTACAACTGTGTCTAAAGCAGTTTAAATATACAATAGTTAAAGATAACTTTACGACTCGAGCTGGTTATTAAATATTTTTAGTCTGTGACGAAAGTGGCAATTGTCAGGCTTTACGCTCAACATCTTCATTCGCTTCACACGTAATGTTTACGATTGTTGAGACGTTTGAAAATTACAGTCGGTAGCAATATGTATTTTTATCTAAATTTTACATGTGTATGCACTTAGAAATGTATTAAAATAATAATATATTAATTATTCTCATAGATTTAAATATTGTTATATGATTGAGCTAATCAATAAAGCTAATCAATAGAGCTCTCAAGTGTTGAAACTAATTAAATTTTGAAATGAGATCTTTGTTGTTATATTTAAAAAATGAAACTATTTCAAACGGATTAATTATGTTTTTTTTCGAACACCAATAATAATGTATATCCGCGATGAATCTGGTTAAAATAGTTTCATTTCAAAAATGAATCTATCTAAAATCTTATTGAATTATATTAATTTTGTCTTGGGTGGACAGTGGAGTACCTATAGAATATTTCTTTATTGATACTTGATTCTCGCTGCCTGTTGATTCTGACTGTGTATTAATAAATAAAACTTAACTTAACTTAAGAATTATATGTGAAGTTGTCCATAACAAATTAACAAAACAATATATTTTGAAAATAAATAGCACAGTCAGTATTAACCATAATAAAAAAAAGAACCAAAGCCCAGTAACTATAAAAAAAACATATATAGCAGCCTAGGCAACTTTAAACATGTTATAAATACACTAGGACTTGTTAAAGTTTAAAATAACAATTTGGTTTCAAAAACAAATTAATATAAACACATTTTTAAATTGTTTTCTTTCCTAGTTAGCGTCGTGCTATTACAATATTCTAGGTATTGTACTTGAGTAAATTTTCAAGCAAATCGGATGGTAATAATATATAGATCAATAAATGAATTAGGCACATTAAACAAAGTGCAACCGAGCATACTAAATTGAAAACGCAAAAGATATTAGGGTGAAGTTTTATAAGACAGAATTGAGCAGGTCAAGTATACCTATATAAATTATAACTTTATGAGCAAACGAGAATTCTAATATAATTTGAATTAAAAAATCTTAGGTAGCCAACCTATTTTCAGCTATTTTCAGCTTCACTCCTTTTCTCCCTTAGCAGGGTAGGCAGAGCGAACCTAGTGTCAAAACACTCCATTCTACACTTCTATATATATATCTACATATAAATTATAAATTTATGAGCAATCAAGAATTCTAATATAAATTGAATTAAAAAATCTTAGGTATATATTTTCAGCTTCACTCCTTTTCTCTCGTAGCAGGGTAGGCAACCTAGTGTCAAAACACTCCATTCTCCACTTCTACTCGAATCCGAGACATTGCGTGTTAAGTGACGGAACTGTTGTCTTGTCACCGGGCCAAGAAATAAAAACAATCCATATTAATGGTTCCCCCAGGTGGGTTTTGAACCCACAACCTGCACGTCTACAGTCAGACGCTGTCCCACTGTGCAATGAATGCTTCTCTTTTCTTTAGTTCTAAATCTTTCATGAACTTTATAAATTGAACTGGTAAATTATTTGTTATTATAACCTACTCTAAATCAAACAGCCATATGTTTATAAATATGTATCATATTTTTTCTTTATTATAAAGCCTCAGTGCAACTGTCTCAAAAAAGGTACCTTAAATCGATATAACTTTCTATCGTTATGATCCCTTCAGTGAACTGTTAAATTGGAGTATGAATAAAAATTTGTTAGTATATTTTTTCATAGAATACATATTTTTTCATAAGTACCAGCAAGCTACTTTAGCTTCCTATCCCGGCTCTTCATACATATTTTTTTTTAGCATAGTCCTTTACCCCGCAAAGTACGGTACATAGAGAGAACCTAATGTCAAGGCTTCGTTCTTTGGTTTTCTCCCAAATTCGAGACATTCCGTGTTGAGAAGCGGAACTCAACGCTGCGTTTTATCTTATTAGAGCCACGCATAATTATTACATTTACAGACGAACACTGTCCCCATATATTCTTAAAATTTAAAGGTTAGTTATATTACTCTCTTATCTGAAAATTGCCGATTTTATAAAAAAAGGTCTAAAATTTAATTTTCAGCTATTCATGTACTAACTAAAAAAGTTAGGTACCTAGTACATAAAACCAGTTCATCTAAAATATTTGTACAAACAGCTTCTACGGCAATAATTGTTGGTATTCTAGAAACGGTTATAATTTGATATAATATTAATAATTAAGTTCAACCTGTATACTTTGGAAATCATTTAAGAAATTTTGTAAAATAAACATCTAAAGTAATAACATGTACTTATTTTTTTATGCACATATTCAACGGAGTGTCATAAATCTTGTTCTCTCTGCCTACTCTACTCTATGCGGGATAAAGTGTGAAGCTGAAAAAAACAAGTAATCTTAATTAACAAAAAAGTTAGAACTGGCTTTTTAGAATAAATCATTCTATAAAATATATGGGATTAAACATTAATAATCCTGATAAAATGGTATTAGAAATAATAAATTACTAAATATTACCATCATCAACTATACTTTTACAAACACTTTTGATATGCTTTATAAGGTTTATCTATATAAATGGTTGAAAAAAGGACAAAAGACCATCGTCTGAACTTCCAAATTCAATTTAGAAATAAATCTTAAAATGGTCAGTAAACATGTTTAATTTAATATAATTTAAATGTTTAAATTGTCAATATAGACAGTAGGTACGTTCCTTTCATTTTTGACGCAAAGGGCATAAGAGACGTAGAGTAGCAAAATTGGTTGCCTCTTTAATCTTTTTTCCTTTGAAATACCTACTATTGATAAAATTGCTTCGGAAACGCATGTAAGCCTTAGTTCCCTTCAATATAAATGAAGGGCTATTTTACCCAGAATACCGTATAAGCGGTCTTCGGGGACAAGTTTTTACCTCTGCCTCGTCGAACGGAATTGTAGACGAATTTCATATTATACTTTAAATGGTTGGATAGTAAAGATTTTAATGTAACTTTTATGTTTTTTATTGTGAATATTGGTTTATTTTAACGCAGAGATTTAGAAGTTATAAATATCTGCAACCACTACTACAGTTGGTTATAGTGTGTGAATTTTTGTAACGTATATTTTACATACTTGTATTTCTTCATATTCAGCAAAAAAAAATTTAAATTATTTACATAGGTACGTATTTAGTCCCTATATAAATTATGCACAAATTTGCCAAAAGGTCTAAATATTATTAAACTGAACAAATTTCCCGAGAGGGCTGAAAATAAATCTATTTCTATAATCAGTACTAACGTCGATTGTATCCTGCGTTTATCAGATCCTGCTCCAAAGACAGACTACCCACTCCTAATAGTTGGTATAAATCAAAAGATTGCCATCGGCGGCACCCCTGGGACGCGAGCGAGACGGCAAGATTGAATAGCATAGATTTAAATGGTCGGGTCAGATAAGGATAGCTATAGATCCCGCGCTCCGGCCCCCGGCGCGATGCAGGGACGTCACAATTCGATTACAGCTCAATAAAGTTTAAGTGAGTTGTTTGCGTCTGTGAAGTAGATTTTTTTCTTTTTGATTTCTATATTTCCCGTTCGTGTTCGTGGAGACACTTTCAATGGGGTTTACTGGAAACATTCTTTCTTGTTTTGTCAAACTTTGCTTTGTTACCAATTTATAAGCGACAGTCTTTATTACGTTACAATAAAACATATTCTATATAATAATGCTAGTCTGATATTTACAAAAAGTCCAAAGTATTAACACTTAAACCTAGCTTTCTAAACTTGTCCCCCTATATTTTGACAACATAACGGCCTAACGTTGCACAGGGGTTCTTGAAACCGTTAAAAGCTCATTCTTTACCAAAATAGCAAATTCTAATCTAATTTTATCCCCGCAAAAGTAAAACTTGCGGAAAGGGCGCGCCGGTATGCGAGGAAGTATCGACTTCATTTTAAAATTCATAGCATAAAATTTACATTTATATGCCAATTTCATTCCCTAACTGAGGCGGCGGTTGTACGCACACATCAGTATTCCGCACACATCGGCCGGAGTGAGGGCCTGAAGTAAAAAGTAAAAAAAAAATATATAGAAAACCGCATTACATTCTCCGCTTGCCTGGCAAGAAAAAGAAAAAGCGTGTGGTTTAAATATGGCACACTAAATGGAACGCTTAGGCGACAAAATGCGGATAGAATATAAAATTTAAGGAGGTCTCTTCATCCCTATCTCTCAAGTTTCCCTTCTGGCTGTCGTCTCGCTCTACAGTTACTTACGTCAGCCGCCTTTGCCGCCCTAGGCTTAGCGGAAAATACACGATCTCAGGGTTGGATGCTTAAGTGTAAAATTCGCTGCATTCATATCATGTTATGTGATAAACAAGATGTGAACTGCGATTGAGAATAGTGGCGTGTTACAGTTTTAGGTAATAAAAGTGTTAGATTAATTTTCTCAATTGATAAAAGCTGTTTAAGCATTGAGAAGGAAATTTAAATTATTATTTTAATATGTATTAGTCATATTAAATTCCGCTAGATTAAAAAATCTGATATATTTAAAGCATTAATCCTACTAATATTATAAACGCGAAAGTTTGTGAGGATGTTTGTTACTCTTTCACGTAAAAACTACTGAATGGATTTTAATGAAACTTTACAATAATATAGCTTATACATCAGAATAACACATAGGCTACAAGTTATAAAGACATTGTGTGAATTGACCGAAATATCAAGTAAGTACCTTATGGTTAAGCCATTAAAGCCAAAATAGTGAACCATTGTAGTCAATAAATTTATATTATGGTATATATATGCTAAATGCATATGTATACACGCTACATATACCAGAATATTATTTTTTGCTATTTTTGTTTTTGTCAGTCTGTTTGTTCCGGCTAATCTCTAGAACGGCTACACCGATTTTGACGGGGCTTTCACTGGTAAATAGCTGATGTAAGATCTACACGTGGACAAAGCTAGTAGTATATAAAAAGAAAATTACACCTTATAAATTATAACATTTTCGTTCACAAAAAGAAAAGCCCACAGAAATTACATCACAAAATCGCAACGTGATGGAACTATACGCATCAAGAGGCGACGTTTTCATTGCCCCAACCGCAAGAGGAAAAAGGGGACATCCCCTAAACAACACAGTTACGAGTCAATGTATCGATGCTCCTATTTACAAGTTGGGGGAAAGGCGCCAATTGGACACAATACGATTTCCACGAATGTCGTATGAATTTAGTTGGGTTTTGTAAGTAGGCAATTCGCTGGGGACGGTTTCACGATTGAACGGTATCGTGATTGTGCTATTTCTTTCCTATTTGCTGACGGAATAAGTAATATATAAGACATTATTTACGTTAGACATAACCACATTGCAACGCTTGTATTCAGAGGAAACAGACACTGTCTTGCCAAAGCGGGGAATCAAAAGAATTTAATCAAATCCCCACTCGGGAATTCGATCGTGTTTACAGTCAGATGCTGTCATAGCGCCACGTTGCCCATAATAGCAAAATATACGATAATTTATTATTAAATCGTATAAAATACCACTTTACTTAATTCCAGAACTTCACATTCCATTCATTTAGAGAAATTATAAACAGTCACTCGATTAAAATTTGCATATTTAAATAATATATTGTAAATAAACTTTATTTTTATTTAATCCCAAAAACAATGGATAACAAAAACACTAATTTATACCTACATATAGTATTTTACATACCTATAGTATTTTAAAGAATGATAACACGTATATAAACTTACTAATATTTTTATTTTACTAACTAGTAAGTAAATACTAGTTTATATATATTTATATACAGACTTATGTAGGTAGCCTCTAAGGCTGGGGGGCTTAGGCATCCAATGGGAGGGGGTGGTCATTATCGGAAACGAGCAAACCCATTACCGCCGACCGTTCGGATTCTATTCCGTAATCAATGTATTTCGATTAGGTCCCGACTTCGAGGTTAATTAAAAAGTTACCTTATATACATGTTATGTGTTGGTATTAATTCTGGTACAGCTAGGATAGTTCAATACGAATGTTAATACCTATATACAAACTTGCTAATATCGATTGTAACTTCGATTTTACGCGTTGCTGTCTTTTAATAGACGAGAAATGGAAAAAAGGCTTTTATTATATAGATATTCTATGCTGGTCAGCTTTTTTATATGCCTTTTTAAGTTTTAGGTGTGTCACTTGAGGACATTTACTTCGCCAATGTTCCGTAGAATGGGGAGGACACGACGGAAATTGGCAATTGTTTTACATAACGTTTATTTTAAATCTTTCTTCGGTCATTTCCCACATATATTCTCCTTCTTATACGTTTTTAAACATATCAGAGTAAGCATAATTCTCCACTTTCCACCCGAATTCGAGATATTGCGTGGCCAGTGGCGGAATTAAACGCCGCGATTTCTCTTGCAGCAGAGCAAAGGGACGTACACAATTTAAATCGGACACACAATCAATCGCCGTTTGCAGTCAGATGCTGCATTTGATGAACTTCTATTATTTTTTAAAATTTGCATTGGCTTTTTAAAACATGGATTTACATTTTGGCATTTAATAAATAAGTTATGAAAATATATTATCCAATAATATTCTCGATTGTATGCCCGATAAAACAATCGGTGCAATATGCAATAAAAATAAATATAACTTGATAAGAAAACAATAATTTATTTTATATAGAATATAATAATTTTTCTTATTATTGACAAATTATTTTAAAAATAATATCGATTTATTCCATTGTTAATTCGATAGGCCTATTGTTATGACTTATGAACAGTGCGTACCTACTGTTAATTTGCTCCTGGACCGTGACAACTCGTGGAGGAAAACGAACGATTTACAGTATATAATAAAAATAGCCTCACTATTTCATTATTTCATTTTATTTAATTTAGAGTATTTTTTTCATTTAGAATATAAAATATTATTTTAAAAATTAATAATTATGACAAATATACAATGTACATCGATCTCGTGTACTTATTACAATAAATAATTACAAAAAAGACTTCTTATACCAATGTATGAATTTCGCAATACTAGTAACATTAATATGTTAAATACCGTAAAATAATGCTTTTACATAGTATAGTAAAAGTTTAGTTATGAGCTTATCAACTGAATTAAGTTTTATACATAATTACTGTTTTTCAGAAACAATTTCGAGCTAACAATTCAAAAGTTGCATACAAATATTTGACATTGGCATGAATGTATCGAGCACAGGCTCTATGAAATGTACGTAAAAAAACAAAAAATTGTTATAGAGAATATAATATGTATTAATTTTATTAAATTATAACACCAAGCCCTTCGGGCATCATTAACTTGTGCTCGGGCTTAGACGCGGGTCGGTCGTAAAATCCTCCGCGTTTGTCGTTTCAAGTCAATATGTTTACAGCAAAATATTATGATAGCGCTTAATTCTACAGCATATGTTTAGCTTTAATTCCGTTATTTATTTAATTTGTTCACCTTTATGTCATTTATTACGTTTGTATTATTTTTATTTTATTTTGATATAGCTCTACTTGTTGTAACCTCTTTACATAGTCGGGCTTTACTCAGCCTTGTGCCATATTCCCAATATAAAAAAATCACATTTCGTCTGTGGTACAGAGTTTGCCCTATGGCATTTATATAATACATTTATAAAGCTATATACGTAAATAAATTTTTTGGACCTAAAATTACGAAATTTACGCGGACGAAAGATTTGAGTACTGGACGAGAGAGATGAAATTTTGCATAGTTAGAGATTTAAAAATGATAAATTAAAATAATAATTAAAAAAAGAAAATTACACACACCACGATGTGTTTGGTACACTTTGTGTATAGTGTTTACTTTACGCGTACTCAGCGCTATTGGATACATATTATAACAGGTTTTTTATTATTATTCTAGCTTGTGATGTTTAGATCAATCAATGCATTTATATACTTTCAACAATAATCGTAGATACAATTAAATAAAACAACAAAATGTTCTTTTTTTTAATTTTATTGTTAATTATTTTACGTTACTTATACACAATATTATTGTAAAACCTTAAACAATCTAGTAGAAGAAGATATTAATATGTGTGCTAATAAATTAAAATTACTTGTATATTCATAAATGACAAAGACCTGACAGTGCATATGCCGCCATCATTATTGAACAAAGCAAGTTTTACAACTGAGTATTTATTATGAACACATCTATAACCACTCTATATAAGAGAGAATCTCATACTATGGAGGTATCTAAAACTTTATACAAAACGTTTAAAATTATACTAAAGTACTCAATACATTCAAGCCTAAAATACAAGTTGCCTTAGTAACGCGTACGTCACTTACATACGTCAAACGGGGATATGGGATTGTGTGTGATATTTATTTTATTAATTAAATATCTTTGTTATTATACAATACAGTTTTTTATATAAACCTTAAAAATGTCAAATTTCAAGTTTCTTCACCCGCATATTTTTTATAAGAAGAAATTGAAAGATTTTCTTCCACATATTAATAGGTATCATTTTGCCTAGAAAATGGAGAGTATAATTAAAATAAAAAATCATATGACCAAATTGTAATGTTGTAAATTTGGCACTTGCAAAAAGTGAAATACGTAGTATAACTAGTGTCTAGACTCTCCGTGTATGTATAGATCAGAATGGCTTATAAATGCGAAAAAATAAAAAAAATAAAAGTATGATGTCCATAAAGGACATTTAGTGTTTTTTAACTCACTATTATAAATTAGTATAAACAATTTGTAACTGAAGTCTTTATAAATATGCCTAATAACGTTATTACTTGAGCACAAATTGTACTATTAACCTTTATTAAATTTTTCAACTTTTTTAAGTGTACAAATGCAAGAGGATTAACTTACATTGTAGGGTTAATTAGTAATTTACTTTTATTTTTAATATTACATGTTTCTTTTTTAAATAATTGAATTTATTTCTTAATGAACTTAAGCAGTCTTTTAGACTATTATTAACAAGAGTCGTGTCTTCTACAGAAAACGATAAAATGTAGGGACTACATACAATTGGTAATAATGTCAAAGAATGCCATAATTTAAATATAAATAATAATATCTAAATTAATTCAAGGTATATTCTTGAACGGTTTTCAAGAGGCACGGGTTCAAATCCCGCCTATTTCAAATATTTATACGTTTTCTAAATATGTCTTTTAAAATTTCCTAAGTGTACGATTAACACTTTAAAAATGTAAAAAAATAAGTAATTAGTTATTTTTTCCTTTCCTAGATTGATTAATTTTGACTATTATCAATTTGAGAACCAAGAGTTTCCAAAAATTTCATCGATAAATACTTTTTCATATGTCTCAAAACGTCTTTTAGAAGCAGCTTCAGCTTCTTTTTTCCGCATAACAGGGTAACCAGAGAAAATCTAGTGAGAAGAGAGACTTCGTTATTCACTTTCTGCCCGAAATCGAGTCATTACGTATTTTTTTTTAAATATTCTTTTTATACGTTTTTGAAATATGTCGTGTTGAGTGGCGGAACTCAACACCGCTATTTGATATCTAAGATACCACAGCAGAGATCTCAAAATATTTTAAATATAATTTTATTGGCTCTCTACAGCCTGTTTACAGTCTGAAGCTGTCCCACTGCTCCACAATTTACTAAAACTTATTTAACATAATTTACGAATAAAAAAAAACTTTTTAGAAAAATATGTCGTCAGAATCATTTTTATTCATTATAGTAATCAATTTCACACAATATTATAAGAAGGAAAATATTTATACAATATTTATTTACTCCGAATTTTGTTAACAGGTATGGTTTCAAAACCGCCGTGCAAAGTGGCGCAAAAAAGAACACACAAAGAAAGGTCCTGGGCGACCAGCACACAACGCTCATCCACAGTCCTGCTCTGGAGAACCTATCCCTCCTCATGAGTTGAGGGCACGCGAGAGGTGAGCAGATTACAGGCCAAACCGATTTCGGTTTAAATTTGCAAATACGTCAAACATTTAATATGAATATTCTGTAACATCTTAATACTATTAGGTTCTATACTAATTAGGCCCTACAATTTTCTACAGGGCGAGAAGAAGAAAGAAGTTGGCAAAAGCACTAGAGAGACAAGCGAGAAAGCTCCGTGCGAAGGGCATTGCAGTGGACTTGGAGGCACTCAAATCTGAATACTTAGCGCAACACCGAAACAGTGGACTATACTCTGATTCTGATGGAGAAATTGACGGAGAAGAATGTATGATAGACGTCGTTGGTGGAGACTCTTGCCACGATTCAGGACCCGAAGACTTTTCGCTGTCAGGACGACTCCGAGCACCCTCTGGTACTGATGCAATAAATAATTCCGACAGTTCCACATCAGATGGTCACTCCGCACGAAATTTTAGTCCGCTCCCCGATCCTCAGACCGCTTTCTTCAAACAGTTTACCACAGCAGCTGCAAGCTTTGACAAATTCGACTTCGATTCTGGACGGGCAGTGTCTTTAGATTTAAGCGGCAGTTCCAGCACAGAGCAGGACCTGTCCAAAAATGGGGGAACAAGAAAACACAATCCGTTTAGTATAGAGTCACTTCTTAACACGTGAAAATGACTTTCGTAGGTTTAGAATTGCCTAGAGGCTCTCCAAGTAGTTTTCCCACACAGTGTAAAACCGACCGGCATTTCGAAATGTTCCTTTGCTTTAATATTAATGAATTATCATTAGTTGTAATCAGCTTCGGTTATAAGACTTAATAGGTACCAGATTACATATCCCTTTGTGAATATTAGGTAGGATTGTATTATATAGTTATCTGTGTAAATAATGTGTTATTCTGTATTTATTTTCGTCTTGTTATAATATGGGGCAATAATATAAAATTTAATAATTTGTTGATTCTTTTACTTAATTTATATATGTATGTCTTTGTATGAATGAACGTACAATAATTATGACTTGCTTATGGCTTCAAATATAGTAAATTTTAAGATATATATTACTTAAATCCAAAGTAAACAATTTTTTTTTTGTAAATGAAATTTGGTTAGGCCATGATCTTAAAATTTAAGGTGTCTTAGTGTAAACCAACTGTATCTCGAAATTTTAAATCGGTCTCGAAAAATATGTGAATTAATATATTATTATATCTAGTGGTTTCAGTACTTAAATGTTTGTGGTATTTTTTAGATTTTATGTGCATATTGCTTATTTTTCATATTACGTTTACTTGTTTATTTTTTTATTTACATCTCAAATTGGGCACCCAATAAATATATATATATATATATATATATATATTTATAAAACTCCTCCGATACTGAATGACTGACAGACACACACACGCACAGCCAAAATTACTGGGCGTAGCGACCTGAAATTTGGCATGTCCCTTGAATAGTGTGAGGACACCACTAAGAGTTTATTTTCGGATTCATCCACGTGTACGTACACACCATTACCTATGGGTAATTTATAATTTTTTTTTTAGAACATAACGCACGTCTAAAACTAAGTGCAATAAAATAAAAAAAAAACTAGGTAACGCACGTCCAAAACTAAGTGCAATAAAATAAATAACCACACCTATTACCACAGCTATTTACTCCGAAAATAGGCAAACTCAACTCTAAAACCAAGTAAAACTCTACCATAAACATGAAGCAAAGCGGGCAATTAAGCTAATTGTCACCATTACATTATAATTTCTTACACGCCCCGCTTTACCACTTTACCAAGCACATAAATTGTCGTTTTATTACACTAAATAATGTTTTTGCTACCGTACTCTTTATCTTGTCCACAAGCACCTGCTGACGTTAAATAAATTCCTCGCAAATTAAACCGGTTTCGATTTCAATATTATATATCAATTTTTAGTTATTATAAATAATCGATTCAAATATAATATAAATCAATTTATTTTAATGATCTACAAACTAGGATGTGAATGGAGATTTATTGCCATCAGAAAAAATACTTTTGCTGACTGATTGTCATATTGGCTTTGATTTAAATATTAAATATAATTAAATTATATAGAAATACCAGTGTAACGATCGTAGCTTAAAGAAAACAGTCTTGAGTCGTAAAACAGTAATTAATGTATAACGCGATACCTTCGATAAGGACGCCAATTAGTGAAACAATATGGCTGACTGCTTTATTGCAATTTTTACTAATAATAAAACAGACTTGACTTTATATTTAGAGAGAAAAGCACCGGAAGGCACAGAAAATAAATAAATTTTCTGAAGTAAATCGGTACGGCATACCTTATTTATTATTAATTTAAATAATAAAATCACGTATAAATGCAAAACTTTGCACGACACGACACTGGTTGGTTTTACTAAAAAAAAAAAAAATATTTTCCATTCAAGTCTTTCGTCAAATGTTTATTGCTCGATGCAGCTTTTACCAACATGTAACGTAGCCTTCGAGAAATGAAGCATTAAATTTTATGTTTACAATTCGACTCGCATATTTTTTTCCTTTTTAAGTAAAGTCAATGGCTTACAATTATGATCCATATATATTTCACTTGGAATTGTTTATACTTATTTCTGTCTGTGTATCTAGGCCAGCCTTCGATTTAGGCGAGTACTAGTGAATTAAATGTGAAATTTTTTCTAGATTATTTGGCTTTTTAATGAAAATCTTGATCATAATAGCCTTTTACAAAAAGCATTTGCCATTTTTTTCTTTTTACATCAGTAAAAATATTATATGTAATCAATAAAATAGTCAGACTAGAACTTATTATTATGACTTCTTCTTGATTTGACTGAGATAAAGCATAATGCGACAAAATAATTTGAAATTGAAATATATATATTTATATATAATGTGGGGTATATTTATTTATATATAATATAATGTAATGTAATGACAACTGCCCGTTTTCTTCTTGCTTACATTTTAAAATTACTTATAAAAATTGGAAATACCTAATGTAATTTGGATATATTTAACAAATCTATGTAAAAAGTTGAAAAAACACATTCAAATTTAATTTAAAACATTTCAAACATAATACAAAATACTAAGTTAATCACTGCATTGTTTTTACACTAAAGATTGTTTCCAAGTTCTTTTTATATATAAAGATGTATAATCTATATGTATATTAAACGTTTTATTGCTCATATTTTAAAATATATTTATTTGTAAACTAAATTATAGATAGCTTTGTAACTTTTTTTAATTCCACAAGCACACAGACTAGTCAAAACACGCCAAGCACAAGAGCTAAGTTTGCCCAAAGCGTTCAAAATTATATTTGTTTTAAATTTATATATTATTTTAAAATTATCTTTTGAGAGTCTACTGCTCCTCCGTTCGTTAAACATTATATCTTTTTAATTTATCTATGTTCCCAATATCTATGGCGGAGGAATAAAAACGCAAAGTTTTAATTCAAACTTTCAAAATTCATAGAACATTAGATAACGTAAAAAAAATTGAACGCAATGGAATTCGAACAGCGCCTCTTGGACCGTCCAAGCGTTTTGACCGCTATGCGTTCTACATCGAAATTATTATACACTTGTTAAAACTTACTTTTGTTGCTAGCATCTCTGTAGGAAGATCCAAGAGGCGCGGGTTCGAATCCCGCTGTGTTCAAATTTTTTACGTTTTCTAATAATGTTGTACAATTTCCTAAGAGTGTGAATAACATTTTAAAAATGTTAAAACATTTCAAAAGTCGTATTTTAAAATATTCAAACATATTAATTCATTAAAAATGACTTTGTAATATACAAATAAAACTCATCAAACAGCTTCGCCGATTTGCCAATTATTATGCAGTAATTAAATTACCGTCAAAAATCTATTCCCAATGATTTATCCACAATCTTGAGTTGCTTGATTTGCTAATTCAATAAGATTTTGACTAGTGCGTGTTGAAAACCTATTTTTTATATGTAAAGTAATGTTGTAAGATGTGTATTTGTATGCATTTTGGTAATGGATTATTGTAATAGAAATAGGCGTAGACCGCACTAATGTATATTTTGTAGGAGGAACAATATATTATGTACAAAATAATTAAGTTAATTTATATTTATATTGACGTAATTGGTATAACATTTCAACAATATTAATAAAAAAACACATTATTAGTTAAACAAAGAAAATTACAAATATTTTCGGTTCACATCAAATTTTAATGTTGTACAAATTGCTTTAAATATATATACATACATAGATAGATATACGCGAATATTTGTAAATTCATCACATTGCGAAAGATGTAAAAAGTATGTTATTTGAGTAACTTATTGAATCAAAATATAACATTATCGAAATCACGCATGTCTTTTAATAAACCAAATAAACCAAATATCTTTAATTACATAATTACTTAAGTGTATTTAAATAATTAAATTAGCACTTTAGGAATTAGCACTTTCTGTGTTTTTAAATCAAATCGGCTGTCTGGTGCAGAGGCCAAACACCACGTTTTATGTGTTTGGGGTTAGAGAATGTTTATTTAAAAGTATATATTTAGAAAACGTATATAAACCCGGTTCAAATCCCGCTGCGTTTAAATTTTTATACGATATCTAAATATATGTTTTCGAATTTCCTAAGTGTGTGAATAACACTTTAGAAAAATATTAAAAAAGGATGTTTGTTTGTTTGTGTTGCAAACAATGTTACCATCTTCAAAACTACTAGTGTGATTTTGATGCAGTATTCATTTCTAATGAAACTGAGCAAATATATATATATAAATACAAACACTAATAAACTGAAAATGTTTAAAGTTCCCTCGAGGGGGTCAAATTCACAACCAATCGCGTTTACAGTCTGAGACTTTACCACTGCGCCACGATAGCCTCAAACCTTTTTATTATAACCATTTATATATATATATTAGGACTATGATTTTAATCCACAAATATGACGTTCAATTCAAAACCTAAAACCTAATGTATATTTCATATAACTCTATGTGTAAATAGAACCAGAAAAATAATGTCAAATCATAATGTTTGCTTTTTTCCTTAAAGCATTATTTTCTATAGTATAGATATCTTTAATAAAGTTATCCATACAAAATATATTTGTATTTTAATATATTTTTAAAGCGTTATTCACTCAGTATAAAAATAATAATTTAAAACCATTAAGACTAATATTAAGTACCGTATAAAAATTTGAACGTAACGGGAATCAAACCCGCGGTTCTTGGGTACCGTCCAATTGCTCTAGTCAATTGAGGCACACGTTCATAGAAAGCTACGTCGAAATTCTTATAGGTATGTATTTTTGTTATAATTTATTTTTATTGCTGCACAAATTATACACATATCGTTTAAATTGAGACTCTATATTCGAAAAGTCGAGCCAAACCAAAACGAATGTAAATTTTTCGTTCAAATAATAAATATAATTGTAACTAATTACACGGCAAATATTGACCACCGCAGAGAAAGGCCGCTTTGATACTCGATATCCGAGACGGCGACATTACGAACATAGCGAAAAACAACCATAACTTTTAGCTGGAACTTTCAGTCATCATTTTTAAAACGCCAATGTGTTACAGACTTGTGGTCAATACTTTTAATACACTAGTTTACTGCTAGTGGCTTTACTTTGTGAAATATCAATTAAATAATTACATATTTATATTTGACATTAGTCAAGTCATTCATTCAAGTCAAATCAGTCAGTCATTAGTCAGGCCATTAGGCCTCGTTGACGTGTGAAATAATGCGTTGTCTTTGCAACGTCTATGAAAATGTATACAAAAGTGTAATATTTATTTATTTCATGTATTTATATGCGTTACTATGATAAATATTGACTTTTATATAGACTTTGAATAGGCTAAATTTAATATTATAATAATATATATTCGAATAGGTATATACAAAGTTTCATAATATTTTGTGTCTTATGTTGATTCTACCTTTGACATTTAAAATAACTGTTAGATACTTTTTTTATTTATTTTTTTTAAAGTGTTTATCGCACACTTAGCAAATTGAAATACTAGATACTTTACCAAACTTTAAAAAGTTTTACCTTTGTTTGATTAATTGCACTAATTGCATTAAGGAAGCACAAAATTGAACGTATTTGTATCACTTAAATAATTTTGAACTTAAAATGTATAATTAATAAAATCGATAATCTGAGTAACGAATACTATTACAAATATTAAGAAAATACATACAAAGCGAAATGATGAATCTAGGCGCTACCTGCCAATTCCGTTGCTAGAGACGTCGTGTAAAAATTCAACTGTTTTTATTTGATAAATGTACTTGTACAGGTAGTACAATAAAAAAATAAAAAATCAAAATACATGTTTCCCGACTTACAATCCCCAATTTGAAACATTTCGTGTTTAATGGCGTAATTGAACGCGACAAAATAATGAAACTAATTTTAAATATAATCGTACCACCTAGTTGGCATTGAATCCACAACCACAGCATGTACAGTGACGCTGTGGTACTAAGACACGACGGCCTCCTCCTTTTGATTTTCTAGAATAATTTACTCAAATTTATATAGTGAAAGTCTATAGTTATATACTCTTACATTTTTCTTACCGCTTAACACTTTTTCCTGCACAGCAGGGCAGTCAGGGAGAACCCTAGTGTCCAGACATTCCGTTCTCCACTTTTTGTGTTGAGAGGCATAATGTTAGCATATTAAGTAATTTTATAATTGTTCTTGTCAGTTTAAACTATATTTACGATTATTTAATATAAATTGTTAGTATAGTATAGTATTATTGAAGTAAAGGCTGGCAACATTGAAAAACAAAAAATAGGTGGTATTTCTCGAATCATTTCTTCATTCTTAATACCTCCCGTATTAAGAATGAAGAAATGATTCGAGGAGCACATTTTATTAAAAAAACAATAATTGTTTGAAGTGATATTGTGTTTAATTTACGACTAACATAGATTATTCTAATAATAACGACACTATTGGTCTTCTACATCAGAGCGGATGAATAAACATAATAAAATTTTGATAGTTCCGTCGTGTGGGCATCGAACCCACAACTATCATCAATTACAGTTAGCTGCTGTGCCACTATGGCCACTTGCGATAGCTTTAACACTAAGCTAGTATCTATATAATAATATATTGTTTACTCTACTTATTTACGATAACTTGGAATAAATTCACCTTAACGCTTTTTTTAATTGGTAAAACTAACATAAACAAGAAACTAATCAGAAATGCCAATAAATATTACTCCCACATTTAGATAATCATTTATGAGTTATGTGCAAAATATAATATTTATGAGGTCAGATGTTACTGCGTTAATTCTTGGCTTTTACTCGGACGTAGGCGTTAGGTAGGTCCATATTTCGTGGGCGTGGATATTTTTATATTAAATATACATTTCTCTATGGAAAGTTGCATATGGGGAGCATTTTGTTGACGCCCTTTTACTGTGTCTCAATATATATCTAAGGAAAGTGATGAGAATGATGACGATGCCGAGGTCATGCAGTTTGCTGATGTTAGTGTAGAGTGGAGACCGTCCGGAGTCCCACATAACCACGTCCGACTCCTCAATCGGGCTGGCATCCGTAAAGGGTTTCGTCACGTAAAAAAAAAAAAGAGTGGAGACCACGCTTAGGCAAGCGTAGTGTAGAACGCCCTGCAGTAGTATGGACAGACGATTTAAAGACTGGCTGGCAGCGAATGGATGCGAACTTCTCAGGACCGGGATGGTTGGCGCAATATGAGGAAGGCCTACGTGGACGGAGAGGCTGAGAAAGTTATAGATGGTGTTTGCTTACTGATTGCTTATACTTAAGACTAGCTCACCCGGCCACCTTCGTACCGGTGTAATTTTCCAGTTGTGAATTTCGGAAATAAAAAATATCAAAAGTGGCAATCAATTTAAAAATTACAGGCAACTGTTAGTACTTCATGAGAAAAAATTACAAGATATTCGATTATATTTAATGGAATAAAGTTACAATTAAATATTAAACTCTTGTAATGCCTTGAAGTGTACAATGTTTGTCCTATTACCACCTACCTTTTAGTGAGGAATAAATAAAAAAAAGCAGCTTAACGCTTAGCAGAGAGAACTTAGTGTCACAACACTCGGTTCTCCACATTTCGGTAGGGACTCAACGCCGCGTTTTGTCTTAACATAGTAAAGAAGTATAATTTGAATATAATCATTCCCCCGAATGGGAATCTAACCCACTAACATAATTTATCCTGTCGTTATAACTTTTCCTGACAATAAAGAACACATCCAAAGAAGAATTATCCAATTTGGTACAGTAATTCGAAAGTTATGCGACAGAATCTGAATAACAGGAAATTATTTAAAATATAGACTTTGTTGTAGATTTACATATCTTCTGTTCATGACACTAAGTCTAGTGTTAAGGGACTCCATTCTCGATTTCTCCAGTAGTGATTGGTCACTATTGTATGAAATTAACTGTTTAGCTAGTTTCATATCATGAATAGTTTAATTGTATTACGTATTAAATCGCAAAAGAAGTTATATTCTAAATTCATTATATATCATTTTAACTTAATATCATTATAATTCTTTAAGAATAATCATATAGACTTAAAACAAAATAACTTGCAACATAACGATGACTCGAAGAAATCAAACGGAAAAGTGTTTTTAATTGGTTAGAGCGTCTTGAATATTATTATAGAAGACTAAAATATTAAATACCTGTTAAAATTTAATATTTTAACAAAATTTTATTATATTAATCGTCCAAAACAAATCAATAATTAAAGATAACACTGTTCCCCACATTCTGCCTGAATCCGGAGCATTGCGTGTTGAGTGGCGAAAATCGCCGCGGCTTTTCTTGCAAGAGCGGAGAAATGAAAATTGTTTAAATAAAATTATTCTTCCGAGTGGGCATCGAACTCACAACCAATCGCGCATTCAGACGCTGTCCCACTTCACCACAAAGGCATTATTTAGATAAAAATATTAGAACTTAATAATGCAAGGCCATATGACAAGAATATACCAAGTTACTAAAATTACAAAGCCCTTATAACTTACTCCTCTATATATATGTACATAGGCATGTTTCAATAATATTAGAATTTAGCTGTATCTCTTGATATGTGAATTATTCATAGTATGATTTGCATAATTAATAATGGATCCTCGAGGCGGGACTTACACGTTATCTCTACACCTTATACATACATATGTATATCTAAATGAACAGTCTGTACGTGTTTGTCATTGAGAAATTATTCTTATATAAAAACATCGATCTTGCTTCATTAGGCAAAGCGGCTTATTAGTTCAAGGCGATGAATGACAATTTATAAGTAAAAAAATATTGATAATAGTATTTATTATCAATGCCAATTAGATAAATATTTTTTAGAGAAAATGTTTTATATTAAAAAAAAATATATAATAACATATAATGCTGTAACTTAATGACAATCTGAAGAAGGGCATAGTGATTTATCATTATTTATAATTATACCAATTCGAGAAATTCGTCCTGATAAAAAAATTAAAAAAAAATACATTTAGGTACTAATTTTCCCGTATAGCACAGATAACCTAGAGTCTCGGCACTCTTTTCTATGATTACAAGTGGCGGAATACAAAAACCTTACCAGAGTGATGGGAATAAAAATATAAACATTCTTCCGAGTGTCGATCGAACCTACAACCATCGTTTCCAGGCAAACGTTGCCCCATCGCACCACTAAGGCTTAATTTAAAAGGGTTATTACATAAGAATACAATATTATTATATATAGCCATAGTCCTTATAATAAAAAAATATACAGTATTAACTTTCACATCATATAAGTAATGTGTCGTATTTAAACGTTCGCTCGTCATCATCATTAGATACTTCATCTAATGCAAGTAATTTAAATGAACAGTGGTTAGTGAAATTTTTATTTCCGCAACTTACATAATATAACTAAAATTAAAAAAAAATTATTAATCATTTTCATATACCAATAGCATATATATATATATATATATATATATATATATATATATATATATATATATTTTAGCACAAATATATATGCAATTGGTTGTGGGTTCAGTTCCCACAATGGAATGATCATATTTAAATTATTTTTATTTCTTACCTATGGTAAAAGTTCCACTACTTAATACGCAATGCCTCGAATTGTGCGGCGGAAAGTGGAGAACGGTCATTCCCTTCTCCACTTTGACACTTGACACTGGGTTCTGACTACCCTGCTAGGTTATTTCTGCTGCTGTAAGATATGATCGTCTAGTCTTCTGGCCCGAGTAGGATGCTCCCGCGCCCTATTGCGAGTAGGCCGTCGAGGGTGACCCACCACCCTTGACTCCGCGACGTGCCTAGCAGGCTCCCGCCGCCGGGGTTCACGGAAGATTGTAGTCCTTATGGCCCCGGCCAGTGGCGGTCAAGCACCGTGAGGTTTTAGTGGGTAAACAGAAGGCGTACATCTGCCGGTCTGGAGTCCCACATAACCGCGTCCGAATTTAGTACTACTAGACTATTACATAAGAAAAAATAATGAGCTTTTAATACATTTTTCACCTTACGCCCATCTGGATGTATCGAAATGCCCTAAACTCATTTTACTTACAACTTACAATAAATATTTTTTTAACATTTTTTAAAGTGTTATTCCCACACTAAAGAAATTGAAAAAGACATAATTATTTATTTATAAAAACACATATTTATTTATAAAACCGTTTTCAACGGTTTTCAAGAGGCGCGGGTTCAAATCCCACTGCGTTAAAATTTTTATACGTTTTCTAAATATGTCTTTTTCAACTTACAATAAAGCTTGAGAAGTAAAGGCTTGTAGAGTTAGAGAGTGTTAGACAGCTACATAGTTTTACGAGGCAACATTTATTGAATGACTGAATGACTTCGACTCTTCACATTATAATGTATTTTTTGGGTGGGTAATGTATCCAGAAAAAGTCTGTGTTTAAAACAAAAGTCGTCCGTGGCACCGATATTCTTATAATTTTAATAAATTTTCAATAAATAAATAATTGCAAATTTTGTTTGTGATTTAAAATGCTAACCGATTCGGACCGACGCGTAGGCGTGGCATATCGATTAGTAACATTTAACGACTCTTGAGCTGAAATATTTAAATATGTTAATTTTGATTTTTTTACCAAGTAATCTATCTATACAAATAAATAAATTATAGTGGCTATAAATATTAAAATATATGTTTTTACAATTTTTGTCTGTGTGTCTGTTTGGTCCGGCTAACCTCTGGAACGGCTGGACGGATTTATACGAGACATTCACTAGCAGATAGCTAATTTAATAAGAGGAGTAACTTAGGTTACTATTAATCTAAAAATCGTGAGAAAGCTAGTCTAGAGTAAAACCTAAATTTATTTCAGAAATGGAAACATGAAATCATATTTTTTCATAGCTTTTCCCGCATAGCAGAGTAGGCAGAGAGAACCTAGTGTCAAGACACTCCGTTCTTCATTTTCTCCCCAATTCTACACGTTGTGTATTGAGCGGCGGCGGCGGCGGCTCTATGCCACACTTTTTCTAATTTACCAGAGCGGAGAAATAAAAAAGATATGATCATTTTCACCGTATAGCTGGCCTCATTTTTTATTTATATCTTTGAATTAATTAATTTAACACCACATTTATATTAATTATTCTTTTTATAATTAAGTCGTAGAATATTTAGATGTTATTCCAACATTTCAAGTTAAAAATCAACAAGATCTAATTTGTTAACTGGCCAAAGAATAAGGGTAATTAAACATTTAAGTTTTAGCTTCTAACTTTCCAGTGCATGTGTGCTTTACATTTTATGTATTTAAAGTGTTTGACACCCATGTACCTTCTCCGTCTCCTTCTATACTTAAGGCGCTATAAAATTAAAAAAAGTAATCTTGTGAATTTCTTTTTGACACAAGAAAAAATATTTATTTACTTAATCAAAAATTTTCAATTTATTACTATATAAAAAGATTCTTTTTATTACTCCTTTTTAACGCCGCTTTACGCTATTTCTCGTATACCAGTTTAATCAGAGGAAACCTAGTGTCAAGACACTGCGTTTTCCACTTTCCGCCCGGAATCAAGACATCGCGTGTTGAGTGGTGGAACTTTTCTTAGGTACCAGAGTGAAGAATTGAAAATGAAAATTAAAATTTAATCATTTCCCCAAATGGGAATCGAACTTTTGAAAAATTCTAGACATTAAAAATTCGAAACATTCTAGACATTGTGTGTTGATTGGCAGACCTCAACGCCGCCCTTCGTCTTGTAGTTGTTCTTGTAGCTCTATAGATAAAAAAAAATATTTGTCTTCCTTTTTGTAACTGTAGATGAAATAAAAACACAGATCAAAATAACAAAAATTATAAGTTATTTTTAATAAGTTTAATTATAATTATAACGCAATTTTCTATAATAACTAACTTTGTGTAATATGCTTTCTTTTATCTTAATTGTAGTGCCGTGCGTGTGTGGACGCCTTTAAAAACTAATTGTAGTTTATGCAAATGAAGAGCATTCATTTCCAAATGATTCAATTCAGTGCGGCCGACTTTTTCATTTAGGCGGGTTATCGCTCCACATTAATCTCCTCAGTAACTGGGGGTGATATAAATATACGTCCATTTTGTACTGTACTGTCAATTAACTATGATTTTCCTACCTGGTCGAATACACTAATGCTTTTAAAGTATTTCTTAATTATACATTCCATGTAAGAGCTCTTGTAAATGAGTAATTCACATTACAACTGTACATATGATTATTTATTTGATTCACAAATATATTTTACTCTAATACAACAGTCTAGGAACAGTTTTGGTTATAAAAATTGAGATATTATAATTCAATATGAACAACTGATATAAAATTTGAATAAAATATATTTTTCAAAATACCACAGATAAAAAATATTCAGAAAATGTATAAAAAATTGAAAGTACCGGATGCGAATCTGCGCCACTTGAAATCCGTCCAAGCGCTCTGACGCCAAGCCATATATTCTATATCACACAAAGTCAACATTTTTATAGGATTGTTACAGTTTAATTTTGTTGTTGGCATCTCTGTAGAGAGATTTTTAAAGATTTCTGCTAACCAAAGATTATTTCTAAGAATAATCGTTTAGCAAGAGAGAATAATATTTAATAAATATTTTAGCATTTTTAAAGTGTTAATACCATAAATAAAATATGAAAACCATCCACACTTTATTACAAATGCGAAAGTCTGTCTGTCTGTCTGTGACGGCCCAGACGGACGGATGAATATAGTTGAAGATCCTGGGTCCAACACAGGTTACTTTTTTTAACACAAAGCAACCCTTAAAGGCTTGAAATAGGGGATAAAAGTTTGTATGAAAATTCTAAACCGATTCACCAATTTCGATGAATTTTTCCAGAAAGATTTTGATAACACAAGGTCGAACATAGGCTACCAATTTTAACAAAAACCTTAGTGGCTGAAGCGGAAGCGAGAGCGGGAGCGGGGACGGGAGCAAATATAAACCCAGCCAAACTATAAGAAAAAAGTCAATGCCGCATTAGTAAGCGGGGGCAGAAGCGGCAGCAGGATCGTGAGCGGGAGCGGAACGGGGAGTTGAAGCGGAAAAATACGAAGCAGCTATAGTACACATGGGCGAAGCCGCGAGCGTACATAGCGAAACATAAATTCCGCTGGAATTCTACCAATGTGAAGGAACTCCTTAGCATTCTATTTACCATGCGTGTGCCCATCGCGTTGCAGGAGAGGGAGCTAGCAATGGGACAGTGCCTGGGACTTGGGACCGAAGTGTTTGCTTTACAATGCGTATTAAAAAAACTGTAATATTGCATAATATACGAAATATTATGAAATCAAATTTATTGCGGCTTAGGAATAAACGAACGTATCTAAATTAGAATATAAAAAACGAAAAGATACACTGATGGTAAAACGTCATTAATCAAATATTCCAATGCCTTCAAAAGCAATTTAGGCTTACAGAAGATGTTATTACAATAATCATTATGATAAATTATCTATCAGTTACGATATTACAACTTAGTATGTATTTTTATAAGCAACTAATCTGTACTAATATTATAAATGCGAAAGTAACTCTGTCTGTCTGTGATAACATCACGACCAAACCGCTGAATCGATTGTGATATAATTTTATACAAAGATACTTTGGGGGTCTTGGGATGTACATAGTGTACTCTCATGTTTGTAGATTTTCCAGGAATTTCATTGTATTATGAAAAGGCCGCCGATGATTCGAAACAGCTATAAATCGCACTAATACTAGCGGGTCACTAGCAGTATATATATATATATATGTGTGTGTAAAAATTTACATTCATATATTTAAATCTGACGTAAATAACTTTCAATGAGACTCATGCAGATTTTTAAATTTTTTAAATTTTAATACTGATTTAAAGATACAATTTCATGATCGAAATGCCCAATTAGATATTAAATTAGGATTTTTTTTTATAACCAAAAGAGACCAGGAGCAGTTGGACAGTGTCTTACTTTAAAAGCGATGGTAGTGTATTCGATCCCCACTTTCCACTAGATATAGTACCACCACTAGAGCTTTAGCTTAGCATCAGATTAAAGCGAAGGAAAACATTTAAAGCTGCTATAATAAAAATCTGTAGTGTAATTTTTCATGGTTTTCATTTTTATCCATATTGGCCTTTTTATTTAGAATTTTTTTGTATTGTATAAGAAACCATCGCTGTATTTTGCATAAACGAAAACATTAATATGTTTTCGGTTCCTCAAAATATAATGAAAGTGATTGAAAGAACTCATTCAGATACCCACTACATTACAATGGTGTATTTTTAATATCTTTATATATTGCAGGTTTAGTCGGAAGCACTCAGTTCCTCCGTTCAATCATTCCATTCATAAGGTTCCTACAATTTAGGAGTCAGATATGTGAAACCAGCTCCTTACATAATTTATCTAAACTAAACAAAGGCCTAGGTACAACATTAATACGGTTTTTTTATATGTATCTGTATCCATCGTTCGATTATTGTAAGAACATCTTGTAGCGCAACGCTATTCTAACCCATAATTTATATATATATATATATATATTTACGTGTTAAAAATCCACTGTCTAATTCGGATCTACAATTACTAACTAACTTTCTCGTATAGTCAGAAATTTGCGAAATAATACGCAATTACGCCGTAGCGACTTCGTTTTAAATGCATTAAAACAATTTGTTTTTGCGTGTATTGAAGTTGCTTCTTAAAGTTTCCTTTGACTTCTATTAAATCACTTAATCATAATATAGTATTCGTTTCTTTCTATTTCTATATCACAATAATAAGAGTTTGCTTGGTTTTTTTTTCAAATAATCTTGCTGTAATATTAGGGTAGTACCTTAAAACGGTAATGATCGCCGGAGTGACCGAATACTGATACAAATCGTGCGGCACGCGGCCTCATTTAATCACTTCACTATTGTGCGACACCTTTATTAAAGTAGGGATGACAAATTTAAACAACTGTAAAAATATATTGTTCAATACTAGAATTAATAAAGAATCTGTTATGAAAAACTAAACCTAAGAAATTCATCACGCACTAAATATATCGTTTTTTATTTTGAACTAGCTACCAGTTCGCAGCTTCGCCCGCGTTTTCACTTAAATCAAAAGGTTTGCTTAAATTTATAATTGGAATGGTTGTAATTTGTTGATTTATGAACCGATTGCAATGAAATAAACACTCAACGTTACGGAAAGTTTACAACAAAATAGTTTTTATATTAATATTTTATATTGTATTTTAATCAGTTAAGCCGTTTCTTAGTCGGCTGTACTATATATAAATGCCCCTAATAATATATTTTCTCAAATATATTCCGTGTACAGACAGCGATTGGTTACATTTTTATTATATGTAAAAAGATAATATATTTTGTAAGTAAATTAAATACGCTTTAAAGTATTTTATCGTTATGTTGGTCGTCCTGGCAAGTAAATTAGGTTCCTATTAAAAAAGGTAATTCTGTCATCGGTTCCGAAGAAACCAAAGCTTAAGACTACAATAATCGAAAGTGCATGTAATAGCCTATTTGAATAAAGAACATTTTCATTTTGAATAAAATAAAATTTAAATATTTTCATTTATTTGCTTTATTTGCTTTCGAGTCGTTTACTGAAAAGCATTTTACTCTTAAATGGCTAACATATTCATAAATTTAATCAAAACAAAATATCGTTTGGACTATTGTACATACTTCACGGGAATTGAACCCATTATCATTGTATGCAGGAGTATAGCCTTTTTAATATATAGAAATTAATTTATTAATTTCTATATAAAATATTCGAAAACACCCCTATTCTATACACCCACCGCATTTTATTATATCAATTTGTGGCCATTGAAGGCACAATTTTTGGTCTAATTCGTTTATAATTGTAGGATCGGGACGATCACATCATATGAATGCCTTATCAGATCTTCGTAATATGGTGAGCATTAAATAAATGAAATAACTTTATTTGTGATATGTATTGTTGGAATGAGACTTAGAATATATATGTATTTTTCATTGATTGTCAAAAAATTAAATTGCCGTTTCATACAGAAAAATTTAAACTTACTTCTCTATGTACTCTTTTTGAGCTAGAACTATTTTTAACCGGATTAATCGCGTATAATATTGGTATTCGAAAATACATTTTAGAACCCCGACGTTTCGAACACTATACAGAAGTCCGTGATCACAGGTAGACTGAGGTGGCATTTGTCTGTCATTTGATACAATTATTATATCAAACTACCGCCAACGGTTTCTTAGGTTCAACGGTTGCCGGTCGTCGCCGGTTACGTCGGGTTTCTAAAATGTATTATCGAAGAACAGTAATATACGCCACTAATCTGGTTAAAAACAAGTTTAATTTCAAAATCAAAGTTCTTATTAAAATATACTCCTATTCAATTATTAAATCAAACAATTAATCAAAGTATTTATCCTCGTGATATATAGGTACATTTCTGCCACGTAATTAGACTATAATTTAAGCAGTTGCAATAGAATTCTTGGGATCTAGACTTTAAGAACCGAATGATGGTATTTACTGTTTTCTGGGGACAAAAAATTGTTACATATCAAAAATTGTCATTGCGAATAAATTTGGCAGTCGGTCGGCGCGAGCTCCGGCGAGCGAGGTCTTGTAGTGTTAAAATTGTTCAGGGTCGAGCCTCGAGCAGGGTCTGGTGGAAGTCGGAACTCGTATTCGAAAATTACTCAGTTTTTGCCTTATCCTTCTTCACTTTCAAAACTAAATTTGAAATCAATTAAAAGTCGAAAAACAAGTGTTATTTAAAAAAAATTGCGATGCAGTGCGATTCCTAGGCTTAGCGATCAGAGCGCTTGGACAGTTTCCAATAGCCCGCGCGGGTTTGAACCTTTCAAATTCTCGTTAAAATTTTTATACATTTTCTAGAAAATTGTTATAGTCTTCGTGTGAAAATACTTTTATCTACCGATATTATTTTTCAAATTTGTGTTTGTAGTTTAATACAAAAACTGTTTTGATTTAATTTTGTCAAATAATTATGAATTGTAAGAACATTATCTAATGTTCTTAAAGCATGCCTGTGCAAAGACACAGGACACTATTATTCTCTAAATTTATATGAAGTTTGCATCATTTGGGTAGAGTAAAGATTGCGAAAAGAGTGGTAGTACAAAGGACTGAGAATTAAACGTTACTAATTTATATTTAAAAAACATTTAATTGTGGAGAATTTAATCGAAAAATCGTAATAAAAAGGCGAGTTTATTATTTCTTACTCATATTTAGTCGTTTTAAATGTAAACAATGGAACTTGATTTGATTTCATTTTTCAGATTTGATTGGTGATCATACAATAAGAAGCAAACATCTCATATGATTTTAAATACATACATATATACATAAATAAATGAGCAAATGGACACAAAATCAGAACTGATGTTCATATATTGTGAAAGCGGCAACATCAAGAACATTAAATTTAATAAAATAGAGCAATGACAATAAGATATAATATCACATAGTTTTTATTTAAATAAACTTTTGAACGTACCGGTACTCGAACCCACGCTCCTTGGAAACCACATAACGGCTCTAGCCAATTAAGCCATACGTTTTTATTAAGCTACTAATTAGTCTTAACTTGTATTTATAAATTATAATTTATGAAAAAAAACACAGTGCCTTCGTATACTTCTTTATTTACAGTCAGTTAATAGAAATTAGTTTTCTCATGGACTCATGTCTACAAAGGTTAAAACAAAAAGAACGTAACAAAATAAACTTTGTCGTGTAAAACTGTCATAACTCACTTCATTAAGACTTTTGCAGGAAATTAAAAAGTCGAGAAGTTGAATTAAATAATTAACTATGCTATTATATACACGTTTTTATTAAAGAAAAGTATTAGGAAGTTGTTTTTAAAAGTATAAAACATTTTTAGAAAACGCTTTAACGATAAGCTACTGTAACCAAGCTGCGGCATACCATACGGTCAATACCGTGTTCTATAATCGTAGAGCTACTTGTCAGGTATATAATTCTTTAAACATTTTTTTAAAGTGTTATTCGCACACTTAGGAAATTGAAAAAGACATATTTAGAAAACGTATAAAACGGACTTCAAGAGACTTGAACGGTTTTCAAGAGGCGCGGGTTCAAATCCCTCTGCCTTTAAATTTTTATACGTTTTCTAAATATGTCTTTTTCAGGTATATAATTTCTTCTTGTTATTAAATTTTTTCTCGACAATATTACTATGATTAATTAGTTTGTTGTTCTTGTTTGTATAATTTACTATAATTTTATAATATTAAAAAGTGTTAATCTGATATATCATTATCAAACTGTTAACCCTCTCAGAGTCTTGAATATCGGCCAAGACAATATGCTTACGAAATTGATTTATAATGTCTTAATGGAAGATTGGAATTATTTTTTTTTGAATTTCAAATTTCCGGTTTTACGCATAAACAAAATTTTTTTAACTTTCAAATTCATCGTTTTAAAGAATGACACTATTAAAAGAGTTCAACATGAAGTACAAAAAATTAATTGATTATAGACTGATATTAGATATTTTTTTAACATTTTTTAAAGTGTTATTCCCACACTAAGGAAATTGAAAAAGACATTTAGAAAACAATTCAAATTTTTATACGTTTTCTAAATATGTCTTTTTGATATTAGATTTCAAATCCTATATATAGTAATTTCAAGTTAGCTACGTTTTTAAAAAATCCTTCAAACATGGTTACACTGCATTACATAATTTCAACAAAACATAAAGCACCTGCGGTAGTAATGAAGTGATTATACTCCGGCAAAATAATATTGACTCGTCACGTGATTTTAAACACTTCTAGATTTGGTCACTTACAATTTTGACGCTGAAGTTTTAAATGAAATAAAAATGGCGTTTAGTTTGGAACTGTTTTTTTCAGTTGGTATATTAGTCTTGTGGCTACTTTGCTTAGCCTAAGATATTAAGAATTCAATTTATGGATAGACGAGTGACACAAATTAATTATTTGTAATGATTATTAATTATTTAATTTATTTTATAATGTATCTATGCGATATATGTTATTAATTTCTTATCTATGTGTTTGGCATTATATTATTCTATAGAAAAAAGAGATACAAATGCTTTTTTTTCAATTCAAAAGTGGAAATAATTTCAAAAAATGGTAATTTTTTAAATAATATATTGGCATCGTTTAATTAAGACAATTGATGTGTTCATTTTGTATGCATTTCATTTCAGTATCGAACTGCAATTAGTGTAGCCCAGGTATTTATTATATCATATTATTTATTGTACTTAAAAAAAATTGACAGTGATAGCGATAGCAAAAGCTATAGACGTGATATCTGCGAGTCTACCTATGAAAGGTGAAGGAAGGTGTGACTTGCAGGATAAAATATATATAAAGAACTAAATATATATTCATATATACATACATTTACTTAGTCTGATCATTAAAACTGTTGTAATTAAAAATAAACGAAATATTAGTTTTGAATTTGAAATCTGCCATTTTTATTATTCATATATATATATATGATTATTCATTTTGTTTTCTTATTTTCACGCCAATAAATTATAAAATATTTTGTGATATAAAATGGAGTGGGGTGATGAAAGGAACGGAACCGCTGTGATTGCAATATATAAAGTAGGTATGGTGCAAAATATAATTTTTATATCCTCCATACGCTTGGTATTAGTCAAATGTTTGGGTACCGGGCTATTGATAGGTACAATGGAACCTCCTCTGCTTGTGACAGATAAACGTCTGACCATCCACGTAATATCCATACGAAAAAGGCGATCAAGGCAGTAAAGGAAAGAATCCGAAGAAATCCTGAGTGAAACCAAAACATTTTATCTCGGGAGATGAAGATAACACCTACAACCATGTCGCGTATTTTAAAATCAGACCTATAATAGACGTACTGGTATTTTTTTACCTGATAATTTAAAAAGAATAGGGCGGTAAAATCAATACAACTACTTAAGCGGTACGCAAAGGCAGATCACAGGAAAGTTTTATTTGAGAAAATTTTAGTATTGAGCAATATTTTAACACACAAAGTGACCGTATTTATGCTGAAAGCTCTAAAGAATTTTCTAATTATTCAACAGAGTACAACATGGACATTATCCGACTTCAGTGATGGTTTAGTGGGGTGTTAGGTATAAAAGAGTAACTGAGCGAGATTTTTGTAAAAAGGTATCGATTGTGAAAAAGGTATAGAAAAATCAGCACAAGTATAGAATCAATATTATTATACCATTCTTGATTAAGCCCCTTAACAACACCATGTTAAAAAAATAGGAATGGTCCTTTCAGCAAGACTCGGCGCCGGGACATAAAGCTCGATCCACCCAATCTTGGTTAGAAGCGAACTTTCCTGACTTAATCAGAGCTGAAGACTGGCCGTCATTTAGTCCTGGTCTTAATCCACTGGATTATGATTTATGGTCTGTTTTAGAGAGTTAGACTCTAAACGCCATGATAGTTTGGAGTCTGTAAAACAATTCATAAAAGAATTTTCCCATAGAAAGAGTGCGTGCTGCTATAAATAACTCGGCCCAACGCTTTAAGGACTGTATAGCAGCCAATGGAGACCACTTCGAATAAGCTTTATATATATTTAATGGTTTTATATTAATAAATGTATTAAACTAACACACTGTAATAATAATAAGTGTTACACACAATAAATTTCTTTGTTACAATATTTAGTTTATTTATAATTATATTTTTTTCTTTTAATAAAATTGAAATCGACATGCACCCATTTTATTAAGCATATACCTATTGCAAAATAATGGCGCCGCGACTTATATACTTGTTATTCTTGATCTTAACAAAAAGCGTAGTTAAAAATATTGAAAATCAATCTTCCATATAGCATAACTAATACACAAGTATTATAACTTTGTATAATCTAATACTCTATAACCGGTAATTGTATCTAACGACCGCCAGCCTATAATCAAAAGCATATCAAGTAAAATCAATTTTTCATCGCTCGATTTGAAAATTATCATACAAAGCCCAATGTATTTAATCGGTCAGTACAAGGTGACTTCTTGTTTATCTCTCGTTTTTTTTCTACGAAAGAATTTACTTACTTAAAGTCATATCAGTCTGTTTCTCTTTCTTTTTTAATAATTAAAAATATGTATAATATGGGTATATACATCTTAGATAATATTCTTACGGCCTATTCTTTGTGATTTAAGTAATTGCAAGAAATCATTACATAAAAATAGGTTTTATATATAAAATTTTTTTTATTAGATATTAAAAAATATCTAATAAAAACTAAATTTATTGCAATCATAACGTAAAAGTAAAAAAAATCGCTGGTCATGATCGTCTGGACATCACATCTAGACTGGATATATATATATATATATATATATACGTATATACATATAGCTCAAGCTCATGCTATGAAAATATTATTATATTCTCATCGGATCCATAGCCATTACATTACATAGACAAATAGATACAGATGAGAAAGAAATATTTAGAAAATGTATAAAAATTTGCTTTTGCTGCGTTCATATTTTTATACGTTTTCAAAATATGTCCTTTTCAATTTTCTAAGTGTGTGATTAACACTTAACAAAATGTTAGGTGGACAAAATTAATTATTATTATTTCACTTCGAATTGATGGAATTATTAGTATTGTTCCTAAGACTTGAGTGTAATAAATAACAGCCAAGTTTTAAATTGCTGTGCATTCGCCACACCTAGTAGCTAATACAAAGTATTACAAAGACATTAATTATCTGTGATGATTATTTATTAATTGCTCAACAAAAGTATTATTTATCTATATTCTATACATTTTTTTATTAATTATCTGCTCGTGGGTCTTACATAATGTTATTCTATTTGCAAATGGCAAGTACATTATTATTACATAAAATATATCTATTTTTAGCCATCCACAAAATCACGTTACCTTTAGGTAAAGCTTCATATAATCTAATATTAGCAGATAATAATGAATTAGAATGAGAATAATTAAAAATATATTTAATAAATATTGTAATATCCCGAAACTATCGTGTCTCAGTGGCTAAGACAAGGGTGTTGTGGGTTCAACCCCTTAAGGAGGATAGGGTAGGATATTTCATATTGTATGATTGATAAGAAGTATAGATAGAAAAATATAAAGAAAAGTAAGAAATCTAAAGACTCGCGTGATTTTTAAGGTTTACTGCGACATATGCAGCTTCATGCTTTAACCCGCGTAGCACAGTAGTCAGAGAGAACGTATTGTCAAGACACGGTTCCCAGCTTTGTTACCGAATTCAAATCATAGCGTGTGGAAACCGTGGCGTAAATCAGAGCGGGCAAATGATAATAACTTTGGATGTAATTATTACAAGAAGTCTCACGATAACCACAACCGACATTTTTTTATTTTATTAACGTGAGGAAATCCTTTACGGATACAGCCCCCCCCCCCTCCCGATTGGGGACTCGGACGCGGTTATGTGGGACACCGGACCGGCAGATATGGGCCGTCCGTTTATCCACTAAGACCTCACGGTACTCCTCCTCCACCGCCGCTGGCCAGGGCCACGGGGTCTACAATCTTCCGTGAACTCTGGCGGCCAACCGACCTACCCTAAACCTAACCGAACCTCTTGATATAAAATGGCAAATATAATAAAAAAGCAACGGCAAACTGTCTCTTAATCCCCGTCCAAGGATATCATGTAATTCTGATTTCACAAAAACAATGAATCGTCACTAGATCTGGACAGATTTGTTAACTGCACCTTAGGAAGTGGGATAAAATTGAAATGTACAATTCTTTTACATATGAACATATATGGACACCGTCTGTAAACACAATATTTGTTGCTTCGTTGCTTATATTCCTCCACCTGCACTGCAAAATGGGATGAACCGTAAAGCTGAAAATAATATATATATATATATATATATGTATATAAAAAAAAATGAGACTAAAGCATTTTACATTACTGCATATTGAGCGTTTCTCTTAAAATTTAACACATACCTATTACTTATTTACATTACGCCATTTGTAAAAAGCTCGTTCTTAAGAAAAAGATAATTAATTTTGAAAGAACCGTTTCTAATTAAAATTTAAAACAAATGTTCCTGATACATTAATCCTAGCCTTGCGTTTTTTGTACTACACAGTTCGTAACAACTATGTTTAAGTAATAATTTAGTTTTTTGTTCACGGAAATTCCTTTAATGTTATAAGCTTATAATTATTATAAATGTGAATTTCAAAGTGAATAATTCTATAATAATACTCATACTAAAGTCTGATATTACATTGAAATAACTTTTAAATAATCATGCAAGTAATTAATTAATTAAACTAATCAATTTAATCGCATTTAACGAAAAAACCAACTGAAAATTACAAAATATAAATGAAAATACGAGTATAATATAATTCTCAACGCTTAAATTCGATCCCGTTAGATCCTAAGTATAGTTTCGTAGCGCAGCGACACTTACGCGGCTCGCGTTCTCTCGCGGGGTGTCGGCATGTCGTGCCGGTGCAATTTTCACGTCGCACCTCGCCGATCGCTCAATTTACTTGTCAAACCAGCCCGCTCGAACATTATTAAGACTTTCGGCCCTAACGCCAAACGCCGCACCTCGCCTATACTAATTAATTTACACGTTACAAACTTACGTGAACGTGAACGCGACACGATAGCGTAGGTGAGCTTGGCTTGGGCGGCCACAAAAACGAACAATTACATTTCAAACAAAAAAAAAACATATTAAGAAAACGTATAAAAATTTTAACTCTGCGGGATTTAAACCAGCGCCTCTTGAAAACGTTCAAGCGCTCTGACTGCTAACCCATGCGTTCTACATTCGGTTACATCGAAATTCTTATACGCTTATTACAACTTATACTTGTTGTTAGCATCTCTGTAGAGAGATTTTTACAAAGATTATTCTACGAACTTTCGATTGGCAAGGGAAAGTGCTATTTATTAAATATTTTATTGTTAAAATTATTGTGTGCGCGAACAACACTTCAAAAATGTTAAAAAAAAGATAACGTTCCAATTTACGAACTGAGTCAACACTCGGATTCAAACTCGATACGTTGCGTTATTGAATCGGGTACAGCGCCACAACCCGACAATTTACCCACCATCACATTCAATAATCTCCAACTAACGACCGCCGGCAAAAAACTGGAACACACTCGACAGACGCTCCGAGGAAGTCGGACAACAATAAAAAACAAATAAGTAAATCGAGCAAATTAAGTTATAACGTAAAACACGTATGAAGCCATCATCTCAACGGTGTAATCATATTAACGACTACAAAAGGAGCGGCAAAAAACAGAAAAATTAGAGGATCGGGAAATGTGGGCCAAACAAAAACGTAACGTATCGCCTAATTATAGCTGTTGTTCGAAAAAACTATTTTATGTTTTGAGCTCGCGAACACACGGAATGCTTTCTTTGCATGAATGTAAAGTTATTGCTAATATTGTAAAAGAGATATTCTTATAATTAATATAATAATTAAATATTAATGAATAAACGGCATTCTCTCTTGCCAAACGATTGTTCTTAGAATAATCTTTGGGTAGCAGAAATTAGTAAAAATCTCTCTACAGAGATGCTAACAACAAATATAAGTTGTAATAAGCGTATAAGAATTTCGACGTAGCTGGATGTAGAACGCATGGTTTAGCGGACGCGGCTTGAACGGTTTTCAAGAGGCGCGGGTCCAAATCCCGCTGCGTTCAAATTTTTATACGTTTTCTAAATATGCCTTTTTTAATTCCTAAGCGTGCGAATAACACTGTAAAAAAAAATGTTAAAAATATTGCTTATATTGTTTTTTGACGGATAATAATAATATGTTGTTAATTATAAAACATAATAAATAAACACTACTTATGGTTGTTTAAAAAAATATATATTAATAGTAATGACTATAAAACCTAAATTGTAGATACAAACGTCGTTTACTTAAATCAGAAATTGAATGTGTAACATGTGAGTCAATAGATGTTGAGATTAAAAACACCTAATGTAAAATCACACCAACCGTATCCTTCATTATTTCGATGTGTGTAATATTTTTATTTTGATTCCACCACGATTATTATATATGAATTATTATTATTTGAGAATTTATTATTAGCTCGGGGAGCAAGCGCGTCCTTTTCAATTTGCCACAAGGTGCGGGGAATTGCCTGCCAGGTATAGGAGGATTCTTGTAATGGCCTTAGTCTTTTTTCTTAACTTCTCTCGTCTTTTTGACATTTGTTTTCGGTTTAGTTAATTAAATTCCGTTTTTAGCTCTCAAATGCCGCAAATTGATTCAGATTGTAATTGAACCATTCCGAGAATCGTTGGCTTCTGGCAAGCGTTCATTTAATTGACGATCCCACTTAAGATGGCAGTTCCATTTTTATATATTATTAAAAATTAAAATTCCAAATAAAGATAACTAAAAAATATTTTAATATTTTTCTCTTGTTGATGTACCTAATAATAAAAAATCGAACCGAATTATCTCATATTTTTATTGTAAAACTTTTGATAACAATGTACATTAGAATGTATAATAAAATATACATAGTATATTTCAAAATTCTATGCTATTGCTTGTACGCTTTGACTTTGTGAATATAACAATAAATTAAATGCTTAATGTTTAAACCATTCTATATATTATTAAATTTGGGTTTTTTTTTACACTTTCCGGATCAAGAAGAACCTAGTGTCAAGATACTCCGAAATAAGTGGATAACTTCTGCCGAAATCAAGATATGGTCTACTGAATGGCAGAATTCAGACCGCGGTTACCTTTTTTTTTTATTCTATAGACAAGGCAAAGGAGCATTCGGGTCACCTGATGGTAAGTGATCACGGCCGCCCACGACCTTCTGTTACCTAAATGGAAAAATGAAATTATTACCATCGTCATCATCTGGATATCCTCATTCCTCCAGGTGGAGATCAAATACACATCTTCAGTGTGCTTAAATGATTTCAAATGGTGAAGTGTTGCAATATTTATATAACATTATATGCTAATAAATAATAATATAAAATTAATAAATGAATAAAATCTGTAATCGATTTAATAATTTTGGACTTTGTCTACTATAATGAAACTTATATACAAAGATATAGCGTAAAACGAAGCCAACATCAGTTGTGAACTAATTATAATAAAATTTAATCGATTTCGTTTTTATTATCAATAAATATTGCACTTTAAAATGTAACGTCACAATGTTGGTCCTTTTCGGCCATCTGTCTGAGCGGGAAGCTTGAAATTAAATGATAGCATGTCATTCAGGTGTCAGTGTAAAGCATAAACAATATTATACGCTTTCAAACCTCCTGACACGCCGCTCGTTTAGTAATTATTATATAAAAAACTAAAAAATTAAGTCAGGTAAGTTTTTGTAATCAAATCGATGTCTTTTCTAGTATTTAATACAGGGTTGCACAGACTTATTAAGACAAGGGCCACTCGGGCAAATCATGAACTGATGGCTGTTAGGACTGTATAGGTAATTAAGACAATATAGAATTGATAATAATTTCAGCAATCGGGAATTCGGAACTGCTGCTATCTCGCTTGCTCACACCGAGCAAAAAAATTGCGAGATTCAAATTACTTTTCGAACATATTTTTTTTTGGTTTTACTCTGGAATAGAATTCAATATTTTTCGAATGTAGGAGAGTATTAATTTTGCTGTCGGCGGGCCACCAGTATTCGACTGGCGGGCCGCGGTCTGTGCATCCATCATTTAATATATGATACAGCAATTTACAATTTTATTTAATCCATAATTATGACGTAAGGCCTAATGTTTGTGTGAATTTTAAAAAACCTTGCAACATTATTTTGACACACTCCATACTGGAAAATTATAAGATTTGAAATTTAACACCTGACTGACTGATTAAATGACTATACAATTGAACAACTTGAAAATACAAGAAAATCATTATAAGTAAATTAAAATGCTGTTTTCAATATTATTTATTTTTATTACTATTTCTTTGTTACAATAAAATAGTTAAAATTTACTTACGATATAAGCCTGATATTATTTTCTATAATTTGACATACTTAATACGGTTAGATATTATTATATTAATAGAATGAGTGCAAAGTGGTTAATTAATAAATACACATATCTGTTAAAAGAGTATTTAAAAAATAGAAAAAGATTTTGCTTCGTTATTTATGTTTCATCAGTCTTAATTTTGGCGGGACCTCTATTGAGATTTGATTTATTAACTTCTTTTGGCTGTCGTTATATTGTTTTTTTTTTACAAGTTACGATACTGTGATAATTTTATAAATCTGTTACCGGAATACGTAAAATTCACATCAATTGTATACATGACCTAACTTAATTAGAAGATTTCGGTCTCAGTTTTTTTTTATTTATACAATTTACCTACCTGGGGTATTCTTATGCATTCCTATTTCGAATAGACAGAAAAAATGTGTAAAATAAAACACCGAAATTCTAAATCTATTTTTTATTTAATAGTACAAACTCACAACACACAATTTAATATTGTACTGTTGCGGAATAAACGAGAATTATAACAATAAAAGTATAGTAGGTACAAATAAAAATTACATTTTTGACTCATTCAATTTAGTATTGTATACATTTCCAAGGAATCGTAAACAACTCCTGTGTTTCATACATAGCACAAAACATTTTTTAAAACAAAATAAAACATTACCGAAGTATTAAAGTCGTTTTACACCTATCCTTTAGTAAGTATTTAATATAAATACTGGCACTAACAATAATAATTCACATAAAGCAATAAAACTACAAAATCCGCTTATTCTCCCAGTCATAATTATAACAGCGGAATTAAAAGGTCAGTCCGGTTCAGAAATTTCTAAAATCTCGTATAAACTATTAAAAGTAAACGTTTTCGTTTTTGTTATATTTGTATGTATACTTATAGAAATTAAAACATATTTAGAAAACGTATAAAAATTTGAATGTAGCGGGATTTGAACCCGCGCCTCTTGAAAACCGTTCAAGAGGCGCGGGTTCAAATCCCACTGCGTTCAATTTTTTATACGTTTTTTAAATATGTCTTTTTCAATTTCCTTAGTGTGGGAATAACACTTTAAAAAATGTTAGCAAAACACTTATAGAATTAGTTAAATCTGAATATATTTCGTAGTTAGGCCTTTCAGGTTGATAACTTGGACATTGTTAGAGAGTACCATAAATTATTATTAAGCTCGTATAAATACCCCAGGGTCTTATTGCTTCTATTGGTATCACGTTTATAACATTCTCGTACTTACATACTTATACATAGAAACTAAGAGATAATAATGGAAATACATTATGCATAGGATATGTAAAGATAAAAAAATACACATTAGTAAATATAATATAAGCAGAGAGAACCTAGTGGCAAGACACTCCGTTCTCCGTTTTCTGCCCAAATTTGCGACATTACGTGTTTCATATTGGTGGAATTCAACACTGGTGCTCTGTGACCAGAGCGAGAAATTGAAAATAATTTAAATATAATCAATTAAATTGAGATCAAACCCATAGACATCGTGTTTGTAGGCAAGCTCTGTCCCATTGCGTCATTTATAATATACACAAAATAATATATTTTCAATATACAATTTAAAAAAAATATAGTCTGAGACCACCTAGCGTCAAGATATTACTCCTTTCTCTACTTTCCGTGACCAGAAATCCAGGCATTGCGTGTTGAATGGCAGAACTCAACGCCGCGTTTTGTCTTAGCTATGGTACCTAAGTGGTAATTAGTGGCTCTGGTAGAGCCGAAACATGCATATATAATTTTAAATATAACATTCACTCACCGGACTTGGAATCGAATTCACACCCGATAAAGCTTAGCCCGTACGCCGTAGAAGCTGTCACACTTCGCCACGATGGCCTTAAAACAAAATAGAAATATTATATTAATCTAAAATAAAACTGAACGTTCCTTCAATATTAACGGTGTTCCCAATAAGGTATCTACAATATTATTAATCACATTATGAATAACTTGCAATACATTTACGTCTCCGGTAACACTCCCGCGCCGGCTATCGGGCATCGCTCGCACGCTCGGAACGCCCCGTCATTTATATTAAGCTTTGTATACTGTACCGATCCTTGCGCTTAAATGATTTTGTTTCTCACTTTATTTTATTAATCGCATTAAAATCTTAGGCGGCTGTTGTATGGATTTTTGTTATAAACTAAGCCTTTGCCAAGACTTACGTAATTTTCAAGTGGTGTTTGTTTCTAATTTGTAGTAAAAATGTTTTTGTGGCTTCAGGCTTTATCTCACATATTTCTCTGTCTAGAGAACTTAGTTTTATGTCACTCCGTTCTCCACTTGCCACCCGAGTTCGAGACATTGAGTGTCAAGTGGCGGGCGGAACTTCACGTTCTGTCTTACGTGAGCAATGAAAATAATTTAAAAATAATCATTTCTCCGAATCGGATTGGAAGCCACATCCAATCGCGTTTAAACTCAGACACTGTCTAAAAAAACAATTTATTCTTCTCTTCTACACTTTAAAAACAATTTAATATGTATTTTTTGCATATTAATTATACATAAAAAAAATACAAGAAATGTGAAGTGAGCGGTACGAGCGACCCTATCGCGCTGGCGGGTTATTATTTTTCATGTTATTGTTATTGCGGGCAGCGCTTATTACCCCGACGTTACGGCGCTTAACAAACTATTAAAGGTATCCTCTTAACGCCTTATTATTTTGATAAACCATCCGATTGTTCGAAAGCTTTTTTAAGATAGGAAGTACCGTTTTGTAACAAAGTAATTGTATGAACACTCTTCACAAAAACAACGCTCGATATCGATCAGTGACTGGACGGTTTTGAGGATACAATTAAAATGTTAGCGTCCATATTATATTGTGCTAGTGATGTTTTATTTCATAATGTAAATATGAAAAAACAGATTATTTTTTTTAAAAATAAAGACATATTTAGAAAGCGTACAAAAATTTGAACGCAGCGGTATTTGAACCCGCGCCTGTTGAAACCGTTCAAGTGCCCTGCCATGCGTTCTACATCCAGCTACGTCGAAATTCTTATACGCTTATTACAACTTATATTTGTTGTTAGCGGTCAGACTCTTTTTCAATTTTCTAAGTGTGCAAATAACACTTTAAAAAATGTAAAAATTTTTTTAGTTTATGTTTGAAGCAATTAAATATATTTATAAGAATGAAAATTGATGATTACAATATTGAACAAAATTAATTTGGTTTCTACGGTCTGTTTCAACAGAATTCAATGTTAAGTTTCACTGGTTTCTTCTAATAGGGTAATAGCCACTAACACACCTGACCTAATGTATTAAAAACTGAGGCCACTATCCGGGTTTTACAAAAACAATGTCTCTACAAAATGTTTTAAAGTTATAATAAATGTATATATATATATGCTTATGCTCACATTGCTCTACGAAACTGTGGCTACTTTGCCATTTTAACTTGTAACTAAATAATTTATATAAGGTATACGTTATATTTGAATATACATACTATGGGTAATTTTCATAACAGTTTTCATAAAGCATTGATGGCATTGAGAGCCAGATGCAACATTTCACAAAGAGAGTGCACCATCCAGGCGTGGTCACAGATACAATCAGCTATTACGTCAGTAATAAAGATTGGCATATTGCAATGCCCTGTAATTGTTAAATCATTTATAGTGAAATATTTCTCAATTCGCATGTTTGGAAGCCAGAAATGGCTGGTAATTATCATTCGGCATCACTGTCGATCCATACATACGTGATTGCGGCTCTTAAAACTTCTCAACTTTCTCTTGGAAGGTCAATATTTATTACACTATTGTAAGAAAATATACGCTTTCATGTTGTCTTTTTAATTTATTTTTTATTTACAGCTTAAGCTAACGTGTTGGAGATAAAATTGGCAAAATTTAAATGTATATATATGTAGTATAGATACAATTATATATGTAAACATATAATACGAGTATACGTAGTATAGAGTCCATTATAGCGCAATGAGACAGCTTCTGATTGTAAACGCGCTTGGTTGTGAGTTCGATTCCCAGTCGGTGAAATAATCATATTTAAATATTTTTTGAATACGCTAGTGTCAAGACACTAGCTTCTCCCTAACTACCCTGGTATGAGGGATGAAGCAGGTACCTGCAAAAACAAAGTAAAGAAGCAACACTGATTAGAATCGTATTGCATTATATTTTTAACGTTTATTATTCATTTTCATTGAATACTTTAATATCAAAAAATGTTTATGGCGGGATTTGTAACTTTATCTCTTATTTATATTTCCCGCATGCGCCCGAGCAAGTCAGGCCAAAGCGACTGACAGACATTATAATTAAATTAGCTTTGCCACAGCCGACAAGTTAATTAACTGTAACTAGTAATTGAATGTTTTATTTATTGCTAATAACTTGGATTTTTGACATAGGTACAGTCGCTTAGAAATATTCCAGTACATATATCTACATATATAATACCTATAGAATATGCTTTTGATTATAATAATATATTCTTTATTATACTTAAAAAAGAACAACACAATAGAAATTAAGTTAACAACAGTGGACTTATCTCTAAAAGAGATTTCGTACAGCCAACCTGTGGAAGTGGGTGAAGGCAATAAAACGGGATAACAGTACTTTACAATAAATAAACACAATTAAATTTTAAGCTAAACATATTACTAATATAAAATAGATGTATACATACACATAAATAAACATATACAATAAAAACATACGTACTTTGTTTTATTTCACATTTTTTAAAGTGTTATTCGCACCACCAAAATTTTCCTTTATTCCCGTACCTCCGTTCCTGTTTTAATATCCTCCCTCCTCCCATACGTTCAAGGAGATCTTGTGTCATGACGTTCCAAAGAGCAACACAAAATTCCTGCAAAAGTCGCCAAATCTACCCCGAAAAACCCCTTGAATACTGTCTTTTAAGTCCTCATTACAAAAACATTTAATTTCGAAGTTAGACAGCACTTATATTTAAAATGACTATATTACTCTGATTTTGTATTTATTATTGTATATACTTATATTATGTATGTATTCGAATAAGTACGTATGTAAAATACATATTTAGAAAACGTATAAAAATTTGGACGCAGCGGGACTTGCACCCGCGCTTCTTGAAAACCATTCAAGCGCTCTGACCGCTAAGCCATGCGTTCTACATCCCGCTGCGTTCAAATTTTTATACATTTTCTAAATATGTCTTTTTCAATTTCCTTAGTGTGGGAATAACACTTTAAAAAATGTTAACAAAATAATTACTTATACTACCTACTAAAATGCTTTCGCTTAATGAAACATCAGAAAGATCTCCTCTTTCCGCTTGACATTGACATTGACATTGCTTGTTAATATTGGTTGCTTGTCTCTTGAATATAAGAATAAAAACAATTTCCCCAGATTAAGTATTGAACCCACCACCATCGCGTTTATAGTTAGACGTAATGCATGTGCGCCGAATAATGACTCAATAACGTAACATTTTCATATTTAATTGACAATAATATTAGAAAAAATCAAACAGGTTTTCATCACGTCTGTACACTTTTAAGGCTTTGCGTATTATGTGCGGTAATGTAATGGTCAGTTGGATCATGCTCCAGAACTTAAGAACGTGTGTTAAGATTATATTACGATACAAAACTTGTTTATTAAACAGCCACTTCTGTATGTATTTTATTTTCATATTTAATACTTTCGAGGTAGTTCATTGAATGTAAAACAACTGTTCCAGAACAAGTATAAATTGTTGAAGAAATAATAATTGTAATTTTATATATCTTTCCTAGAATTACCTTTCCAATTATTTTCACTTGTCCACTCTGGTGACCAGCCAAAGCGTGGTGTAGAGTTCCGCCACTCAACAAGCAACGTCTCGGATTCATGCAAAACGGAGAAAGATGTGTCTTAGGAGGCGCTAGGTTCACTCTGACTACCCAATCCCAATATGCTGATACTGAATGTGGCTTTAAGAGGAGTAGTCTCGAATACTGGCAATATGACAGACGGGGCATTTCTTTGTGGTCAGCGCGCAAACTTGCGTGTCTTTTGCGGGTTGAAATGAACCAGGTTCCTTTTAACCCATGAGGGACAATTCCCGAGGGATGCCTCAATAGAAAACGAGAGTTTTTTACGACACTCGTTGACGTTTTCCTTAGAAAAACCTTCATGAATGATGAATATCTTCTCCTTGCACCCAGCAGGGGAGAGGGGAAACGATATCAGTGCGAGGTCCTCTCATCGTTAACATCAACGTCACCCACGAGTATGGATGGGTCCCTGGGTTGGTCCCATATGGAGTTGGTAATCCGGAAGATTCCGGAGGAATTGGTTTTTAGGAAAAGAGTAATAGAGAAAGAGAGAGAGTGTGTAAGAGTATAGTTTCTTCAACAATCGCATTAGCATCGGTTACATGAGCTCATCTAAGGAGCACTATCGGAGAGGTGCGGTCCGGTCCACTTGACTTGTGGATGTCTAAAGAAAGTGACAGTGCGCGACCCAAGCCAGTTGGTATTGTGCGCGTTGAAATTACCAAGTATTGGACATGTGCAGGCATGCGTAGATTCGGACACGATTGAAATGTAGACCCCTGGTGTAATAAAAATCTACGTAGAGCGGGGTAAGAGCTGCCGTGGAGTGTACGCCTCGTTTGCCTTATCGAGAGCGCGGTTCTGTGCTCTCACCTGAGTGTGTGGACTTAGTGAGATATTATATAAAAAGGGCCAAACCCTCACAGTCTTGGACGCCGAAGATCGCTTATATTTTTATATTAATATAATTTATCATATTTATATAATCAATCTATCAAAGAGGTATTGTTTATATATTATTTCTATTATTAGTTTATAGGTGTTGAGCTCCAAAATCATTTAAAGAAATGAACTTTAATTTTAGCACATATGAACACATAGATATAATAACGCGTTGATGTCTTTTACAAAGAAATCAAATTCTTTACATCGATTCAATGATATTTGATTATATTTACTTTAAATTTTTGGTAAAATACCTTTTTAAGTATTCTTAATGTGCAAGCATGTTCTTATTTCACACTTTTTTTTAATAACTCAATAAACTATTGTTTTTATAATATTATAAGTTCTTGTAGAAAACAATATGAGACATAAATTTAAAAGTATAATACACACCCATTTTAATATAAACAGCTGATACCTACAAGATAATTAACATTCTGTTAATTATTTTTTGTAATTATTGTAATAATGTAAGTGCAGAAATCCAAAATGAAAATAGCTAATTATGTAAAATCGCTTGTAAAATATTCTACCACATAATCTATTTGTTACATTTTAATGGTTGATCGGTTATCCCATATTTGTGCACACAATTGCAAGTGAAATTTCTTATTCTAAGTTAGATGACACCATAATGGCTCAGTCGAAATGTGTCAAACTAGACTATGAGTTCAATTTAAATTTTACATATTATATTTTACTCTAGTCAAAAAAGCATAACGTCATATGAATCGTCGTGTGAAAAAAATTACAGCAAAATTTTACGTTATCTAACACAACATAGTCTGAATATTTACAATTTTATCATAAAAATGAAACTAAAAAACCACTGGCAGCATTGACTTTTTACCATGATTCAACAAAGCGTCGTTTGTCGACAATACAATAGAGTGACAGCTCGTGAGCCGCGGTCATCGCTTTTATTGATTTAACAATTGTATCGATTAGCCGGCTCAATCTTTTTCAAAATACTATCTGTAAATCTTTGTTAAGTGGGATATGATATCATTCATATTTTCATTTCATTGTAAAGTGAAGTTGTGAAGGAATCTAATGGCTGTATCTTTTAAATCAGAACTTTTAAAATCTTTCACATTCTTCAATTTCAACATCAACCAAAATTTTCATCGTCCAAGAATCTATAATATAAACATAAATACCATAAGTTAGATCTGATCGCAGTAACATTTTGTACGAAAATAATCTCATTTGAAAGAAAATTTTGTTCGTAAAATAATCTTTGGGTAGAAGAAATTTGTAAAAATCTCTCTACAAAAATGCTAACAACAAATATAAGTTGTAATAAGCGTATAATAATTTCGACGTAGCTAGATGTAGAACGCATGGCTTAGCGGTCAGAGCGCTAGAACGGTTTTCAAGAGGCGCGGGTTCAAATCCCGCTGTGTTCAAATTTTTATACGTTTTCTAAGTATGTCTTTCTCAATTTCATAAGTGTGCGATTTTCACTTTAAAAAAATGTTAAAAATCATTTTGTATATTTCCATGTGCTTTTATATTAAAATGCTTATATTTAATTGTATATGATTTTAAGTTCTAAGAAAGTTTTAAGTTTTAAGAAATAAATTGTCAAAAAGTTACCATTAACTGTATCTAGCTCCAAAGTCAGTAAGAATCATTTCTTGCTATGCTTAGCTTTCACCGAAGAATGAAGATTTTAGATACGTGGTTGATACCCACCGAAACAGTATAGGTTTGATTATAAGCAGGCGATTATCACATACGCACGATATAATTATAATAACATAAATATGTAGCATGTATTCAAATAAACATTACAATACAAGCATTTCCACGAATAGAAACTTAACGTATCATTAGAAAAACGAAAGCCTCAATAAGAATCTAGTGACAGTTAGTAAAAAGTTTGTATATAAATCATTTGTATCGATTTAATTAAAGAAAAACACTTGGAAAATCGATTAGCATATATAGTGGGATAACATACAAATGTTATTTGGTGTACATTTGTAAAGGAAATCTAGATCGAAATTTTAATTCACAAGAAAACACAAAATATAGACATTGTCAGTGGAAAAGTGACTAACTGTAAACGATTGGTTGTGAATTCGATGTGAATGATTTAAAAAAAAATTATATTCGCTCTGATGAGAATACGCAATGTCTCAATTCGGCTTATGTTGAGAACGGAGGTTCGACAGTTACACTACCCTGTTATTGCGGGAAAAAGGGTGGGTGGAGCTGAAAAAAAGGCAAATTATATATAAATTGCAAATATTAATAAAATTAAATTACACAAAAGGTCTCGCGGCACAATGCCAATCCAATAATTAGTCAGTTCCAGACGATTTATATGGCGATAATATCTTAATAACATTCGCGTTCAATTTATTAAGCGCAAGTTTACGTTATCTCGCGCCTGCTTAACACCTCACGACGCTCGGGCACGGCAGGCGGCCGCCATGTACTTTTACAGATACAATTTCAATGCAATATATATTAAAAATAATTGTTAACAGGAGACACAACTAGGAACAGGAGATTTTGGATCAAACTCTCTATACTATACTATACTTGGCATTATGGCATAAACACTCTAGGATATTTGCAATTAAAATGAAAAAAAAAGCAATTTTAACTTATTAAAATTCAGTTCTTCTATAATAAGAATTTAAACAATATAATAAATATAAAAAAAAATATTGAGAAATAGGTGGAGGTCACTATCGCGCAGTTGACTATAAATGCAATTTGTTATAAGATTGAACCCATACAGAGGAAGATAATATTTAAATTATTTCGTATGTACTGCAATACGCAATATTTGGAGTTCGGACGCCAACGTAAAATGACACTAGCATCTCTCTGACTACCCTACAGTAAAAAAATAAAGCGTGAAATTAAAAAAATATATTATTGAGTATCAAAAATTAAATATTAAATATAATTCTCAAATGTATTATGGCTTTACGCATCCCGCGGCTGACACAAAGGCGCTTCGTAAGCTGAGATGAAAATAAAACAAGCCGCACGATAACGTTCGTCTCGAGGTGTGAAACTGTCACGAGTGATGACTCCATTATTAGCCGACTGAATTATATTGGAAAGTTATAACCCAACCAATTATATATATAGAAGTTATTAAAATATACGTACACCTGCTCTCGTTATTTTGTTCATTTTGGTTTCATCTTGTATTTTTTAAAATCTATAGTGAATTTGTTAAATATATTTGATGAATTGTAGTTAATTATTGATATTTTGAAACCTTTTTATTTACAAAACTTTTTGGAATATATGTGAAATATTAAATTTAATTTTTATTTCTACCTTCAATATATAACTTCTCCGTTCAGTCTTGGCATCAAGTTCACTCTGAGTAACCCGCTATGCATAAATATTAAGTATTTTATATTATATAAAATTTCCAGCACTCATAACATAATTTGTAAGCTTATCATAGCTTAGGTGTTAACTTTTAAATTTTATTATACAAATACTTTCATTAATACTAAAATTACTATCACGAATCTTCCATTAGCTGTTTAATTGCGTGAAATGAAGTCTGATCATTGTTTTGGCTGCGCACGCGCACGCCCCGCGAGGGGCGGGAACTGCCAGCCAATCAGAGCTCGACTAGAGACATTATGGTTATAATATTAGATAAAAAATGGATGAACAAGATCAATAGATAAACAGATCAACTCATTTTCTATGAACAATGGTCAAAATTATATATTTTCTTATATCAAATTGTATAAGCAATGCCAGCAAGAGAAATGTCTGATAATCATTTTATCAAATTTATTGTATACTGCTATATTTACTTAAGGACTAAGCTTATATGTAAAATCATTTCGAAAATAAAAACATTATTTTAACAATTAAGAACTCGTAATCATTATTTGGTACGTAAATGTATAAAGCAACTTTACTAAAGCACTAGCCAAAACTTACACCGTGTAACACTGTGAGATCAGCATTAAGACGATCGAGGGTCTTTGATCATAATTAAAATTATTTCACTTACCTAATTCAAGCTGACAGACTGACAGATTGCGTGCGGGGGGGGGGGGGGGGCAGCCGGGCTCTTTGAGCCGCAAGGTGCTAATAACGAGGCGTCCCGCTGCGCGAGCTCCCCGCTGCGGGAGGAATGCCGGAGTGAAAGATACTATTGATGATATTATACACTGATTTTCGATATTTTTAACATATTAATTATGATGATTTCATAAATATATATACAGTACATATTAATATTTACGTATATAGGTCTAATTATGTATAAACTGAATACCGTTAATAATAGAGATAACTTGTTTTCATGTCTTACTTTCTATTAGTATCCCTTTATGAATACTAATTTCTAGCTATTCAGCTTACAGGATCTAACGGGTATTTCATGGAACCCAATACATCATAATTTTAGGCTGAGATGTCGAAATCTTAGGTCTAGATACACGAATCGTGCGTCAATGAACTTCACAAGTGCATTTACGCTTCCATTATGCTACAAAAAGCAATATTAAAGACCAATCAGTTATAACTTACAAACATAGTTATAAATATTTTAGGTATTTCTTTAGTAAAGGTCTGGTTAGGTTAGGTTTATTATTATTATCGGCCAGAGGACGGTCAGCTTGGGGAAGCTGATCGTCAAGTCACCTGGCCGCGCATACTCGTGCGCGCGCAGGGTGCTCCCGCGCGCTTCTCGGAGCAGGCCGTTGAGGACGACCCAGCATCCTTGACTGCGCGACGTGTTCACGGAAGATTGTAGTCCCTGTGGCCCGGGCCAGTGACAGTCGAGGGTAAACGGACGGCCTACATCTGTCGGTCCGGAGTCCCATTTAAAACACGTTCGAGTTCCCAATGGGGCGAGTATGCGTAAAGGATTTCCTCCCAAAAAAAAAAACTTTATTATTATTAGGTCACATTGGCTAACTTTTTATAATGTATGTTTTTCTCTTAACAAACAGACTTAATAGTGACTATTGAATTTGTAAATTAACTATTCCTTAGTATTGATGAAATTTGACAGTTTTTAATTACCTAGAATTTAGATACTTTACGTAATCGTTAATTTTATTCCGTGTTAAATATAATGATTAAACGATTGGTATTAATTTAATATATAATAAGGATGTCGTGGCGAAGTCTGACAGCGTCTGACTGTAATCGCCATTGCTTGTGAGTACGATCACTCGGAGAACTATAAGAATTTAGTTAAATCATTTTCATTTCTTCACTCTGGTACAAGACAAACACAGTGTTGGGTTCCATCACGTTACGGGAGAAATCCCGCATAACAGGGTAGTCAGAGAAACCCTAGTGCCAAGACAGGAGAAGAGAACGGATTTTCTCCACTCTCCGCCCAGAATCGCGTGTTGACTGGCGGAACTCAAACCCGCGCTTTGTCTTAGGTACCAAAGCGGAGAAATGAAAATATTTTAAATATAATCATTCCCCCGAGTCGGAATCGAACCCACAACCAATCACGTTTACAGTCAGACAAACTAACGTTTATCGCCCCACTATGTCATGATGATCTCAATTTACATTTCAGAAAACGTATAAAAATTTAAAAGTATGATGATTTGAAGCCGCTCCATACGAATAGCAACCAAAGTGGTTAATTGACTATCTAAAATATTTTTCTTAACTCAAATGTATGGAAAACATTAAAATATAGGACACATTTAATTAATTATCATACATTAATTAAAATGAATGACTACTGCTATAGTTTTCAACGGTGGCTTCCGGTCCTTTTTAATTATCATCAATAATAAACTATTACGTTAACTTGATCAGTATGTATGTATGTCTCAACATTTTGTTAGTTTTTAAAACCAGAGATTTTGATGGCAGAGGGTCGATTGAAATATCACACCGTTATTTCTCTATATCGTATTTTTAGTGGAGGCACCCATAGCTTCACATTGTTTAAACATAACAGAGCAAAAAAATAAAAAATATATTAATCATTTCTCCATTTTACGTCGAATCGGATTAGAATCCATAATCACGGTTTATGACCAGGTACCTGTCCACTCCACCCTAACGTCAGTATATTTTTTAAAGTTCTCATTGTAAAAGAACGTTTCTAATTTTCAATCACTATAATAACATAATAAATATAACAACAAGTTACAGCAGTCGCCGGTATTACCATTTAAATAATAAAACTCAAAAGCAAACCTGTACTAAAAGTTTAATGTTTTTGCAAACCATACAAGTAATAAAGTGTGAAAAGCTTGAGAACAGAACGTACAGTACATTGTAAAGTAAATTGTTTTCCCGACGACACGTCTAACACCTTCGACGCTTCCCATTGATTGAGCCATCACTCGCGATGGGTCTGCTTCTTTACGCACACCACCTTCTTATTATTATTCGTATCCAAAACAAGCATTAAAAATACATACGCATCTATTCTTCATGCTATAAGGTAGATTTTACAATGAATTTTAATATTTAAAATGTGATTTCAAATTGGTATTCTTGAAACATGTTGTCGTAACTCAAGCTCAGTCGGAAACTATTATTTGTTGCGGTTCCAACACAATGTATTGTAGGTTAAAAGCTTTCAGTTTTTTATGTAAATGCAAGTAGGGAAATTATTGAAGCAACGAAATTGGTTATTGTATCATCTTTATTAAACATTCACTCAATTCCATTAGTCTTTAGATATAAAATAGATATTACTTTGGTAATCGAGAAAGTTCATTTTGATGGACAATCATTATTCATTGACGCGGGACATTAATGAATAAGGACTATCTAACACAATTAAGGCTAGAGCCTAATACTAAAGTTTGTTTATCCCCACTAACTTTATGTACTTTATTAATTAAATATATATATATAATTAAAATATTAACATATAGAAGTAACATATATATTCGTATGTGGAATCTATTTTAAAGTAAAACAGCGCGATGAAGACATCAAATTGAAAATCATCAGCGAGTTACCGCTCGATAATAACTTGGCTTTTATTACTTTGATATATTGCCTGTACAAATCGTGATTACGCTAGTGAAAATGTCGTTTCAACAAAACACTGTATTAAAAAAATGAATAATGACTTCTTTGCCGACATCGTCATTATAACGCGCGGTCACCGGCTCGCTCGAGCAGATTCTTATCTCACTTTACTTTAAACACGTCATTTGCAATCTTACGTTAATAAAAATAAAGGTCAGTTTTCAATACACTTTATGATATAAGTTGCGTTAGAAATTGAATTTTAACATCTCCCACATACGAATTATTTTCAAACGTTTCCATTTCCACGTAAAAGGTGAGGTCTGTACAGAATTTCCACGTGATTGTGGTGTGGCGAATCGGATTGACAGCTAAGAAGGTTATTATTATCACATTTTACTTAGAGCATCTCCATATGTGCGTACGTATGTATGTATGTATGTATATACTTACAAGTGTAAGTCTGTAAGTACATTTATATAAATGATGCGACGTAATTCCTAAGGAAATTACTAAGGATATAGCTTTTATATTTAATTTAAGTATAAAAAAAATATACGCGATACTTAAGTTTATTAAAATAATAAACAATTAATATTTGGCAGCGATTTATAATAACTTCCTTTAAAACAAACCAGTTAACGTGTGGCATGGGAGCAAAAAAATAACTTTCCATCCAAACATAGTGTGTTAAGCTTTCAACAAATAATATTTAACATAATAAAACTGTAATGAATATTGTCCATATCTGTATCAAAATGATGTAGTCATTAATGTCAATTACCTTGATGTTTCCTGAGTGATTGACTTTCATCGCCTTTTTAACGATCGCAAAAAACACCGTAATGAGGTAAAATTTAATACAGAGACCTCGACACTGGATATTTCAGAGTAAATTACAATACACCGAATTAAGCTGCGTACTACGCACTTGGCACGCTAATTTCTATTATCTATTTTCGTATAGAATAATGCTATATATGTATTATTTAAATTAAACCTTGTATAGGACGAAGACAATCGACAGTATAAAAGTCGCAATTGTTATGACAGTCTAGACGAAGACAGGCAAACCATCAGGCATTGTTCGTTAAATCCCGTATATAATTAAGGAGGTGAACTCGGCCGCTTCACTAAAACACATAAATCATAAAAATTTAATGCCCTCGCGTCGGCCCCGCGTCTCGTCCCCGCGCTGGTAGGTTTTTTCCCTGAGTTACGATCGCTCGCGCATCTGCGCTCCTTTCCACTTTAACCCGAAACGGCTCTCAAATTGACAGCTTTATAAATAACAAAGAAAAATAAGAAAAGACTCATTGCAATGCGATTTGTGTGAAAATGGCCGTAAATAACATCCTCGCCGCAAAGACGCCGCGCTGCTTCGGTTTCATATAACTCCACGTCTGCTATATCTGAAAGCAATTATTATTGCCCAGTTCAGGATTTACGTGGCATCCATAAATATTATTGTTTCCTCATAAAAAAAATGTTTATCGTATATGAGTATGTTTTTGGTGAGAGCGTCCGCATTTTTAAAGTAAAAGTTGCAAAATAGAATTAATCCTCCATAGAAAATTGGGCTGTGGGTTACGAGAACATTGACGCAGGTTAATTATTTAAACTATTAATATTAAGCTTAGAGGACATCAGTGAAGATTAACGAGTTATAAGTGGACGGTTGTCCAACGCCGAATTAATAACAAATCTATTCGTGGCTGTACAATTTATCACACACCTACTTATACAAATAATCCAATAAACACTTTTCGCAACTGGTCCTTTGGTTACCACAAAAACTTCGAAGTTTGTTTGTTGTCTTATTTTATTGACATGTGACCCTGAATATTTAATTAAATTAACATTCTGAGAATTATTATTTATGAGACTTAATGCTATAATTTATTACACTATAATTAGAAATATGACAACTTTGTTTTTTTTATCGAATTCTTCGTTGTCAAATTGTTGTATATTTTTATTAAGTTAGTATTTTACTAAAAATATCTAGTGATAATTGCTCTTCGTTTATACAATTTTTGCCCTTTGGAATTATTATATTCGACTTGATTAGAAACTTTCATATATTAGATTTACAAAAATGTATATTTCCTTAACTAACTGACCACAGACTACAGTAAAGTGTTCGAAACGTCAGATTTTCTAAAATGTATAATCGAATATCAAATTATACACGAGTAATAATAAAAAAAATCTATATTTCAATATCGATAACCCTCTTCGCATTATCGCCTTTTTATCTTCCGTTAGTTCGACTGTGTAACGTAAAATATCGTTTTTTCTGTTTCCGTAGGCATTTCTGGAGACCTCTGCATAGCCTCTGTTATGGTTCCTTGCTCCACTTACCTACATTTTCCAAAGAAGCCTTCATGCCAAATTTTAGCTATCTGCGGCCATAGCTATCAGCTGTGCCTCGTCCGTCAATAACTTACAGTGGAACCTTTCAAGTATTTCCAGGTACGCAAAAGGTGCAAGAAGCGCATAAATTGTTTCGTTTCTTTTTCAGTTGTTACAGTTATCAAAATTAGATACAAAGTAATATGTATTAACATAACTATAAGTAGTTAACATAAACTAACATATTTTATACCCATATTAACAGCTCCAACACTTTCAAATTTAAATAAATAACAATCGGGCCTCTGTCTGATTAATATATCATTCCCAATATAAATGCAGCGCACAAAGTGATTGTGGAAGTAATTGCGGCTCACACCGGGTGATAAATCATAGCTATATGTTCATTTTACATGATATTTACTGTAATTTATAGTTTAACTGCACCTTGATACGATTAAAAACAATCACTACTTTGTATTAACTTATTGCGAACCGTATAAATTATTCCCTCTATTATAACGACTTCAAACGTCCACTTCAGTTTTATTCTAGCTTCACTTTCTAGAAACTTACGTTTAATTTAATATTCACTATTCGTCAGAGAGAGCCTAGTGTCAAGACACTCTGTACTCGCCCAAGTTCGAGACATTGCGTGTTGACTGGCGGCAATTTTTCGCGCGCTTTATATTTGGTACCAGAGCGGAGAAATGAAATTATTCCCCCAAGTGGGATCGAACTCACAACCAATTACGTTGTAATTGGTTCACTGTGAGATTTCTTTCACTGTGCCACGATAGCCTCGACGGTTATTTTAATAGATGTTAGTAAAAAAGACCTTGTACAAGACAATGTTATGTTGTTTTTGATACATATTATTCTTGTTCTTTCAAGTTCCAACCAAAGTTACGACTTAAAATAAGATTCTTTTTTAATCTTATTATATAGAATTAAAAGGAAAACGTTTAGAAACTTGTATTATCCTGTTCGTAATGGTAACGACATCAGGTATTGCTATGCAAATGTTGTATGTAATGTAAACCCGACTTAGAGGTGTGTTAAAAGTAAAGCAAAACGAACGGCAGGAAGGGGATTCAAATAGCATTGCAAGATTTTCGTACATACATAGATAGATGGGCAGGAGAAGCAAATAAAATCATCTTTAAAAAAGACTATTTTAACCAGATTAATCGTGTATATTTTGGTATTCAAAAACACATTTTAGTAAATTTGACGTTTCGAACACTATAGTGTGTGTACTGACTTCGCGATCGTATTTAAGAAAGAAAAGTACCTACAAATATATTTTTGTTTCACAATAATTTGAGTAAATGTTAATGTCGAAACTCTTAAATCGCTTAGAAATAAAATACTTTAGTTATGTTTTCATTATAATTAATCAAGCCCCAAGTAGGGCTTAGAGTATTTTAATTTTTTAAGCGTGTTGTGCGCTAACGAAGACATATCGACGTACGTTGAATCTCATTATCGAATGTGTTAAAATTCGTAACGACATTATATTGACAAAATCGATTAATTAATACCTTTCCAGATGATTTTTATTTGATTTGAAAATAGTATAGCAACTGGCAGCTAGTTTTTGTTATATATATTGTTTTTATAATTTGTAGTTTTTCTATATAGTGTTAAAAAAATAAATACAGTTTCGTTATATGTATACTAAATACTTTTATTACTATAAAGACTTGGTATGAAAACTATTAAGCCTAATTGTCTAATAAGACTGGAAAAGATTGTTCACTTTGAGCATTTACAACTAATTCCTAAGTTATATTGGATACCCCAATCATGAACATAATAAGACAGTTGCCAAGTGCAAAACGACAGAAACACAAGCTTCTGTCGTTTTGCAGTGTTTTACACATTTCTTTTTAAATATTATTTTTTTTCTTTAAATATTAAATCTTGCTAGTAACAGCTATATATGAAGGATGGATCTTAGACTATAATGGCCCTCAAGTTATAAATAAACAAATATTGTCATGACTATATGACAGTTGTACAAATTGAGAAAGCATTATGGGCAGAGGTTATGTAAATAACAATTTAATTTTTATTTTATTTATATTCTGGTTTAAATATATGATAAAATATCTCTGGCATACCAAATATTATTATTAAAATTTATTTGATATCTTTTGTATTAACGATAATACAACTATATTAATCTTATTGTATTATCGATAATACGATGTATTTGCTAGCATGTTTGCTTAGTCAGTTGTGACGAAAGTTGAATTTGAAATTGTTTATTTCAATTATAGAAATAGAAGTTAATTTTAGGAGTGTACAAAAAAATATTATAATGTAGGTATTTCATTTACTACGACCACGCAAAAGAATGAGACTGAATGATACAACGGTATGTCATGAAAAGCGTTCACATTTAGTTAATTTGAACTAAATAAAAGTTAAATACAAAAGATTTTAAATATTGAAGTTTAATTACAATAAAAGACTGAAAAACATTTATACTTGCAAAATAATTACAGTCTAAACACCGTTTCGCCGCCGTCATCTCGATTCATCTCTCTGGCAACTTCATTAAAGAAGAAAGCTCTGTATAAGTTACATATGAATACCCATACAGAATAATTTCCGATTAAAGTCAATCACAGTGCTATCAATAGTAATACCTACCAGGCATATTTGTACTTTACATCCGTATCAATAACTTGAAACCAGTAGTTTACATATCGAGCTTGAATATTTGGACAATTTCACCAAAAAACAAAATATTAGATGATTTCTACTATAGTGCTCGGGCCTAATACATGTTAACAAAAGATTTAGTCCTTTCCATGAAACTTACGTGTACAAGTGAAATATATGATTTGGCGAACTTAAAGTTTATATGGAAAATTTGTACTGAAAGCCAATATTTTCATAATTATTAATAAAAAATACACAATATAAATATTATACACACTACAATGTGTTTGACATACAAGTTGCTAAGCCATCGCATATTTAACGGGACCAGCAAAAATATAAATTATATTAAGATAGCTATAGCTAATAGAAACCCTTACCGTGATATAGATATTTGCTTTAAAAATTACCGGAAATCCTCCCAATGAAAGATTCTACTTAATGTATATTTAAACGTCTCAGACAGACCACGGTATTTTTTTACTAGTAATCTTACTTCTACGGTATTCAATGAATTCATTGTAATTTCTCATCTAAATGCACGATTAAACCTCTACATGGATATAAATCTTAAAAACGTGTAAAGTATTCGCCGGTTCACACACCTATATCTACAAATCAATTAAAATTCTATGACTTAATTGAAAAATTTAAATAATATCAAATGATGGTCTTTTTAAGGAGACGCTCTTCCATAACGTTAGTATGAAAGTGACAATCATAATAAAAAACTATTTAACGATCATAGATCTCAGTTTTTTTTATTAATCTTTAATAATATTTATCGATCATATTTTAATCGAGCTGAAATATGCGTGTCAGACCGATCATCGTGTGCATATATATAGTGTTACCAGATAAGTATATTTGGCGTAGAAAAATTCTGTAAATAATATTTAATTAATATTTTAATATTTAATTAATATTATAATTAATATATATTAACTATAATATAAAAAATAAAAACGTAGTATGGAAAAGTAAAGAAATTAATTTTTTTATTAAAGGCTTTTTATATTAAAAAAAAAAACTTCTCCTTAAAACAAGAGCAGTTTGATTATATCAATTTGCTGTTAATCTGTGATTTCACAATCTGGGTAAAAGTTAATTTTCGTAACCAAAATAAATGATACGTTAACACGCAAAAGTGCCATGAAAACTATTCGACATTAAAATTTATAGTTATTTAAAATATTAATCAATAAATATTTAATATATGACCTTATTATATCTTGTTAGTAACATAACTGAATAAATTATGCATTAAATTATATTAAAAAACATAATTATACGATTTTAAATAAATAGGTGTACAAAACTGACAACTTCGTTTGTAAACGTCAAAAAGAAACTTTCTTCGATAATAAGAATATTCAAATTAAATTGTAAACTAACCTCTTAGTACACCAAATATTACTCATTGCTTGCATCCTTTAATATTATATACATATGTTTTTTATTTGATTATAGGTGAATGTTACTGTATTATTACTGAATTTCTTTCTAACATGCAATCTATTTTAATCGATCAATCTCCTTCGTGTGTTCTCTATACAACGTGGCATGTGCAAAGAGACTTGTGTTTTGCTGACAGGTTCAAAGCACTATAATTTAAGAAATGGACTTAATATATCATATAAACAAAAAAAAATCGCACTTATTATCAATTACATTTAATTTGTATAACGAGTATAATTCAATAATAAACTTTTATGGACACATTCCACGACTTTACAGCGCTATGCCGCGAACAGTAGCTTTTATTGTTAAAGAAATAAAATTAATACCCTGTCAGATTCACCTTGCCTTAATTCGTTCCCGAAGTGAAATAATTTTCTCACTAATCCCAAAAATATATCGGCCATAAATAATCACTTGTATTGCCGGACTGTCCAAACGCTGCGAGTGAATCTAGTGATGTCATCCAAAGGCTTATATATCGATATATTTTGTTTTATTTTAATTTTTTTTATTAAACGTTAAATAACATATTCTTTGTACGTTATATAGATGCATCATAAATTATCACATAGTAAGTATATGGAAAAAGAAAGGGGTATATTTACACCAAACCTAAAGATTTAATTCAAATAATAATAAAAGTTACTGTAGCCAAATAGTTATTATTTTATAATTTTAAAAATAAAATTTAAATTACAATTTTTTTCTTTTGGAAGGTAGATAAGATTAATATGTCCGAGTTACATTTTTATGATGATAATTTAATTATTTAATTTCTATTTGATGGAGTATTATTATTTATATAATATATATTATTAGATTTTTTATTTCCCCGGTATTATTACGCCGCTGTTACACGCTACAGATTTATGCATAACTCCTACATATACAACGAAAGATGCATTTATCAAATATTACATCGATAATAATGTATAACACCCATAAAGGCACGTCACTAATCAACAAATAAAGTTAAAAACATCAACTGAATTAAAGACATTTGTGTAGATTAAAATACGTATACTTAATAAAGTATTAGTTGTTATTAAAATTTAGTTCTTTTTCTTGTTCGACCAACACTTTCTCGCTTTGACGTTTAAACGGCGTTGTGTCTCTATCAACGTTAAATTCTTTCCTCACGCCTTTTTCAATTTAAATTTTAATGCTAGCTATAAAGTTGTCTTTGTACGATTAAAAATAGTAATACGAGAGCAAAGCACTTTGATTTTCTTAATTTAGTTTTTGTGTTATAATGATTTCACTTTACGAGAACACGTTTCCGAGTTTTTATTAGACATGTAAATATGGCTGATAGCTTGCGATCCAATTACATTGCTACGAATTATAAATAGCCTTCACTATTCGAATTATTCGATAATCCAATTAAATAAATCTTCAATTAAGTACATTATTAGGTTAAAGTATTAAGATAATAATAATTACAGTTATAAACGAAAATAATTGAATAAAAAATATCAATTTAACGAAACGATATTGCAATATTTATTTAGAAGTTTTTTACTCTTGAAACGTTAAGGTGAGTAATAAAAAAAAACAAAAATCTATTCTCAGTTACAACGGTAATAAATTAACACTGGCAGGAGAGACTCATTCCAACCAATATAAAGCGAAAAGGTTCAGAAAAAATGAAGCGTTCGAAATTTAATTTATTCAAAATTGAAACGTCACGGCACACAAAAGCAGAGCGGACAATGGCGGCCGGCGAGTGTTAACACGAAAATTAAATGCTGATATCACAATTAATCAAGGGCCCATATTAATAATTGGCTATTCAGTGCGAGGTGTCAAATTATATAGCTCAATTAACCCGTAGAATAGAATGAGGCGTGTTTGCCGTGTTTATAAATACGGAACTCGCCTTTGTTAACGTTCTCTTTAACAGTTTTATTATTAAGTACAATATCAAGTGATATGTGTAAGTAATAATTATTTTTCATATTATAAATTATTGGTATATTGGTTACCCGCTTATAATTAATTAATGTTTTTTTTTTATTTTTATAAGAAGCAAAGTGGTATAATTAAGATACAAAAATAAAGTGTAAAAAATGTAGGTACGAATGAATAAATAAAGTATTTACTTTACCACGAATTCGTACACCATACTTGCAATCATTTAATATCCATATAAAAAATAACTCGGAGGCGTCTCTAAAACATATTGTTACAATTCACACTATACTTTTATAACGGTTAAATTGATTTATAACATGCTAATCTGTAGTGTTATAAACAAAAAGAAGATAACAATTTAAAATGACTAGTAAAATCGGTTTCAGTTAGCTACTGGCCAATGAGATTATCCAATTATCGCGTTTATAGGGGCAATTTGGAAGATGGCCGCGGCCGCTCCTGAAAATTTAGAGCTAGCATTCGAATCAATGGCTTTATTCTAATTTTATTATCCAATTGTTTGGAATTGTATTTGTGAATGGAAATAGAATTAAAAGAATTATATATTATTTCAACTATGAATCTGAATGTTGCAGCGTTTAATGAATGTTTTTGCGCTTAGGTTTTTTTATTAGCACCCATTATATTTTGCTATATCATTTACAAAAGGATAATTAAAGTATACTTTAAGAATTAAATAATAAAAATTTAATAATATTAGTAAACTCGTAGACGTGTAAAACAAATATCAACTTAGCAATGTGTATGTAGCTTTATACAGAAGTGTATGTAAAACACACGGTATTGTGTGTATTAGTACTTATTTTATACGTTTAATGCATTTACAACACAATATTATGGAAAATAATGGTTTTCTGCACTTGTTCTCCGTGAAATCTATGCCAAATTTCATACTATGGTAAATTTCATACTTCTCCGTCGGCATAATAATCGCGATAAGGACTCGAAACGTATTTTCAGGTTTAACGATCAAGAACTCCACTAGAGGGTTTTCTACCACAAATATCACAGTTACATCTTGCATGTTTTTTTTTGAAACTATATCACTTCAGAGAAAAACGATAACAACTCTCAGCACCTCTGTACCCTACTAATGCATTTTTAACCACTTGACGCCGCTAGTAATTACACACCAGCGCTCACCTGCGTGAACATTGAGCCATTTCCTTACAAAACTCTAATGATACCATTTCTTAATTACTTTATTTTATGACCAACGGATAAGTTTTTGTGAAGAACAGCGGCTATAATTTTAAAAAGGAGACACTTGTATATAACCCCGTAATAACTAAGGACTCATTTGTTCATAATTCGATAAGAACGTATAGCGGTCTCCACTTTTAATTATTGTTTTTTTTTAAATAGAATATATATCGTATGTTAGACTAGCTAGACCCAAAGATATTTAACCTATGGTTAAAACTACAACTAAGCGAAGACTTTTGTACAGTGCTATTACATGGTCAATTTCAATTCAGAAATATTTGTAATACTTGTAGATATCAACGCTCGAAACACCGATATAAAATAAATAACCGAACCGAATAGTTATAGATATATTACACAAAAATGTATTCTAGTTTTAATTTTTTCCGTAACTTATGCCTAAACAGGTTACGAAAATATTTTTTCATTAAAAAATCAAATTTAAAGTCAAATGGTTAATATCCCTATTAAGCCATGATAAATACCGTTATTACCATATAGCTTTTTTAAATTATAGCCTTAAAGACCTCATAACGCCTTTTGATAAAGCAATTATACTATAAAAGATGTCATCAGTGTCTCGTATCGCGTCGTTTATACTAAAGAGTCAAAACAGCCTCAAATCAATTTCATTCACGCGAACAAGTTATTATACTCTAATCAAAGATGAGCCGTTCGTGAGAATATTCGCTCATTCGTTCGTTCACTCACAAGTATTGTTAGGGTATGCAAAAGTCAGTTTCTAGATTTGAGGAATATATTTTTTTTCAATTTAAATACAAACGTGTTTATTGAAATAATACAGAATTTAAATAAAATAGCCATCGTCCATCATCAAATAACGATGCACTGATTTTCTCAGGTAAATAATTACATTGATAAATACTCTGATTTCTGTTTATTTTCGAATTGCCGTGCCTTTACCGGCAATATAAAAATCATAACAAATAAGGATGGAACAGACAAAGAAAAATTTCAATTAATAGAAATTAAATATAAACACAAGGAAACCTTATAAAAATGTTTTTGTTTTTAATTTTTTTTAACTTTTACAGTTCCTGCTTTCCACTAAAACAACAGTGCAGCCAAACTCGGCATCGTAAAAATGCAGTCACAGAGCTACAAATTTCATTTCTCCCGGCGAGTTTACTTTTATTGCGCGTACAGATTTTCATCCCAGCTTATTTAAGCACATTGCCCTAACGTCAATGGAGCACTAAAATAGTTTTTTTTTTAAACTTTTTATTAATTTTTCTTATCTCTAATTTAAAAAAAATACTTTATAATATAATACGAATAAATGGCGCCTTGCAAGTGTGACAACGTAAATACATAATTTATGGTTCGAGCGATTTGCGTAAAGTGACCTATAAAATATAGCGTAATACTAGTACCTACTGTAGCAATTAACATATATGTATATACAGCTATTGCTGTAATTAAAAATAATTTTGAAACTACAAATTGCATGTTATTATCAAATATTTGAACTAACTTAGGTTATTTTAGAGGAAAATGTAAAACAATAGGTATGTCAATATGAATATTTTTTAAGTTACAGTATTGATTTAGAACAATTTAGTATAAATATAGAAAACAATTTTAAAAGTAATGTTAATTAAACAACGCCGTAAATTTTATTTATAAAATATTATTTATAATTGTAATAAATTCTCTAAGAATTAATTAAAATAGATAACTAACAAAAAAACATAAACTAAAATATGCTCCACCACTTTCTGCCCATATTAGAAACATTGTTTGTGAGACAAAACCCTAATTGAATAACGAATCGACGTAAAATTTAAACAGTAAAAATCATTTACGATAATGATTCAAATAGTAAATTCAATTCAATCGCGTGGTTTCCCTACATTTCATTCTTCTGAATGTCAATCGGCTAAGTTCCCATATTAATTTAGTGTGCCTGACGCCTCTGACAGTCGGTAATGGCGTACAATTTGTTTGTCACTGTTTCCAGCACAATGGACGCCGAAATAGAGACGCAACTATTACGAAAATGTAGAGATCGTGAACACTGAATTATAGTTATATTAATACGATAAATTAAACGTATATTTTTAAGAAATCGTATTTCTCTTATTATTAAGAAAGTTGACATTTAAAAATGTCTCAAAATATTCTGTAGCACCTACTGTAGACTATTAAACGGGCATCACTAAATAGTAAATACAATTGTTGTCGATTTATTTTGTTTTATTTAGGGAAATGTTTAAGACATATTTAGAAAACGTATAAAACTTTTGAATGCAGCGGGTTTGAACCCGCGCCTCTTGAAATCCGTTCAAGCGCTCTGACCGCTAAGCCATGCGTTCTTATATTTGTTGGTAGGATCTCTTTAGAGAGATTTTTACAAGTTTATGCTACCCAAAGATTATTCGACGAACAATCGTTTGGCAACAGAGAATGCTATTTATTAAATATATATTTTTTTACAAATATAAGTTGTAATAAGCGTATAAGAATTTCAACGTAGCTGGATGTAGAACGCATGGCTTAGCGGTCAGAGCGCTTGAACGATTTTCAAGAGGCGCGGGTTCAAAACCCGCTGCGTTCAAATTTTTATACGTTTTTTAAATATGTCTTTTTCAATTTCCTAAGTGTGCGAATAACACTTTAAAAAAATAGGGATATGTTATAAGTGTAATTTTTTATTATGTATAAAATATGTTAATTAAGATATTGTCGACTCGACTTGAAATGTCATCAAAAATCAAACCTAATGACTTATTATAGTACCTATATTATACCACCCTAGCCCTTAAAATGAGGAAGATGCGTGAAATAAAAAAAAGAGATAGCTCTATTATTCCCATACTCCCTAAACTTTACAATCTGTGGCATCCATATAACGACGTAAAGTACGAACGCAGACAGGGCGTGGCGGAGCGCGTTTATTAACATGTCATTGGCAAGCATAAACATGACACGAGCTACAACCGGTCCATGCTCCTGCAAAACCTCTTTGTTCTCTTCACACTTCTTGTCTATGGTTAGTATCGACTTTTGTTTATTGCTATATGAAAAAAATGTTTAAAGATAAGATATTGTGTATAAATGAGTTGTTTGGACCAAAAATTGTAACAAACTTTAAAGAACTTTAACGCACTTAATCGTATAGAGCGCTTGAACACATTAAGAGAGACAGCTTCAAATAAAAGTTGGTGTTCAAATATTTGAGAGCAATTTTTAACAGTTTACGCCGATTTTGATTTTTTTGTGTATGAAATACTGTCCTTGATTACTGTATTTGACGACAACTTGTCTACAGATAAATTAACCCTAAATTACCAAGTTGCGGATGTCGTGCGAGTGCATTAATTTGCAATAATATGTTTTTTTACCATATACCAATATTAGAGAAAGAGAAAAGAGATATACTTGAGGGTCTTGAGATGCTTATAGGCTACTTTTTTTCCCATTTTACGAAAACGCTATCGAAAATACACAGCTACAGTTCGCACGCAGCCGCGGGCGGGCCGCTAGTATTAACATCTAACCCTAACACTACACAGGTAATACCCTATATACAAACGATGTCATCCATCAAGCGGGGCGTTTTAAAAACGCTATAACGCGTTGTTCTTTATTAATGTAATCAAGTGTTACATTTCTATTAAGACATTAATCTGAGGCGTCCGTTGCTCTAACTATGTTTTAATTACGGGCCACGGGCGAAACAGCTGGATACTGTTAATAATTACAGGCTAAGAGCCGACTGTGCTGCGTCCTAGTCGCTTGTATTGTAAGAAAATATATTAAAGAGGACTTTGTTTTCTGTTTCAAATGACAATATCTTTCTTGATCGTGTTTTTACGGGATGTAATATTCATTATAGAACTTGTTCAGATGAATTGCAAGATTGTTTATATTTCTATATTATTATTAGGTACGTTTTTCGAAAATAAATATTTGAATATCAATACTTTTTCCTAGCATCCTGGCATCGTGCGCATTTCTATTTAGGCATTTAAACGCTCAGTAGAATGGTTAACTGTATCTAACTTACTACTACAAATCTTTTCTAACAATTCAAATCAACCAAGTAATCAAGAATAATCGGCAAGTTATTTATTATTATTCAATATTTAATTAACACAGCAAGTCAGTTACCAGTTAAAAGGCACCTCGGGGCGGATTGACGCCTTCGACTCAATAACGCTTACGACTCCTAGCTGTCGTAACCGTAATTAGCCACGAAATTAGCCCTCCAATAATGGTATATTTAATTATACATAAGCATATCATATGTACAACATATAATAAATACAAATGAAGCAATTAAAAATCTTGAATATACTTGATTGAAGATTGCAATGTTAAGAGCTAATCATTTGCAATTACCTCGACGATATCATTATTTTTTTTAACCGAATTAATCTCGTATATTTTTTGGTATGCGAAAATACATTTTAGAAATCCAACGTTTCGAACACTTTACAGTAGTCCACGGTCACAGGTAGACTACGTAGCATTCGTTTTAAGTTAATACAATTATTATATCAAACTACCGCCAATGATTTTTTAGTTGCCTCGCGTACTGCCCTGGATTCTTGCAAAATGAGCTGACTGCTTTATCTTGTTCTCTGGTTGGTAGAAGTTGAGACTTGAAGTTTAACTTCAAAATTTCTCCACTCTTGCAAGACAAAGCGTGGCGTTGAGTACCAACATCAACAGGTGATGTATCAATTTCAGGCGAATATGGAGAGTTCAGTGTTTTGTGATTAGGTTAGGAGGAAAAGGGAGAAAGCATCAAGCTGCAATTTTCTAATTTACACAATATATATGGTTTACACCTTTAATTCCTTTATAGCGGTAAGTGCAAGTGGTAACTATGAGTTCAAGTTTGACAAAGGAGAATATTCACATTTAAAATATTTCCTTATTGCCATTAAGCTTAGGAAAGGTACACACTTAGGTGATGAAAAAATACGTGAATTATATAGATATGAAGCCTATAGAACGAACGCTTGACTAACACAAATGGTAATAATAATTGAAACTAAAGAATAAAATTCAGTATTTTTAACTCATATAATTAAAATCTTAAGCAAATGTGTATTAAATTTTACATTTTTATATAAAAACAAAAAATCTAAATTAGAGCAACGCTAGAACTTGTTCTACTCTAAACATGGCAACTTGTTATTGAACAAGATTTGAATTAATACAATAGTTATCTCACGAAATAAATGTAACCATACGCCAAATTATTGCGTTTCAAGCAAAAGTATATCATTAGCATGGCATATGACATCCATCCTCGTGGTAAATGCCCGTGAATTATCAGACACCTTACTCAAAACGCATAACAACCGGCAATTTGAAGATCTCACGAGCGCGTGAAATGGAGATATTAACGCAATTTACGAGCCCTAACCACTAGTAAACTATAACATCTAGGCTATATCAATAAAGGCCATTAACATCGATCAACATAAGTAACTGTCCTAGGGTATTACTTCAAATTAAGTTAAACGTGCCGGCACAGTGCTAATGATAGCGCGGGGCCGCCTCAAGCGCGACTCTGACTGGGGAATGATAAAAATGGCTGGTAGTCGCAAAACGACCGTCAGAAATAATCACCGATACGCATTCTTAACTCGGTGTTGTAGGCTATACACAAATAATATTAGTCTTATGATACTTCTGGTTAGCTTACTTGTGGTTATCTTTATGCGTTGTCCATATTTGAAGCTTAAGCAAAGAAAAGCTATTCATTTAGCTATTCTCCGCTCGCTCATCTAGAGACATTGCGTACAGTACGATGGTAACGATCTTAGCAGTGAAATATAAACGTCAACGGTATAGAGTATGTACTAATAGGTACTATAGAATAAACTCTATAAAAATATTTCAGTATTTTAAAAGAAACTTATGCTTGCACCTTTCACAAAACACTAATACCAATTAATAAATCAACGTTATACATAAAAATACTTTGAAAATGCTAAATAAATATTTAGTCGAAATTAATATCAAATGCGATAGAAATGCCCAATAAGTCAAAGAAGACAGTCCAAGCAGCTATAGACTAGCAGCTATAGATATATGATTGTTATTCGTTTTATAAGACAATATCAAAGTAATATGTAAATAATAAGCTAATACCAGCCATATATTCCACGCTCTTGTAAATCTTTCTTCGTTATAAAGGCTCACGTTTAACATAGATACCTATATCATAACGTGACTGCACTCTCTCTCTCATTAGAGTAATAAATTTGCTGGAAACTCAAATGCCTAGCTTTAGAAATTCCTTGTGTAGAATACAGCTTCATTATAATAAGTTCTTTGATTTTCACGATTATTGCACATTTTGAAATGAAACTATTCTAACCGGATTAATCGCGTATAATTTTGGTATTCAAAAATATATATTTTCATTATATATAAAATATAATTTCATTTCAAAATAGCTTCATTATATTGAAACTAATAATATTTAGTACATTTACAAGTTGTAACGTTATGTGTCAATAATATGATTCGTAACATTATGTGTTAACACAACTGGAGTAATTCGCTATTTATTCTATAAGTTATTGTGTTTGAAACACTAAGAGATAGAAGGACATTTTATTTTTTAAGAAAATAATGTTTTTTTTTTATTATTACATATTTGCATTTCTTGTTATGGATTTTTTATTTAAAACCTTATTTTTTTTACATTTTAAAGTGTTATTCACTCATTTAGAAAATTTAAATGATTTCCAAGAGGCGCGCGTTCAAATCCCGGTGCGTTAAAATTTTTATACGTTTTCTAAAAATATATTTTTCAATAACCTAAATTTTATTATTTTTAGTAAGTATTTATGTTTCTAGTTTACTTGTATATGTAATTTAATTACATGCGTTTTTATTTAGAAGAAATCACAATAAATATATGTTTGAACGTAGTAACTTTTGCCCAATTTCAATACTACCATTTATTTTGCGATCGGCTGTTAAGTATGCAAGCTTCCCACGTCAATATGAATTTTCGTTCATCACTAATAAATATTTCCTAAATTCTAAAATCATCATTGACATATTTACTAGCAGATTTATATTTCATTAACTTCTCATATTTTTTTATTTGTCTGATATAAAATAAAAATCATTTTTTTTAAATAGTAAAAAAGTAAATTTTTCATAATTTAAATATAGCTCACTAAAGATGTATGATTTCAAACGTCATTTAAAAGTCAAATAATTATTTTTCAACGTCAAATCATTGTACTAAATTCAAAATAAGAATATACATTCAACGCCAAATAATATACCACCATTAAATTATTGTTTTAACACAACATTTACTTAAAATTTAAAACTGATCCAATTATATTGTAATAATTAACTTATAATAATACAGTGCTGCGCTATAATTTTAACACAACTTGTGAAAACTAAAAATAATATATAATAGGCTAGAATATTTATTATTAAACGAAAAGACGTAAAAATGGAGGCTCGCTGGTTACCGGTTGCCACCTCGCCATACATGCATCTCTCTCACTAATTGGCTGCGCGGGCCCCTGAATCCAATTAGAATCGCGCGAAACAGGCCTTTCTGAATTTATTACGTAGCTCTTCCTTAGTTTGCTGGCCACATTAATTGAAACGGAGTGCGTAACTTGGCTGTCTGACTAATGATCACCTCCACATAATACTATCGTGTTTATGAGTATATTTTAATTAACATTTTCGTTTCGTCGTCCGTCAGCTTTCATCAAGATGAAAACCTTTTTTTAGTTCGATACAGCTTTGCTATTTGCAGCGTTATCTGATTTCGTGGGGGTGCTTATTTGTCTAATTTACCAATTATTTATTAACCGCTTCAGCTATTTTTTTTTACGCTCGGAAATGCATTTTACGTAGACTAGACCCTTGCTGTACTGTGGGACTTGCTTACTGCTTTACATAATACAAATTCTAGTCTTATATCGTAGTATATATCTTAAAACAAATTAGTTTATATAATAAAGCAATTGTTTAGATATATATTTTATTTAGTTCTTTTGTAATATTTTCTTTCATTATTAGCATGTTTTTATTACTTTATTTTCCATTATACAGTTTGAGTAAAGTAAATCTTATTTTTTACCAATCTGCAATTGTTTTGCTTTCTTTACTCCTTTAATTATCTTTGTTGTTTCTCTATCTTTGCTGTTTTGCTTTAATTATCTTCTTATTTAATAATTATTCTTATTTGACATTTAAGCTAACTTAATATTATTTAAATAATTTTTTTTCATAGTTAGTCAATATTTCCAAAGATCATAATAATTCTTAACTTATAGTTTAGAAACTTCATTTTATTGCAACTTATATTAAAAAGTTGTAAATGTATGCTTTTTAAATCACGTTACACGCGCTATCTGTTGTTACAAAGAAAAACAGACGTATTAGATTGTAACCACAATACCCATTACAGCTACTTCCCACTAGATGGCGTCCGTGAGAAATTTCATGTGTATTTTTATTTAAACAAACTTTTATTTTAATTTATATTGTAAGCCATTTTTAACTATTTGGATTATAGTACAATTTATTTTCTGTTGTAATTCAAGCCAAATATATACAAAATAATTTAAAAATATTTGTAGAATAATCTACTTTTAAAATATATAAAAAAATAAGATAAAATGATAGTAATGGCATTCATTATATAAAAATGATAGATAATGAATAATTCTTTTACTTCATCAAAAAATTCAACAATATTGTATTTCTTTATTTTTATATCTTGGTAACATTGACTTTTATAAAATATAATTAACATCCTTGACGTATGTACTGTCAATTTCACTGTTTTGTATATGACGTTCAAATTGAACCATTTAGTGCTAAATGGTGCTAAATTACAGCCCTTTTTCTATATTATACGTTCAATAAATTTGAATACAGTGTAATATAAAGAATCAAATTTCTGCCTTGCTGAATTAACGATCATATTACGAAACAAAATGTATACAATGCAGCTTTCTAAATAACTTATTCTTTCCACTTACTTTTTAGTTTATGTAAACTTGTCGGTGTTATATTTCAGGAGTTTTGTAGATCTCGCTACTTTGGCCATGCATCGGCGGCATGAAATGGAAGCTAGGATTAACACATTCCTCGAAAAATGCGACCACGGAATCAGTGATTTAAAAAAATTGAAAATGCAGGTACTTTAAAAGTATATTTTAATTTATGAAGGTGTTAAAGTATTATAGTATATATAATAAAATAAATATTAACTAACATGATGTAAAAAACTTTTGTTCACACAAGTAATTAGATTAGGTTTTTTTAACCATGTTTAAAGTAATTTTTTTTTCAGGCACAAGGCTTTGTAGAGAATTTAAATTGTCAACCTTCAGAATTGAAAGAAAGGTTTCTTTACTGTATGAAACAATTAGACGAATTTACATATCTTGTAACAGATTTTAATCTTGCAATGAGTAAGCTAGGTAAGTTTAAAAATTTATTATATATATAGAAATTGTCCTTTGTTTATAAAAAATAATCAATTTTATCTTATACAATACTGCTATTAAATTTGAATTGTAATTCTGAAAAATTCTTATATTATATATTTTTATGTTACTTAATATTATTTTATTTTAGATTCAACAAGCAGTATTGATTATACTCCTGTTCAGGACATATCAAGTCTCCCTGAACAGTCTCAACCACAGTTAGGAGCTTATAATTTAATGGATGCATTAAGTGAACCAACCCCATCTACATCTAAAGAATGTTCAAATTATTGCCAAAAAAAAATTATACCTCAAAGATGTAAAATTCCAAAAGACCAGTTATTAATAGCTTTTTCTAGTACATCATGTTCCTCAGAAAGTGTTCCTATGTCAAAAAGTGAAAAAGAAGTACAATGTCAAATAAGTGAAGAAGTTAAGAATTTGACTTTGGATAGTAAGTTTTTTAATTATATAATTTAAAATTAATGATAAATATTGATGAACATGTTTAGAAAATTTAAATTATTTTTCTAAGTGTGTCATTAACACTTTAAAATCTTAAAAATATTGATGGGTTGTTGATTCTTATGCAATAAATCTTTAAAATTTAAATATAACAATTATTTAATTCAAATATTATAAAAGACATTATTGTTGAATTTGTAAATATTAATATACTGATCATGACATAATATTTTAAAACCAAACCATCCCCTTAAAGGTTACTCAAGAAAAGAAAGATACAAACCAAAAATTTTATATTTATTTATTATACAATATTACTCAAAATTACTGAACTGACAGAAACTTTTAACTTAGACTCTTATTACACATTTTACATTAATGAAATCTTATCTTATATTTATTGAGGATCTGGCCAGAAATAGATGTACAGCCAATTTATATGCAGTATAAGTATTACACCAAAATCTCTCTATTATTTGCTAAAAGATCTCGGCTTAGAGATCCCTCGAATTATTATTATGTAATTTCTAGCACATATTTCATATATAAGATCATTTCAAATTTGGTCTAAATACAACCAAGTAAGTAACTCGGACAGTTTAGGCAAGTGTTAATGCACATTTTAAAGTGACCCCTTGAGCCTACTTAGGTTGCATGTCATAGGCACTGGCCTGAGCTTCTCTCTCTCTCTCTCCATAGCAATGAGCCTGGCACCCGTATGCTAACTCTGAATGACTCAGAATGTGAGAATGTGGTGGAGTTTCTTCTCATAAAGTTGTGTAGTTTCTTCTTCTCATAAACCCTCAATAAAGTGTGAACCCAAGCCTATGTACATTTTCAAAGAATTCATTATCTCAAAAAAAAAAGTAAGTGCAAGAATTCAATAAAATGTATGTTACTTGTAGATTCCCATACATTAGATGAATGCAAACTCCCTGCTCAAAGCATTCTCCAGATAGACCATGTTTACCCAGCAACCGTTATGCATGCAGATGGAATATCTTTTTGGATTATCACTGATGATGTTAATGATGTATTAGAGTAAGTTATATTTTAATATTTTCATGTAACTTTTTGTTGGACTGAGTTTGAGAGACTTGTTTTTTTTTTCATACATCTGAATTACACTTGACGTTGAAATGTTAGGTTTGATAGGTAAAAAAAATCTAGTGATGTATTATTATTGTTTTTTTTTCATTGATTATTATTAATGCAAAAGATTTTAATTTTATTATTTATTGACACTAGCATGTGCTAAATTTACAAAACGTATTTCGTACTATATCTATCTAGAGTCTAGATTCTAGACCGAAAAAATGATTAATTTATAAATACACGGCAGTTTGACATCTGCATCTGACTGTAAACACAATTGGTTATGTGTTCGATTCCGACTCGGGGTATGATTATATTTCAATTATTTGCATGTCTCCGCTCTGGTACTGACTTTGACTTTAGACTTTTTGTCTTTACACACTAGGTCCTTTAGAGGAGTTTTGGAGGAGGTGCCTATAGGTTTATGTGATATCAACATTTTCCTCTAATTTAATGTTTAATTACTCATATTTTAGTTTAATGACAACTATGACGAACTTCTACAAAGAGAATCCAGTGGATATGAGTGTCGATGAATTGAAAATTCTAACCTATTGTGCAGTGTATGACGACAACACCGACTGCTTTTATAGAAGTTTCTTAGTAAATCTCAAGGTGAGTTTGATATAATATTTTAATAATGCTCGATGCACAGATAGATGGATGTCGCAAAATTCGAACTTTGAGAAACAATTGAGCTTCAACTTTTATTTCCTTTTTAATTTTTAAAAAGCCTACTTAAATTGGTAAATATTTTTATAGTATGTATGAGTATAGTATAGAGATGTAAATTTGTGTTTTTACTATTTTGTTTAAAAATTTGAACAGGGTTTTGATTTGATTACATTGAAATTAAGATTACACCTAAGACAAAGCGTGGCGCTAAGTTTCGCCACTCAACGCGCAATGTCTCGTCTAGTTTGGGCGGAAAGTGGAGAACGGAGTGCCCTGACACTAGGACTACCTATTCGGGGAAAGACATGTATATTTTTTTAACATTTTTTAAAGTGTTATTCCCACACTAAGGAAATTGAAAAAGACATATTTAGAATACGTATAAAAATTTGAACGCAGCGAGATTTGGACCCGCGCCTGTTGAAAACCGTTCAAGTCTTGAACTGGTTTCAAGAGGCGCGGGTTCAAATCCCGCTGCGTTCAAATTTTTATACGTTTTCTAAATATGAAAGACGTGTAGTAAATGTGTGTCCTAAGGTTTATAATTATATGTTTGCAGTTAAAACCTTTTATGTATAGAAACTACTAAAATCAATAATGCGACTTATTTACACCGTCATACGAATACCTGTTTGTCTTCAATGTTATCTATACATTTAGAACTGTACGGATGTACATTATATTAAATAATGAGGAATTTAAATAATATTACGATTTTTTTAGAGTTTCTAATTTGTTATGGTTTCTTTTTCTTTCACTTCATTTACTGATGTACGAAGTGAAAGTTACGAACGAAATTATAATTGTATATGTTTAATTATTTGATATTAGTATACGAAATGTGAACCGAAGCCGTCATGGTGCAGTGGCACACCCGATAGCGTCAGACTGAAAACCGCTAGTGGTTATGAGTTCAATTTCCACTATATTACCTTTTTTAGTAGGCACCTAGGCAGAGAGGACCTTGTGTCAAGGCACTCCGTTCTCCACTTTTCGACCGAATTACTTTTATTTCCCCGCTATGGGAAGAGAAAGCACGGCGTTGAGATCAGCGACACAAGTTGCAGTCTACTGGAAAGTTGGGTACAGGATGTAGACGTTTCCATACTAATATTATAAATGCTAAACTCTTGTCTGTCTGTGACGTTTTCACGGCTAAACCACCGGCTCGATTTGGATGGAATTTAGAATGAAAATAGTTTAAGATCCAGGGTCCAACATAGGCTACTTTTTTTTCAAAAATCAACTCCTAAAGGTTTTCAAGCTTGTTTCAAATAGGGGATTAAAATTTGTATAAAAAATCTCAACCGCTTTACCGATTCCGATGAATTTACTCAGGATGGATAGTTGATGGTTGGTAGACTAGGTCCTTATTGTAGAGAGAGAAAAGTGTGAAGCTGAAAAAAATTACAATCGTCTGGTGTGGGAGACTCGGAGACAAAAAAGTTACCTCTATATAGAATTAATTTATAATTTTGGGTCAGTTTCTATACCAACATGTAGTAAATGGGAATGGAAGCTTTTCCAGGAATTTCATTGTTTTACAAAAAGGCCGCTGAAGCTATAGTTCGCTCGGGCGAAGCCGCGAGTGTGTCGCTAGTACCTATATAAATATTACCCACTTTATCCTTACATCAAGGTAGCGCCATGAAAGGTTTTTTTTATGATTATTATTTTATTACATAATAACGCATATATTAAAATCAGACTTAAATATATACGGTAAATCTTTTAATTTTTATTTATAGCTTCGTGCCTTTCCCCGCATAATAGGGATAATAGAGAGAAGCCAGTGTCAAGACACTCCGTTCTCCATTTTCCGCACGAGATCGAGACATTCCGTATTGAGTGGCGGAACGCAACGCCGCGTTTTGTGTCTGAAAAACCAGTGCAGGGAAATGAATGAGTTTAAATATAATCATTGCCGCGATTGGTGAGAGTCAAAAGCACAACCAATCGCGTTTACAATCAGACTGTCCTAAATCGACACGATGGCCTGCTTAATTCTTTAATCTCGCTACGCGATTAAAATACTACAGATTCGTTAATTTACAACATGGGCAGGGGAAATATACTGTGAGTTGTTAGTATTTTGTTTCTCGTTATATCACTAGTCGCACAATGTGATGTCCATAGGAGTGGTTGCTTGTACAAAAAGCAAAAACAATTTCGTTAGATAAATTTATTTAGGTTAAAATAATACAATTTACATTTTTTGTACGCCAAATTACACATTAAAATGTGCTTAGACTTTTTTTCCATAGTTATTAAACATCAAATAATTAAAAAGCAACTAACTTTTAAATACTTCATTATTATTAAAGTTGGTTATTAATTAAAATATTTTAATAATGAAGTCCATAAATTTCGATAGTGTAGCTTAGACCGCCTCTTCTAGCGGTTTGTAATCGTCAAGTGACATCGGTTCGTCTTACGCCGCTACCAATGTAGTCGCCTACATTCCGCGTGGTTCCAGCCAATCTCGTACGCGTTTATACATGATTGCCGCGATATACATAACCTTGAAATTGCATTACGGATGCCCTGAAATGTATAATTTAATTGCGTAAAATATAATGACAAGTGATTTAAAGGAAAGGTAAGTTATGCGCAGTTAGGTAGCGGAAATGGAAAAAAACATATTTTTAGAAAACGTATAAAAATTTGATCGCAGCGGGTTTCGAACCTGTGCCTCTTAAAAACTGTTCAAGCGCTCTGACCGCTAAGCCATGCGTTCTACGTCCATCTACGTCGAAATTCTCATACCCTTATTATTACAACTTATATTTGTTGTTAGCATCTCTGTAGAGAGATTTTTACAAATTTCTGCTACCCAAAATGTTAAAAAAATATATTTTCTATGTGTGTTTGTTAAGTGTTAAAAATATATGAGTATATTGTCATCATTGAAAAAAACGCAAAATTATTAATATATGTCAACGAGTGTTTCATTCTTTCGTCAGTCGTAACCATAGAGCAACATCTTTTCCGATAACGAAACTGTCTGCCATTTTTTGCTTTGGGAATTCATACACAAAAACAATAATAGTGACGGCACTACAAAACTATATATAGAAATACAAAGGACACACTAAAACTTTATACACACATATCCTGTGTTGTAACAGTATAATTACGAGTTTCCTCTACATAGACGAATCGTAATCTATCGTGGTTGTAACGCGCATAAAATCGATACGCATTATCGATAAATTTGAGAACTTGTATCTCATATTTCATTGATAATTTAAATTCAACAGAAGGACATGAGTCTCGCGGAAGTGTTTCTAGTGGATACAGGGGAAACGAGACAGACTTCGCCGGCAAATATTCAGCCTGTGAATCCCATGTTTTGTAAGAAACCACCGTATGCGCGATGCTGTCACCTTGCTGGGGTAAATGTCAATTAAAATTGTATTTTTTTTTTTCATTTTACAATTTGTTTTAATGTTAATGTCATATGAACTTTCAAATATATTTGCATATATTACTAGTTATATATTTAGACTAATTTAATAATGATAAGTAGTGACTGCTTTTATCTATGTACATATATTAATGTGTGAGAGAAAATCTTAGTTTCCTTTTTTTAAGAAAATTGTCCGAACAGATCATAGAAAATCATACCGCGTAAACCAATATTTTCTTATAATTATGCAGTAAATATTACACATGTGTTGAAATTAAACTATTTTCAACCGGATTAATCGCGTATAATATTGGTATTCGAAAATACATTTTAGGACCCTTGTTTGTTGCAATGTATTTTCTAATACCAATATTATACGCAATTAATCCGGTTATAAATAGTTTTAATTTAAAATATGTAATAATCGTGTAAATCAAAGAACTTATATATACTTACGCACATGTGTTTGACATACACTTTTGTATGTATTGACAAATATTTTGCTAAGGTAACGCATATTCTACTCACCAACAGGACTTCTTCTAGTTTGATTAAACACTATTACCATTATTTATATTATTATGGATGCTAAAATAAAATACTAAAGTTTTGTTATTTTATATGAATATTGCTTTTGTGAAACATTAGTTTATTTTCATTGATTTATTTATTACAGATAGACCTCCTGGATCCTCTCAATAAGGATTTAATAGAAAAACAAGAGACGTTACTCAAAGATTTGATGGGAGATCCGTGTCATATAAAAGTTGACGATAAGTACGAAATTTTTTTACTCCTATTTAGTTTAATATCAACATCCTTATATTCAATGTTACATATAAATTAATAATTAATTATTTTCATTTCTCTTCTCTGGTGATATATACACATATATAATGGTGTTGAGTGTTCAGGTTCAGGTGGGAAATGGAGAATTTAATCACTTGACACTTAAGTTCTCTCTGCCTACCCTGCTAGGCGGGGAAAAGTGTAAAGATGAAAACACACTACCATTTGACTAAACTAGTCTTGAAAAAGACATATTTAGAAAACGGTTTGAACGGTTTTCAAGTGGCGCGGTTTCAAATCCCGCTGCGTTCAAATTTTTATACGATTTCTACATATGTCTCTTTGAATTTCCTTAGTGTGCTAATAACACTTTAAAAAATGTAAAAAAATGAAACTAGTCTTTTTTTCGTCATCACGTTTCATTTTATTCTGTCATAGCTTTGTCATGTTTTTTATATACTAGCGGCAGTATAAACAGATACGTTTAAGACCATTTGATTTTGATTCAACATATTTTTTTTACATTACTTTCAGTTCATCAGAGTCCCTTGACGTGTATTTGATATACTCTACTGGAGAAGTGCTGAACGAGTTGTTATGCCAAAAGGGTCCGACATTACCAAGTAAGTATTGTTTATTCATTTTACTCTATAATAATTGATAAAGAGATCAAGGCGAGATGGAATCTCATTTTTCATACTAAAAGCATTTCAAAACTCATCCTCATACAAATTCTTAAAATCAGTAACGTTACTGCTGCCTCCATGTTCTAATGCTATTGATATATATAACTGTAGTTCCTGCTAGCCTTATTATCATTTGGACGGTGGATCTTCTTATATAATGAAGGAATTGGTATGTTTTACATATTTATAAGTGAACTAGGCATATCTAGTATAGTATATACATTTACTAGGAATTATATGCAATTCCACTGTTTTATACATTACCAGGGGCGGACCTGCATACGAGCTGCAGCCGAGAGCTCGTGGATTTTCGCAGTCCCCATTCTCCACTTGGGCAATATATACAATGATAAAAAATTATACAAGAAGTTATGATGAGATTTTGTGTGATTTTTTTCAATCGCAAATATTTGACTAATTAGGCAGGCTTTCGAAATAGTAATTAGCGCATATCCCTAAATTTCACAGTCCGCCCCTGTCTGTACCTGTTTGTAACCGTAGCGTCTATTACAGTTACAGAATTGTCGGAGAAAGGAAGAGGACTTCCAGAGCTAAATGAAGAAAATTTCAGTATAACTCAGGATCCAGAATACGACGATCCCGTTGAAGCTGTTACGGTAATTTTTTAAAATTGTTTTTAACACAGTTTTATTAGCTTCACCGGCATCTGTATATGTATGTGAGTAAATCTTTCAAGGCTATTTCTTTGAAACTTTCACCCGTATTCTCCGGACACGTGTCCTCCGATGACAGAGTTATATAAAAAATGGCAAGTTTTTGGAAAACGTATAATAATTTGAACGAGTTCAGCCACTCATCGATTTCTCTCGCTCGATTCGCTCACTCTGGCGGAAACCACACTCGATTCCTGTGACTAAAATATGATTATTTAATACTGTGTTATCTTTATTGCCACGGATAATTTAAAAGCGAATGTTTTAACAATTTTAGTGTTCTAAGTGTGCGAATAACATTTAAAAAAATGTTAAATATACAATGTTTCTCTTTTTAATCTGAACAAAATGTGCATACTCTAAAAGTTCAAACTCTAAAAGTTAAAAGTTCTACTAAAATTGTTGTTTAAATATCTGTGTACGTCTGGAAGAGATTGCCATTAGTGACATGGTCGCCTATTTTCATTCCTGTACTGTATTGTAATAGCCATCATATGTATCATGTATAACATATTTTTAGAAAACGCAGCGGGATTGGAAACCGCGCCTCTTGGAAACCATCCAAGCACTCTGACTGCTAAGTCATGCGGTCTACATCCAGCAACGTCGAAATTCTTATACGCTTATTACAACTAATTGTTGTTGTTAGCATCTCTGTAGAGAGAGTTTTACAAGTTTCTGTTACCCAAAGATTATACCGCGAACAATCGTTTGACATGAAAGAATGCTATTTATTAAATATTTTTTGCATTTTAAAGTGTTATTCGCACACTTAGGAAACATATTTATAAAAAACGTATAAAAATTTGAACGCAGCGGGATTTGAACCCGGGCCTTTTGAAAAACGTTCAAGCGCTGTCTGCTCATTTCTGCTACCGTACTATGTCTTGCTAAGTGTCATGTATGTTAGTGTGCAATAAAGAGTTTTCATCTTATTTTATATTGTTTTTTGAAGTAATACTATGTATATATTTTTTTATTTATTTAAGGGTTATCGCAATCGTGACGAAATAGACATATGCAAACATTACAAAGGTGGATCAAAGAAGACTTGCTACAAAGGCACTCGTTGTACCAAAAAGCATATAAGAAAACATCCAGGTATAAACTGTTATAATTAAATTCAGAACTTCACACTTGTTCCCGCAAAGCAGGAGTAGGTAGTAGTAGTAGTGTTGAGACAATTCACCTCTTTCCGTCCGAAAACGGGAGATTGCGTGTTGAGTGGCGGAACTCGACCGCGCTTTGTCTTAGGCACTGGTACCACTCTGGAGTGGAAAATTTAAATATTTTAAACACAATCATTGTCCCAGTTAGAACGTTTCCTCCGAGTGGGAATCGAACCCACAACCAATCGCGTTTATAGTCAGACGCTGTACCACTGTTCCTCATAACTTAAAAAAATTTTTAAGAAAATAACACTAAATACAGTTCGATTTTTATCGTTCGATTTTCTTCCAGAAATGATTGAACAAAACCATAATATATATATACTAAATAGTAATCTTATATAGAATATATATATTTATGAAATACAAACATTAATAGCATGTGGGTGTGCTTGCCTGTAGGTGTGTGTGTGTGTTCTCATACATAGACATAGACGAGAGAGATAGAGAGAAAGAGAAAATTAATTGTTAGGCAAATTTGTCAAATAATAAGATTTACAACATAAATACAATAAAATACTTTAAAGAATCTATCTATGTAATGATATAAGCTTCTTAGTAATGTACATTGAATGTTACATTCAAAATATAATACAGTTAGTAAAAAGTAAAGAACTTGTGTATGTAGCTAATGAATAGAAACCTAAAATAAAAAAAAGGTTAGGTTAAGTCTTTATTTAATAAGTGTTAGTTTGAAATCGTTGGACATAGGTTTCAAAAGACAGAACAATTTTAATTATTTACTAGCGACCCGCTCGCAGCTTCGCCTGCGTGAAGTGCACGACTAAACTATTGCTAATTATGACTCCTTTTTCATTTAAACGCACAGACGAACAAATATACAGACAAACCGAAAAAAAATGTATCTTCCATGTAAAGGCAGCGATCAGTTACATTTTTATGATATGTATAGATTACAAGAAAATAACAAATTTTTGGCCATCGTAGCGCATTGGCACAGCGTCTGCGGCGTCAGACTGAAAACGTGATCGGTTATAGATTCGATTCCCACTCGGTGAAATGATCGTAATTAATTATTTTCATTTATCCTCTCTGGTGTAAATGTTGCGCCACTCAACATGCAATGTCTCGACGGACGGAAAAGTGGAGAAAGGGGTGTCTTAATTAGGGCTTCCAGACCCAGATCTCGGTATTGCGGGATTTGCGGGTTAGAAAGAAACATGCGTACAGCCTCTTGTGGGCGAAACTAAGATGATGAGACAATTGACTATAACATATGAGGCAGACGGCTGGACGCTGGACGCGGTGGCGGTGGCGGTGGCGAGGCGCGGCGGGGCGCTGCCGCTGCCGCTGCCGGCCGCGGGCGCTTGGCGGCGCGCGCGCGTCTCCTTCGTGGCGCACTTGGACAGGTTCTACGCGCACCTGCTGGACGGCCGAGGTAACTCCAGCCGAGGCCGGCTCTTGCTACGTAAACATATGTTTAAAGAACGCAGCGGGATTTGAAACCGCATCTCTTGAAAACCGTTTAATGCTAAAAGTTGCTAAAACACTTGGTGCTTTGTGTTATATTCATTTTATGTAATTCTTTTCCGCACAAAGTTTTAAAACTGTGCCTTTTTTTGTAAAAAGGAGTCGAACATATAGTATTTTTTTGTCTAACTAGATTTACCAACAAGCAATATCTGATATTGAAATAATATTATATATATAAAATATACTTCATGTACAGTAAAAGAAACTATACCAAGATTTGGGGTGATCCTGCCTCCGACGAACCTCGACGCCCTCATATTGGACATGAACTCTGAGGCAACACGAGCGGCCTATAGGCCTCTGAAGGTACTCTTTTAAAGCCTCAGTAATGGGAACTAGGATCGTCCAGGATTCGAATGCATATAAGAAAGTAGAGAAAACCAGAATTAAATATATTTCTATAGTAGTTTTCTACTTATGGCCTTCAAGCGTCCCAGTTGATTACAAAGTAGTTTATAATTAATAATGTATATAAACAGTCCTGAACTCATAAATATTTAGTCTATTACAAATCTAAATATAATATATAGTATGGAAATACTCATTAAAAAATTTATAACAATTTTTATTTTTAAAGTGTCAACTGTGAAACTCACACGCTTAGGAAATTGAAAAACATATATTTAGAAAACGTATAATTTTTTTAACACAGCGGGATTTCCCCGCGCCTCTTTTCCAGGAAACGGTTCAAAGAACGGTTTCGAAGAGGCGCGGGTTTGAATCCCGCTTTAAAACAATACACATAATTGGTCCTCGCAATACTTGCAGATGATCCCGTCCCCGGGCGAGTTGGTGGCGGCTTTGTACACCGACGAGAAATGGTACCGGGCCAAGGTGATTTCGTCGACGCGCGCTGACCAAAACGTTGAGGTATTCATTTGTTCACGGTTTAAACCGTTACATGTACATTACATTTAAAGATGTAACATCGTGTACATTTGGATTACAACCAAAATTAACACTGTTTTATAACAGTTTTAGATTTTACTGTTTTAGGAACAATTTGATTTTTAAATTTGCATTCTTTTTAAAAACAAAATAGACTTTATATTAACATTGTTTTGTTAAAAAAAACTAACACAAATTACATTACATTCTTACAAGAAACACAAACTTACACTTAACTAACTGTAACTTAGGGGTTTATTATACCTTTTATATAATAAATTATATTAATTACTAATTTTATTTTTAAAGTTTTATTCACACACTTGGAAGAGAAAAAAAAACAATTATAATAACTCTTGGACTTTTTGCAAGAGGCGTGGGGGTTCGAATCCAGCTACGTTCAAATTGGTATTCGTTTAAATTAGTTACATAGTATATAGTATTTTCATTATTATATACTTGATTTAATGATCGTATGATATTGAAATAAATTTTGGAAAAACATTTTGCTCATAGCATATAAGGTAACCTTTAGCTGATTTAAGTTAAAACTATACTTTTTTATTTGATTTCTATCCATTTCGCATGCCAAGTCTTCGCATTGTTTTACCAAACGAGAATCTTCTAGAACCACGGTTAAACAACCTCTTTCAGCAATTTTATAAATTTTTAGTGTCCACATAATAGTGTAATATAAATGTAACTGATCGCTGTCTGAACATGTTTGTCGGTATGTCTGTTTGTTTGTACAAGCTAATCTCAGAAACGGCTTAACCGATTTAAATGCAGTTTGACTATTGTATTGCAATAAACTTAACTTAGTGTTCGTTTTATTTCAATCGGTTCATAAATAAAAAAATACAACCATTTAAATTCGTAATTTAAACAATATTAGAGAACGCGGGCGGGAGAAAATGAACGAAATAGTTTTGTCATGTAGCTTACGCAGGCGAAGCCACGAGCGGGTCGCTAGTCTGTAATGTATATAAACAAAACAATCCAGCTATCGCATTTGGTGTATAAAATTAGATATTATAATTTTTCAAAATGATACCAGGTGATATACATAGACTACGGCCAAGTGTTCTGGGTGAAGGAGGACGCCATCGCTGAACTGGAGCCTCGTTTCTGCGTGCTCGAAGCGCAGGCGATACGCTGTGCTCTCGCCGGAGTCGAACCCCGGACCCAGGACTCGAAGCAGTGGGCCCTCGCCAAGGCCGCCCTCACCGACCTCATCCACGAGAGGATCCTCAACATGCATGTCATGTGAGTTATCAATTTATTTGTTATTATTCGAACCCGCCAAGGATTTACTAAGTAGTATGAAATGGTTAGTAGATAAGCTGTGTTAGCAAAAATTATGTATATTTGTGTTTAATAATAATAAAAACTCTTTATTGTTACATCCGCAAATAGAGATAAATACAGAAAATAAGTAAAATAAATAGAAAAACATGCGAAATGAAAAAAGAAACAAAAGAATATACAAAGGCAACCTTAAGGCATAGGAAATTGCAAATTAATAATAGGATAGTGTGAACAAACAACAAAATCAATAAATTATTCGTATGATGTATTTATATTTATATATATATATATATATATATATATATATATATATAAATACATACAAACTTACATACATATACATATAAAATCTACATACAAAAAAATACACATAATCGCAAATAACAATGTATTTGTGTGTAATATATATATATATATATATTTTTTACAGATATCAGGATTACGACGAAGTTGTAGTAGAGCTATTCGACGAGAGCGACTACAGTATTTCCGAGCAAATGGCAGCTGGAGGGTATATTACACTTAAGCCGTACTCTGTTATAGAGGACAAAGGCGGTAATCAAAAAATCGTTGTACCCTAGATATTACAATGTTAATTAATATATTGTATTGTATTACTGTAGTAATCGATTGTTGTATATTGGATTGGACTTGCCGTAATATGTGCAGGTTCGATTATATCTTAAAGTAAAGTTTATTATGTTCATTTAAATATTCTAATATCTAAGAAAAACGCACATTATTTTTTTAAATACTTTGTGTATACATATGATGCTTACATATATTAGGTATTTGTGACGTCATTAATCTTAAAAAACTTCAAAATTTCTATTAATATATGTATATTTAAGATATTTAGTAAGTTATAATTTTTTTTTGAAGACTGATTTTTTTGTTGTTATGAAAAATGCAATTAATTTTGCAAGCTTTGTCTCAAATTAAAACTTCAGCTTTTGTTATGGTAAAAAGTTTAAATATTTGTGTATAATATGTTGAACATTATATGGTACTAATATCTAATTAAATTAGTTAAAAAGCAGTAAAAATATTTATTATAGAGATTTTAAATGATACTATTTAATCCTTATTGCTTTACCTACTTGTGACCACGGACTACTGTAAAACGTCGTTCGAAACGTCGGGTTTCATAAAATGTATGTAATGGTGATCAATCTCCATGTGATATTAAAGAGTATAATATTTGTGTCATAATAATATATATATATATATATATATATATATGATTTATTTAAAAGAAAATGTTAATTTTACATTGTAAAATTTGTAGAAATTTGTCAAGTAATGTTTTATTATTTTTAGCTATATAAATGTTGTACGCCTTTCTTAACAAATAACTATAATATGAATATAAAGAAATAATATTAAAATTCTAGTTGGGATATGGAGAGCAAAGACTAGTAGACGTTAGTCTCTCTAAAATAATTAAAATAAGTTTATTAAAAAAAAATGTTCCCATGTCCCATCGTATGGTTTTATTTAAAAAAATAAGATGTAAGCAAAACTGTAAATATCTATTTTTATATCATTTGCATTAGGATATTAGTTTCTGACACATTCTTTTTTTTTGTAAATTCTTTAAATTCAAAATTAAGCGCGGAGATGAGTGCCGCCACCCAACATGCAATGCCTCGATTTAGGGCGGAAAGTGGAGAACGGGGTGGTTTGTTACTATATTCTCTCTGATTACCTTGAAATTCCCTTTGCTAAAATAGGTGATTTGTAGTGTAATTATATTATTTTAATAAAAATAAGTAATTTTAAGGTACAAAGCTTTTAGTTGTTATTATCTAAAACTTATTGCTACTTAGCTGTGTCTACATATTGTAATGCTGTACTAAATTTAAGTTATTTTAATTGATAGTGTATTGTTATGAAAACATTGTTTTAAAACATAATAAAATTTTGCTACGTTTCGTAAGCTTTAATTTTATTTCACTAAAAGAGAGAACTTAGTGTCAAGACACTTCATTTTCCACTTTAAAACCTGAAATCAAGACATTAAATGTCGGAACTCAACGTCGCATTTTATCTTACCAGAGTTTGGATGATAATTTAAACATCATTATTCCCCCGAGTGGGAGTCGAACCCACAACCAATCTCGATTCAAATCAAGACTGTCAGGTGATGACCATAACTATAACAAAGGCGAAATAAAAAATATAAAAATTTTGACTATTTATTACTCCATAAATATTATCTGTATTGGAAATAACAAATTATGAATCACAATTTAAAGCACAAATACAAAGATCCTAACAGTCGATATAAGATTTAAATGCAACTGTAATAATATAATTAATTTTTGATGATATCAACATTGAACACACATGATATAGAATGGTAAATTCCAAAAACTACTTCTCACAAAACAACAGCAGAGCTAAGATTAAAATATTATTTTTTATATTAAACAGTAATCATTGATTAAGTCACATTTTTTATAAAATATTTGATATAATTTATAAAGGTCATCAAAATTTTATTAATGTGCTAAATGTTAGTATTATAGAAGTTATAAAACATACAGCTCTGATATTTTAAGATACACATACTATTATTACAATTTTTCAGCTTACATTTTTTCCCCACATGACAGGATGGTGGTCAGAGACTACCTAGAGTCAAGACATTGCATTCACACTCCACATAAATCCGAGACATTGTGTGTCAAGTGATGAAACTGGACACGCTTTGTCTTGTGACCACCAGAGCGGGAAATTAAAATAATTTAAATATAATAATTAAAATAATTTAATATATAATATAATGGCCTCTAGTGACAGTAGACATTGGTATAGATTTGTTAATTTAAGCAACAGGTGAATTTATAAAAGTCTATTTACATATATGTTGTGATTAACTTGTTTATTATAGTTTGGATGATTAGATTTTAAGCCTACTAGATTTAAGATAGAAAGTTTTAAGCCAAAGTTATATGACAAGCAATGTTTTTGCCAAATAATTCTAAATAGCAAATTAATTTAACATAGATCATTAATTATCTGACACAAATAACTTTGGTAATTCAGATTCCAGTCTAATTACTCTCACTATTGAAGTCAATCTCCAGTTATCATAAGGATTTGTTTTCTTTGGTGAATATGATTCCGGAGGCAAAAATGTACTGTAGTATGAGATTAGTTCATGAGATTGATCTCCATCTAAATCTGAAATTACCAACGAGTTCTCCTGGTATTCAAGATCTGGTTGACATGTTGGTACCGGAACCCCAGCATCTATAGAACCTCTGACACAAATTTGAACAATATCTGTTTGACTCACATTGACATGCACATATGTTTGTAAATTATCAAAAGAGACTAAAACAATTCTCTCAGAAATGTCATGGGCTGTGAAATTTGCATATTTAATGAATGATGAAATAGATGCAACATTTATAGTTGGTCGGTAATAGAAAATGTCATTTGTGTTCTTGGGGCTTTGATTTTGTACATTATATCTGACTTCATCAATTTTCAGCGCACCCTTTGCCAGGTGTGCACTGTTCCACTGTCATAATTTCAACACAAAACCTCTGATAGAGTTTGCAAAAGCAAATTTACTAGGCTTCATTGCATAAACATGGTTTGCAGAGTACTCCCAGCTGACATTAGTAGTGCCATTTTTTGCAAGCAATAATTTTAAATTTACCCTACATGAGTTTGGGCATTCACCAGAATTCTCAACAATAAGTTTTCCAGGGCCATTTGTGTATATTTCCCAGTTATTTGTGCTGCTTGTTGTCTTTTTTAAGCTTAAGTTCACTCTTTTGGAAACAGATGAAATAGGTACAGTGTGATTTACTGACTGATCTAATTTAAGTAACTTTCTATATAATACATTATATTTTATCTCTCTAAAAGCCTCATAGGTATCATTTTTGCAGATATAAGTAATAGGGTCAGATTCCTTCAATAATCTGATCAAAGGACAATCATCTATTGTCATTGGATCACCAATTATATTTCCTGTAGCTCCAGATATTATTAACAATGAATTATGATTAGTATTCTGATACATTGTTGCTACAGTCATAAGGTCATTGACATTATCTTTATCCACGTCCCTTATAACTATTGGAAAATCAATCGCTGCAATATCACTAAAGATTTTTCCTTGTTTAAGAATGTACCAGTAGTATGTACCAGATAAAGGGTTCAAAGCTGCAAGTAAGCCTTCGGAACCAGATACTATACAATCCTTTTGCCTATCTCTATTAACATCAATGAGATGACAGTTGATTTCTGTAGGTATTCTAGCTTCTCTTGTATACCAGCCGACTTTTCCAGTGTTCCCAACAATTAACAAGACTCCGTTAACATTATCATTGTTATTTTTTTCCTCTTTCATGTGATTTCCACGATATATAAATATTAGATTCTTTGTGTTGGGTATAGCACCGTCCACTACTTGAACTGCACCAGAAAGCTCAATTTCATCATAAGGAATCTCCCAGCTGGTGGTTTTATCTTGCCACTCGTTGTTGGCGCAGCCACCGACATCCGAGCAAGGGATGCCCCATAAAAATATAATTACAGTAAAAACACAAACAAAAATTGATGCAATGAACGCACATCGTCGCGGAAATGACATTTTATTAGACATATCGGACTGCAAGAAGCTTACATTATCCATTGTACTTTCTACAGTTTTTTCATTGGTATTATAGTCGTCCATATCGCTCATGCTGTTATTCTTGGAAGATTGAAGTCCACTGTTATAGTCCAAATTGTTACAGCTATCGGAAGCCTTAAAGTGCACAGCATTTTCTAATTTCTGGTCTTCTTCTGATTCTGAGTCAGTTAGTACTTGTTTTAAGGGTGCATATGTGCCGCCGTTACCATTAGCTGACATAGCTTCTTCTTCTTTCAGATTCTAGATTATTTTAATGTGCGCCTTACATTTCTTGCTTTAAAGAAATTGTTTAAAAATACGCTGAGATATAAATAAAATCAATAACAACCTATGCCGGTTGACGTTAAAATATAGATACAACAAAACAAAGATTACTGATTAGTGAATGTTGCAGACAATGCCTAATAAAATTACTTTAAGAACTGAATTTGTTTTTATCTTATTTTCGCATATTAAATCAATATTAATAATTTTATTTTATACAATATACAAGGTGAACCAAGTTAAGATTATAAATATAAATTGTAATTTGAAAATTCTAAATATTATTGATATTATAAAAAATAACGATAATTGATCATTAAGATTTTTCATTAATTCGATTGCTTTAGCTGTAGCTTTTCAGATTTAAATAATTGTATATAACTTTAGTTATATCCACAAATATAAGTTAAATATTTACTTCTTATTTTCAATGTAGTATAAAATATTGTATAAGCTTATTAGGTGTAGTAAAAAGAAATCTATTATTTTTGCATGAAATTGAAGTCTTTATATAACACCGCATCCCCTGGTTTTTAATGTTATGCCATATTAGGCTTCTGGAGGCTAGAAACCTTATGCTTTTTTTACTTATCGCTCTGTTCTGTTCTGTTCTATTGGCAGACCATAATATGACACAATAAAACTTTTAATATGCTTTTATGCAAAACTTGTAAAATGTGCCTGTGATCAGCAAAAGCCATTACAATATTCTGTTTTACTTTACTCTCATGTAATATCCATTACGATAAAAATGAAATGACAACAAGATTAAAGTACTTTAAAATTCCATGAAGGCTTATGTAAGCTGTCGTTTAAAAACATGTGTGCAGAAAAAGTTATAAAACCTAGTTGATCGGGCAAAAAGAAATGCACCTAGAAATTCTTCGAAACACAGAGTTAGTTTGGCTGACTAATTATAACAGTCAAAGGATATGATGTTAAAAATGATGACAATTGTTAATATTTTTTAAATACTTTAGGTAATACAAAGCTGATGGCTTATAAAATATTAGAGAAGAAAAATTGACGAATATTATTAGATTGACGAGAGAAGCACCTTATTATGATGCTTCCCTCCTCGCAAGATAAGCCAAAGTAGAATGTTTCCAGCTCTGGCTTCTCATTATAGGCGAAGATTCTCAAAGAGGGTCGTTTGAGTTGCTTATGGTATTAGAAACAAAAGTAATAATATTAGTGAAATAGCTAGAAAACGCCAGTATGAAACTTTTTTTTTAAACCCCGTTTAATTATTCTTTTCTTAAACCAAAGAAGGTTCGATGTTCGTTCGAGCAGTAGCGCCTAGATAATAAATTTATAACTCTTCTAGGAAAAAGATAGAGTAAGAAAAATGATGCTAGAAATACGACAATTAGAATTTTCTCCGTACAGAAAGTTTTATATACTACAGTCGTAATTTAATAAAATAAAGTATTGAATTTCACAGATTTTGATGCTTCTTCACCTAAGAAAGATTTATTTTCGCCATGTGCAGGCATAAAGGGATGTTTTGAAATTAAAAACTGTTTGTTACAATATGTTATAATACAGGCTGTAAGGTAGTAAGGTCGCTAATTCTGTTTAAAGTATTCAAATTTTCAGCCGCCTGGTTTGCATTTTCGCTTTTATCAAAGAAAAACTGAAAACTGTAAAATATCGTGTAAACAATACTAAATCAAGCAATCACAGATGATTTTTCTTTAGTAGTACGAAATTACGCGTCTAACGTTTTCTATCGGAAACCGATCACGCTTATACAACTCGAGATACAAATTGCAAACGCCATGTATGGAAAAAATATTGGTTTCTTTTTTAATGATATATTAATTACAAATTTTTAACTTTTCTATTAAAATTATATTTTCATCATAATAAAGAGCGTTGAACAAATTTAAACAATGTTACGTTTTACGTTTAAACAACTACCAACTATAATAATTAATTGGTTTTTTAATATTTGCTGTTCTAAAGTTTTAATATTTAATTTTTTTTTTAATTTCTCATATGAGAAAAAGGGTAGACAGAAAACCTAGTGTCAAGTAACTTGGTTCTCCACTTTACGACCAAATTCACATTGCGTGTTAAGCGTGTATCTTGTTCACCAGAGAGAAATGAAAATAATAAATTATGGTCTTGCTAAGTAGGAATCGAACCCACAATCAATTACGACAATCAGACGCTGTCATAAAAAATAGAAAATTAATACACTTTTTAGCTTATATTGATAACTTATATCAATATAAGCTAAGCTAAGCTTTATTATGTTACCTTTCATTAATCAGTGTGGTGGGGGCTATGCTGGATAGTGAGAGGAACTGGTCTGCGATGGTCTCCTGCGAATCAGTTGTCGCATTGATTGAGGCCGCGGGGCGGGTGCGTGTGTCCAGCGCGAACACAAATCCGCTCCGCCGCTAAAGGCCTGGGGGGAGGAGAAGGTGGTATGCCAATCTCCAACTCCCCCTATCCTAGAGGAGCTACTGCAGGACGGTCGTGGTGATCCTCCTGCAAGTCATCGAGGCTGCGGGTGCTCTGGAAGGAACCTCGGAGCACCCTGAAGGGGACAGTAGCCCGTAATCGGTGGGCCGTTCACGGAGGCGTTGTAGTATTACGTGCGAGCGATCTTGCGACGTCTTATTGGGACGGAGAGGGTTTCCGATGGGTTTTTGTGGGTAGTATCGGGTTATAGTTCCCGGTGAGTCCCACAGTACCGCCCGCAAGGGTCAGCCTCGCGCATCGGTGGTCTGCGTAAAATGCATTCCACAGCGGCAAAAAAAAATTATAAAAAAAGACATTTAGAAGACGTATAAAAATTTGAACACAGCGGTATTTGAACCCGCGCCTCTTGAAAACCGTTCATGCGCATGGCTTAGCAGTCAGAGCGCTTGTATAAAAAAAATAACTGATTGCTGTCTGTACATGGAAGATATATGAAAAATAAATATTTCTGGAATTTATCAATATTATAGAACCCCAAAAATAATTATTAATTTTCATTTGTTTCTTTGTTCGTTTGTGAACGATAATCTCAGAAACAAATAAACCAATTTAAATACGGTTTTGAGTATTTTATTTTGGTAAGTATACACACATTTAATAATTATTTTATTTCCATCGGTTGATAAATTTAAACAGTATGTGTTTGTCTTAAACATTTAAGTGAGAACGCGAGCGGGCGAAATAATTTTGTTGTGTAGTTTACGCAGGCGAAACCACGAGCATCCGCTAGTATTATAAAGTTGAAATTTCTACAACTTTAATATTACATATATTTAAAATGAATTCTTCTAATCGCATTCAAATCTTTTATCAAAAACAAATTAATAAAGTACTTCTTTATTGACGCGAGGGGCTTAAATTATAACAGTAATAAAACAATAGATTATAGGCCGAATGTATATTTTTTGTATATAAATTATTTGTAATTCTTTTCATACATTAATCTAGAAACACATTTCTATATTATGTCACTTACTTAGCTGGTGTCCATCTCCTTACCGGTTTGTACAAAAATAAATTTAGTAGCAGCAGGTATTATCAAAAATTTGAAGGAAATTATATTCAATAACACCAATTATTGTGATTTCGCTAATATTCGCGAAGCTTAACATTAAATTACTTGAGATTATTAAGGTACATATTTTATTCTAGATTAGTGAACATCACTAGCCAAATCCCTAGATACGCTAAACTACCATTAAATGGTATACAACTTGAAATATTAAGATTTTCTACATTCTAATTACAGTTAATAATAAATAAGAAAACAAAACAAGAACTATGTACATACTCAGCCTCAAAACATATTTAAATAACATGCTTATATCAAACATGTGATAATGGATCCGTGCATATTGAAAAAGATTATTCACAATAGAACTAATATTTGCTTATCATCAAAATAACTTCATTGTTATTGAAAAAAAGAACATTAAAAAAGAACTCGTTAGTATACTATGGGTTCACGGTGCACCCATTGCATTGTAGAGGAGCTTGGGCAAGTGCCAGAGACTTTACACTCTTACATTCTGGTATATCAAATTCTTGAAAATAAAAATTAATTCGATATGCATATATTCCAATCGACATCAATGCGGTTATACAGTTTTCAGTTGAAGTCCAATGGCACATTTCATTTCTCACACGGCAATGAGTGATGCAAACGTCAAATTTAATCATACAGAATAAATAGTATAATAACTTTTATCTAATAACTAATTAAAGATACAGACTTTAATAAATAAATTTTCGAAACTGAAGCTTTAAGATTCAATGCATTCCTTATTTTAATTTTAACATAGCAATTATATTATATAAAATAGGAACAAAATATAAGTTGTGTAAGTATCAGTGATTAACCTATGTCATTAGTTGAGAAATAAATAAAATAAAAATATAATCTACATTATAGTGTGATGATTTCTTAATATAATGGACAAGACAGGCATTAAGATTATCAGTGGATATTTCTTTATGGAACAACATTTCCACAGAATGAGCATAGCCATAGCTAGAAGCAGCCGAATCAAATATGGTGAACTAATTTATATACAGGACAAATATAGATACATCCGGAAATTTAAGAGAATTACACACATATATATATATATACAATTATAAGAAACATGTACAAAATCCAAAGTGTAATTTACAAGTGTAGCCATGGGTAGGGGTTTGATTGCAATGCATTGATGACACTTATAGATGCATAAGAAAATTCAGTCTTGCATTATATTCAAAACTTTATATACAGACAGTAGACATACAGACTTCATTAAGATTTCACTAAATACAATAGTTGAGTCCCATATTAAATACTTAAAAATAATACAGAGGTTATAATTTCTCTATTACATGACAATATTAAATTATACAAAAGGAGCCGGCCCTTTATCTAGCATCCTGTACTAGCGTTAATATGCACATATATTTGTACAGGGGACTACAAACCGTAGACCATTACACGTTATAAAATATTTTTCTAATAACCTAATATCTTCGCTAGGCATCGTTAGACGCGATTGGACTACGAATACAGATTCGAATATTAGATCGAGTAGGGATATTCCCCGAGATAGTCTATCAAAGTTGATGGGAGAGGAAGGAGCCTGTGCTTTGGGGCGCTCCACAATTTTGGTGTCAGTGGGTTCGAATCTATGGCTTTGTGTATGGCGAGTCGTGCGGAGTGTAAGAGGGTCGGTGGTGATTTCCTGAGGGGCGATTTGAGGAGGACGGGGGAGTGTGGGCAACCCTCACGGTCAACCCAGACCGTTCCGGCTGGACCCCTCTGTCCCACTCGGGTATAGTGCTGCACGAGTTCCACTACACAGCGAAACCGAGGCATGTACCTTGCCAGAGGTCTATCGCAGTCTAACCTGGAAAGAAAAAAACGTTTAATTAATAAAATTCATATATTATCTAAAATAATGATAATTACAATTTTTGTTTTACGACAGCAGCAGTAATAAATAGTAAAGGTTATCAGCGAGAACCTAGTGCCAAGACACTCCGTTATCCATGTTCCGGCCGAAATGAAAAATCATTCCCCCGTTTGAGAATCGAAACCAAACTCAGTCGCGTTTACAGTCAGACGCTGACAACTGCTCTACAATGGGCAAAATGAAAATTATTTGTTTTAATATAACCAGTTAAAATCATTTAACAAAAAACAAACAGCTTCACATTTTTTCACGCATAGCAGGTAGTTAAAAGAGTCAAGTGTCAAAACACTTATTTCTCCACCTGCCGCCCTAATTCGAGAACAAATTAAAAATAGTAATAACAAATATAATGTATTTTCCGCTAATATATATAAAAAAAAAATCAAAATGTTTTTAAAATTCGAACAGCAGTTGCAGTGCAAAATGTCGACGTCTGTTACGTCAGTTCAAAACAAGATGACGCGGTGTATGAGGTCAACTAATATAACCCAGAAAGTACTGAACAGATGACACGTTTTAGTTTCCCATTACATATTTTGTGCGTATAATTAATTGCTTTAAAGAAACATGAATCAATACAAATTATTATTTAATTTATTTCGTATACAGTTGTGATTAACGGAATGGTAATGTTTACACCTAAGAGATTTCATTAAACACTGATTCATTTGTTGTGTATGTATGTATGTATATGTCTGCATTTAGCGGAAACCAATATATTGAATGCCTATTAAATATGTTTTAAGCGAGTAGCGAGTATTACGTAGTTTCGTCTTTTCAGTGATAAAATAATATCTTAAAGTAGCTTATTTAATTTCGGCATACGCAATAATTAATGCTGAATTGTAACGTCAAATTTGAAGTTCTTAATATCTTCTTGAATGCCTATTATTAATAATGCTCTCTTTCTACATATGATATATTTGCGAATAAAACAAAATAACTCTTAAAGTTGTCGTACCAATACAATAATACGTGAAGGACACACTTCTGGCACACTTAATATGGAGAAAAAATGTACAAAGCTAATATTTTTCAAAATAATATACTACAATGTATTTGATATAAACTTTCGTATAAAGTGTCATACAATAATAATATTGGCAACAAGGCAGCAAGGCAACGCGTAATTTACGCTTTAATGACTACAAGCTGTAACACACTTTTATAGTAAATAAGAAAATAATAGTAGTAGTTAGTAAGAACTAAGTATGAGAGAGCTAAGTGTCAAGACACCCCGTCCTCCACTTTCCGCCCGAATTCCGGACATTGCGTTGAGAATGCAAACGCGAACGGAACTCTTACCATAGTGTGGGGAAATGCACATGATTTAAATATATTAATTTCCCTAGTGGAATTGAATCCACAACGAACAACGCTTACAATCAGAAGCTTACCCACTGCGCCATGGCCTCTCTAATCTTATGTTCATATATAAAAACATTTGTATTTTGTGTAAGTAGCAACAAGTATAGCGGGGCGCTAAGATAGCGTTATATTATTAAATTGCGATGATAAGAATAAAGTGTTGATAACGTATAATATGTGTTTTACATTCTGACAGTTTGTTAAATTTGCTCATATGACAAGAAATCTTGATACTAGCTTAAGTCAATGTTTGTTTCATATATATAAGACTGATTCCGTCACAGATAATAGAACTTTATAATTTAGAAAGAATTTTGTTTCTAAACCGGATGTGCGAATTTCAAGTCGATCGAGCACCCGTGTCCGTTGTTCAATGACATCAACAAAAGTCAATGGTTCATAATAGTTTTGAATTTTTTTCCAAAAAATATTAACAAAGTGTGTCGAATTATAATATGTATCTTTTATTAAAGTATAAAAAAACTGTTTATTAGAAGTTTACGCAGAAATTATGAGTAAGTTCACTATCAATACATATCAATGCATAAAAACCTAAGCAAATTAGATATGATAATGGGAAATCATTTGTCATTGTGATTATGTGAATTAGAAAATTGTATTATCATCACTCAAGAGTGTTGAAAAACCTGTTAATGTATTTAGTTTATACCAACTTCTGCCAGTGATGGCAAGAGAAGCAAGAAGTGTATGCAATGCATAATTCAATAAAAATGATAAACTATGCCTTTTACAAAAATAAGAATAATAGAAATATTTTAAGCTGTTTTAATACATAACTTTTATCAAAATATATATCAAATATAAACTATTGCTTACCTAAAGCAGCCTTGTTCGTAATGCAATCTAACTGATGTAGGCCCCCTCTCAGTTTGTACCGACAAGGAGAATATGAAGTTCCTGTCCCCAGAATCTCGAATCACGAATGCACCAACACTTGCATCTTTCAACAGATTTCGAGCACCCTATTAAAAGTAAAAAAGTATATTAGTGAAACTTGTAATTAGTTGAGCGAATATAATTGAAATGAACATTTGGTTTAAAATTTAAATGTATACTGTAGAAAATGTTAATTAATTATTTATTGATACTTTAAAGTAACAATTAACTTGTGATTGTTTACAATGTTGTTTTATATATTAAATACTGACCTGCCAATCCAAATTTCCATAGTACCATCCAGATAACCTCAATGCCCGGAGTGTCTCAGCCAACCTTTTTAACTCATCGTTCAATGGAGATGTTATAAATGTAGATGACTGTGTGGCATATAGGGGTATCTGTGGCAAGTATGTTGGCTGAACGGTGAAAGTAGGAGTAAGCGGTGCAACTGGCACATGGTGGTTTTTGGGGCATGTAAGTGACACTCGGAGTTCATGCCTGCAGTTTGGACAGCTAGCAACTCCCGCTGACCAACTATTGAGTGGAACCCCCACTTCAAGGCATGCATCTGGAATAGAAACATAAATTGCAATTATTCTGCAAAAAACTAAAAACACTTTACAATTTTATGAATACTTTAAAAAATTCTTGTACACTGACACTAATTAATATATCCTCTATATAACTCTATTAATATGCAAAGTTATGCCCATCCAGCATAAATAAGAAATTAACTTGACAATATGGACTATATAAATTGTGTAAAGAATGTCCATTTCTCATTAAAATTGAACAAGTTAGTAAAACTTTAATACAATGAGTGTCTTTAAATGGCTGGCAGAAAAATACATTACACTTATAGGTAAAACAGTAGAATTATTAATTTTTAATTGACAATTTGTTGCAATTTAAAATCATATCTAGTTACTATTTAATAATAGCTAATGCTAATTAAGATGCAGATGCTATTAACTCAGTAATTTACAACAATATAATATATAGTCATAATATGTTTATGATACTCATAAGAATATGTAACTAGATGTTTTAGCTGTAGTTAGTGATAACACGGTATTTATAGACTAACTCGATATTGAGTGTGATTATGAGATAACAATATGCTAAGAAACATAGATGTGCTTACTTTATATCAAACTATTTGTGTTTGGCTAAATTTAAATTTAAAAAATTGCCGTAATTCAACATATTTGTCGTAACTCACTCTGCGTTGGTAACCTCGTTGCTATCGTCATGTTTAAAGGACTCAGTTTTATTTCTCGTCTTTCAACTAAGCACATTTGGCGTTCACTTTTCGGTGGACTATTAGTCGTTCCACCCGCCTCGTCTCCAGAGGCCACGGTTTTATTAATTACTAAAACTCTACACAACACTAAACGTCTCTTTTTATATCACTTTACTTTTGTAACTTATATATAATTATTTGATCTTGAAACACTACAAGAGCACAGTTTGGTATCTAATCCCAAAAATAGTAACAATTACTAAATGCAGTCTTCACAATTCACACAGCGTCACAGACATTCCACTGCCAAAATTTCTCAATAATAGTGTTGTCCACGTTGCCATAGACAACAAAGTATCATTATATATTGGTGAGAAATATTAACTTATTAAATTTAATTTTAAATATGTTTAACACTCAATTAACTTGTAGTCTTAACGCAACAACGCACTGCTTCTGTATGAAAAATAATACGAGCGCTCTCGTGAATGTGAAGTGAGGATCTGAGGACGCTATCGAGTAGCGACTGTCGAGTGTCGACTGTCGAGCGCGGTACGAGCGCAGCACCCGAGTGATACGAAACTCGAACGTTCGCTACTTCCGAGAATTCATTCACTAACCAACAACAATTATCCAGTTATCTAGTCGTTCGCTTGCTATCTTCATTGAATTCTATTATTTGTACGCAGCGCACGATTCTGCGTAATCTCACATTCATGTCTATTCTACTGTTTTCATTATGGTAAATAATGAATAATTATTATATGAAAAAATACTAATTACCAACATACACATCAACAATAATAGGTTTAATATGAAATTAAGCAATAAACTTTTTGTTGTCACAACATTCTTGAAATTGTCTGTAATGAAGAATATCGCTCTATCTATATTTATGACAATAGTTTGTACGAGTACGCAGTATAGTATGGGAAAGAGGATATAAAAACAAAATGACCAAAAGTGACAGTAGAGCCGACAAAAAAGAGCGGCTCGATGGCGACCGAAATACGTTAAGTAATGCGTGACCCGGTTACCAGAGTAGATCCACTCCACTGTAACTGTGCGTGCGTCTATAGTCACGAATGTTTCCTTGAATCAAAGCTTTTATGATTTCTAATATAAGGTACACATGTACATGTACATGTATTGGTACTGAATATTAAGTGTACTTCAATATGTTATATATCGTTTATATAATGTAGTAAATAAAAGACGCATACAACGCATAAAATGGACTGGCCATGACCACTTATAAAGTTGTTTTGATTTGCAAACAATCAATTATTTGTAAAGAACGCGTTTAATTATACGAATTCGGATTCTTTTGATTTATTGGAACGATTGAACAAATAAGCAGGTGTTCATTTCGCATTCGAACATGCCATAGAGAGTTCCCCGTAGCGATTATATTTGGCGTTCTCAGAATCCCCTACCTGCGGAGCTTTCACAAGCCATCGTGAGCCATCTGCCGCTCGTACAGTTGCACACATTTCATCCAGCTGCCCAATTTTTTATATAGATTTTATTCTAAAACTCCAATCACAATGTCTATTTAGGTATTATATTGAAAAATTCCCCTTTGAAAATAGACATGGAGCGCAGATTTTATTTGTAATTACACCCACTGGTTTCATTATTTCTCCGTATAGAATTTCACATATAACCACGATGAGGTCATCGGTGGGTTTAATAATGCTTAGCTGATAAATTTTGCTATCTAAGATTAATTTTAAATAACACGAATAAAATCAATATTGGAATGAAATTTGATTATATTATCAGAACCTATCAGGTCAAATCACTAATAAGAAAGTTCAATAGAATTTTGTAAAATGACGTTTTATTTTATATCAAGAAGCGATCTAACAATGTACTAATATTGTGTAATATATACATCTTAAATTTTATAAATATTTTTATAACATTTAAAATTGTCATTCTTACTATAACAGCATATAAATAATTAAATATACAAGCTCTTTATTAAGTTTTATGTAAGTAACCAGACAGAATATTTTACAATGCCAACACGACTTTACGTGTGTACTTTTAGCTTCACTAATTAGTGTTGTCAAACTAGACAAATAATTATATTTGGATAACGAAATTTCTCCAATTTCTCAGTACGAGACACTAAAATTTAGGAGGTCACCGCAGTTCACCGAAGTCCGCACTCCGCACCGATTTCTCAGAGCATACCGTTGTTTAACTGAAGGACTGGCGATGAGTATACATTCTCAGAAGTCAGAGCTCATTCCGATAATGGCTTCTAAGTCCGCTTTGAGGCGGAACTGGTGTACCGAGTATTGTTTCAAAGGCATTGCCATAGAGGGCCTCGGCGCTGTGACTGAACATATAGGGCAAGATATAATCATATTTCTAGTTTCTTAGAATTATTTAATATTTTATATTGCCAAGCAAATATCGGCTTATATTATCTAAGGTATTATGTTAAAAAAATATCATGATAACGTAGGCTAGGATTAAATTTCGAATTGTATGTACTACGTCAACAGCGATACTGCCTACGCATTTAAAATGGAGAGTTTAATGGAGCCATTTTTGGTGATGAGTAATTTAATTAAAATTACAATATTATTATAAGGCATGGCATTACACAATAGCTGTTGATTCAATAAGCGCTAAAGTATGCCTGTCTGTGTCCATAGTCATGATGGTTTCATGCCATAATGAGTACTTCTAAGAACTTTATGTTAATGGCGTAAACAAGACAAGGTGGTTGAACCGGTCGGAAAATACTAATAAACATGATATATTATTAATATATAAATCTTTTATTATACATATTTTTAAATATGTATAATAAAAGATTATATATAACTTAAACATGTTCCATAACAAGGTGGTACTGTTGTCACAAATGATGTACCGTACCTGGTGACTAAATAAAGTAATCATATATATATATATATATATATATATATATATATATATATATATATATATATATATATCTCAGTCAGACAGCCTTTGAAGAAAGGAGCTAAGCTACGACAGAAACGGGATAGTGCCTTTCATGAAAAGGTTACATTTTAAAATTGACAGATTCGCTAATATACCTACTAACTGGATTAAAAACAAAATAACACATACACAGGTAAGTTAAACCAAAAAAAATATATAACAAATAATATAAAATATATAATATGTAGATACATAATATATACTTAGTCTGGCCATAAAGACTGTTATAATTAAAAATAAACAAAATATTACTTTTGAATTTGGAATATGTTATTTTTATATGATTGTCCATTGTGTTCTCTTATTTTCGCGCCAATATATTGTAAAATATTTTGTTAATACATTAAAATGGACTGGGGTGATAAAGAGAATCGAATCATACTTACATAAAGTAAGTAAGGGGCCAAATACAATGTTTAAAATCCTTCATACGCTTGGTATTACTCATATGTTTGTGTACTAGGCTATTGATATTCACAATAAAACCTCCTCTGTTTGTGACAGAAACTGATCTGGCCGTCCACGTAGTGTTCGTACGAAAAAGGCGATCAAAGCAGTAAGGGAAACATTTCGAAGAAAACCTGTCCGAAAGCAAAAGATTTTATCTCGGGAGATGAAGATAGCACCTTGAACCATGTCGCGTATTTTAAAAGATGACTTTAAGACTTGCAGCCTACAAGAGACGCGGTGGTCATTTTTAACTGACAATTGAAAAATGAATTGGGTGGTAAAATCAAAACAACTACTTGAGCTGTAGGAAAAGTTTTGTTTACGGATGCAATTACGGAGCAATATTTTGGCAAACAAAATGACCATATTTATGTTTAAAGTTCTAAAGAAGCTTCCCAACTAGTCAACAGATTGTCCGACTTCAGTGATGGTTTGGTGGGGTGTTAGGTACGAAAGAGAGACTGATCCATATTTTTGTGAAAAATGTATCGAGAACACCGGCACAAGTGTATCAATATACCATTATTGAGAAGGTAGTTATGTCCATTAACAACACCATTTAATAATCAACAATAGTCGACGAGTCATAAAGCTCATGATTGGAAACAAACGTTTAGGACTTTATCAGAGCTGAAGACTGTAAGTCATCTAGTCCTGATCGTAATTAACTGCATTATGATTATCGGTCAGTTTTAAATAGTAAGGCTTGCTCTAAACGCCAAGACAATTTGGAGTCCATTAAATAATCCATACGATCGGCAGTGAAGAATTTCCCATAGAAAGAGTGCATGCTGCTTTTGATAACTGGCCTCAACGTTTAAAGGACTGTATTGCAGATAATGGAGACCACTTCGAATAAGCTTTATATATTTTATTTTTAATAGTTTTATATTAACGTATTAAACTACACCGCCGTAATAGTAATAAATGTTACTTACAAATAAAAATAGTCCAGCTTCCCGCTTTTTCCCGCATTGTAGCGTGTTTTAATGTCAATATTGCGTGTTGAGTGACGGAACTCAACGCCACGCTTTCTCTTAGGAACCAGAGTGAAAAAATTAAAATCCCCCTAATGCTCAATATCTATCATTACAATAAAGTTTCAAATTATTTGAATCCGATTAAACTAGGTTCTTACGTCCATACATGAATAGGTATAAGGTTTAATACGTTTTGCTCCGTATACCTTATATGTATTTCTGTGAAGCTCAGGTAACAATAGTGATATTAATTTATCATTATTTCTATAATTGGAACACGTATTGCTCATATTCCTTCCCAGCCATATTTAGGCACTGTAGTAATTATTGCTGAATACTATTTACTGTTAAAACTTTGTTCCGAAATGATAAGTCCAAATAAATATTTTAACAATATTATTAAATAAATTGCAATTTAATTTTAACTTATAATAAAACAAATTTTAAGTAATTAATTGATTAGAAGCCATCGTCAGGCAGCATATATGTTCACTCGAGGAATGACGACTTATAACGTTTTATTTTTTGTATTTTATATACTAGTAATAATTACCGTATGATGATGCCTATATTTGAATTTTCAATAATTGTTTATCGCTGAGATTTTAAAATAATCTATTACTCGATCACTGAATCGATAAAGAAACGTAGTAGCTTTTTGCCAATTCTTGCATAACTATTTTAAATAATATAGACTAAACAACATTCTACAGACCAAATAAATTCTTCTTTAATGTACAGAGGCGTTATATTAACACATCATAATAACCTACAAATAAAAAAAATAAAAACGTCACAACAAAGGCTACATTTTACATGCATATAAAAGGATACGCCCATATTGTCCGTCTCTTTGTATTGTTACTAAGACGTTTTCTTGAAACTCTCTCGTATGACGGTATCATTCTAAGAATAACTTTTGTTGCTATTTGCCGTTTTTAAAATGGATAAAAATAAAGGTGTTAATTTCAGTACTCGGAAAAATGATTAATAATTAACTTTGGCTATGACAAATGCCACTAGGAATCGATAACAAACGACTTGAGTGTCGTAAATATTTTATATATTATATTATGGTTCTGTGAAGTTTCATAATAGACTTTTAATTAGTCACAAAATGATAATAAGAGTTGGCATTTATAATTTACACTAAACTTAATACAACAATATGTTTGATGAGGGGAAATACTGGCAAATTACGTTTTATTTTTATAAATGACCGGGACTCTTATTTGTCTGTAATACAGACTCTGTATGAACACAATGAAGGCATATTTACATGTACATTTATATTATAGACGCCATCTTTGAGGCCATCGTGGCGCAGTGTATATAGCGTCTGATTGTAATCGCAATTGGTTGTGGGATCGATTCCCACTCCCATGCTCCATGTTGAAATGATCAATATTTATTTATTTTCAATTCTGCGCTTTGGGAACAAGTCCGAGCTAGGCGTTGAGGTCCGCCACTCAATACACAATGTCTCGAATTTAGACGAAAAGTGGAGAACCAGTGTCTTGACGCTCGACGTTATGCGGGAAACAGCGGATTTTTGACGGATTACCGCCATACGATCGATGTATATGTGAGCGAATAAGTGTTTTTAATACAGTGCCTTATAACTATTAGGTTCTCAAAATCATCATCCCGTAAAAACTGTATGCACTGCAATTTATATATACTGAATTTAATGTTTTTTTCAGATCACATTTTCTTATACACTGAAGATTTCATTAATTTGTATGCGTTGTTTTTGTTTTATCAACATAACAAAACACATAAAGAGAAATAAATGTTTTTATGTTCTTTCTATCTAAATATCTAGATAGAAAGAAAATGTCGTAGGCAAAACTTTAGCGTCTCTGAAGGGATTTCGTACAAAACAAGAATAAAAAATATAAATTAAACAGCGAAATATATTAAGTGAAAGTGAAATAAAGAAAACACTTTCGTTTAACCTATCGACTATTGGTTTTTTAAACCAATAGTCCTAAAAAACTTTCTCGACTAACGCCAATACTCCTACCACGTATAGCAATCACTTTTTCTCGATTAACACAATAATGTCGTCGTTTTCTTTTTCTAGATTTATATAGTAGCATTCTCAATTTCATTTCTTATCGATTTTTATAACTACATTCTCGATAGATTTTTTCTCGATTTACAAAGTAGCATTAAATAACTAATAATAATATTTTTTACATTACAATGCGACGAACTACACCATATCGTAAATATGCATAGATCCTAATTGTGATTAATTTACATGTAGTGGTGTATTGTATATGTATTATCAGAATGTATTATCAGAATGTATTATCATAATTTAAATATCTATACATACAATAAAAATGTAACTGATCGCTGTCTGTATATGGAAGATATATGAAAAAAATATATATTATGACGGGCATTTATGAATGTAATAAAACCCAAAACAACGATTTTGAATTTTGCTTGTTTGTGCGTTTGTGCACGCTAATCTCAGAAACGGCTCAACCGATTTAAATGCAGTTTTGACTAATATATTTTGGTAAGCTTTAACATTTAGTGTATATTTTAATCGGTTCATAAATAATAAAGTTACAACCATTTAAATTATAAATGTCGTTTAACTTACGTAGGAGAAGATGCGAGCTGGTCGCTAGTATGTAATATGTATGTATTTTACATAAATATACCAGTACGTAGGGCTGCGTACGTACCAATTGCGCGTTTATGGAAGTCAAAGCTACGATTTGTCTTAGGTACCACAACAGAGAAATGAAAACATTTTTAAATATAATCATTCCCCGAGCGGCAATCGACCTCACAACCAGACGTGAGACGCTGTATTACTACGCCACGACCACCACGGGCCTCTAACCAACACGCAATGGCTCGATTTCGGACGGAGAGTTAAGAACGGAGTGTCTTCACACTAGTTTCTCTCCAACTACCCTACTATGCGCGTAAATCGTGTGAATCTGAAGAAATGTCACATCAGGAACTAACCTTATCCTCATTTCGTTGAAGGCAACCTAAAAATCGAGAGTTACGTTTTATAAATCAAGAAAAACGCTTACAAGTACAATTATCTTGGCTGAAATGTTATTTCATATTCCCAATTGATTTTTATACCATTAATGTGTTTATTTATGGCCTTCTTAAATTAACTTTAACTTATAATTATTATAAAATAAATCGATATTGCTGCTTCTCAATAAACGCCTCTTTTCTTTAACACTTAAACCCCCGTTCCCAAGTTGCAATATTTAGAAAACGTTACACATTTAATAAATTATATATATAATAAGTTTTTATAAATAGTTTGATGTAACTGATGTGAATTCAGCCATAATAGTCGTTTGTAGAAAATTAATAAGTGATAAAGGAGAAATATAAAATACATTCAATTTTAAAATATCGATATTAAAATATTGAATGCTTTAATATCCGTGGAGGCGGAAAGAAATGCAATAAATGGGCCGCAGTACTAGGAACGGTCACGTCATGCCGCGCGACTGTCGAAGAGTGCCTATATGTGTAAATCTGACTCATATAGGACTAAGGTCGCCTTTGTTCACTTTATAAATAACAGTTCTAATAACAGAATTTTTCTTTTAAAAATACTTCGAAATTGCAATATATATATATATATATATGTAAATATGTATGTATGTATATGTACCTACAATTTATTTTTCAGCTTCACGCTTTTTCCGCTTGATAGCTAATAAATTATTCGCGAGCCGCAATCAAAGATATTATTTTTATTTTTATTTTAAATACAAAAATAAATGGGAACTCTGATACATTTATCGATACCCAGAAATAATCCTTACCCCTAAGTTAGTATTAATTACATATCAATATATATATATATATATATAACTATAACTATATGAATATATATTTATATAGTTAATTTATATACTTAGTATTTATATAGTTAATTATGTACACACGTTTCACTGTAATCCGCATGAAAAACTTAAATCGATGACATCATTCTTGTGATCCGCAGATAAGTTTTTCGCTTACGTGGTTATATCTTGCTTGATCTCAATTTATTATTTCATCGTTTCGTTGATAGGCTGTCCACGGCGCCGCTTTTGGTGCGTTTATACGATTCTTAGTTTTAAAGACATAAGTAATTTCACATATAAAATTAAATTGTATACATTATCAGTATAATTAACTTAATTTTGTGAATGGTTTCTACAACATTATTGAAATGATTAATGTTAATTACTCCATATGTTGTATATATATATATATATATTCTAATTGTACCTATTTCTTGTATCTAGTGAAATGTCTCTCTGTCATCCGTTTTCCACTCTAGTATTGTGTGTTCGATGATTGAGCCGAATGCCGTGTTCTGTTAAACTAGACCAAGAAAATATATTTTAAACATAAATGACCGCCGCAGAAGGGATTGAACCCACAATCATTGTGTGTAGGAGATATTTTGTAATCACAGATAAAAACATATATTTTTTTGTTTCACGCTTATTTCCGCAGAGCAAGGTATTTAGGGAAATTTCGTTCTTGACATTCCGTCTGAATTTGAAGACATTTGGTGTTGAGTGGCAGATCTGAACGCCGCGCCTTGTCTTGTTCACCAGAGCGAAAATGAAAATCATTTGAAAAAAAATTGTTAAATTCTGAAAAAATCTTCCCCCAAGTGGGAATCAAACCCACAATTGTGATGGCCTCCACATTTCAAAATGTACTAAAAATACAAATTCGTTACTTAAAGGGTACAAAGTTGTTTTATATTCTATTTATAATTCTAAGAAGACGACCCTGCGTTAGAAGTATTTAACTGCCAGAGCGTGGAAACGGATTTATATTCCACATACTTGTTTTATGATAGGTACATATATTAAAATGCCATTTAAAATATTAATATTAGTGTTGTGTATACACATACTATATACGTATGCAATTAATATTGAAACTTTTATAGGTAATTAGCACTCTCTCAATTTCAATCGCACTTCGCTAGAATTTCTTTCATAATAATTATGACATATATTATTTATTTTAACATTTTTTAAAGTGTTATTCGCACACTTAGGAATTTGAAAAAGACATATTTAGAAAACGTATAAAAATTTGAACACAGCGAACACACAATTTTCTAAATATATATTATAATTACTTCATAAACCATCTTACGCTAATGTTATGATAATAATCGAAAATATATATTATTTTCTTCATATACATAGAAGCATAGAAGACAAAAAACTTGTCATTTCAATAAATATCACTTAATGGTAAGCGTATTTACAAAATTAAGTTAAATGAAAATGATATTTTAATAAGCGTTTTTGATAGTAGCTGCATTGGTTTCATTATAATTATAGAGATGTTTTGAAAACTCTGTATTTACAGTCCTTGGGGACATAACGGTTTTGTATGAAAATCGACATTGCTCCTATCCGTTACTACAAAAAAAAAAACTATTCAAAAAGTTGTTAATATAATAATGGTAATGTCTAAGGGTAATGTCTTATTCTGTCATATATCTGCGAAATTTTAAAAATATTCATTTACAATTTTGGTTCTTATTTTTTATTTTGTGGGTTTTATATAATGTGATGCTAAATCAACACATATAATAATATTAATATTCCCGTATAAAAGTGTTTAAAAATATAGGTATATGATGTCATTTCTAAAACAGATATGTGATTATTATTTTTATCACTAACTAGCGGCCCACTCGCGGCTTCGCCTGCGTAAACTACATGACTAAACTATTTAGTTTTTTCGCCCGCCCGCGTTCTCATTTAAATAACAAATTTTGCTAAACTTTATGAATGAACTGAAAAAATTGCTTTGCATTTAACTTGTTTAAGCCGTTTCTGAGATTAGCGTGCATAAACAAACAGACAAACAGAAAAGAAGATTGAAAATCTTTGTTTTCGGTTCTATTACATTGATAAATGCTAATACTATTATTTTTGCATATGTCTTCCATATATAGACATCGATCTGTTACATTTTTCTTATATGTATAGACGTGACATAACTTGACTATGACATGAAATACGACATAAAATAAACAATGTACCTACTACACAATTTAAATCCAATATTTTGCATTGCTCGTTAGGGAGCGTAGAGAAAAATTAAGAGAAGACTTACTGATATGCCTAAGAGTACAGAAATAACAGGCTGGTACATTTTTTAGAAAACGTGTAAAAATTTGAACGTAACAGGATTCAAACCCGTCCAAGCGCTCTAACTAACCGGAATTTAACGCTAATCCAAACGTTGTACCCGGCTACGGAAAAATTGTACACGTTTATTAAAATTTATTTTTGTTGTTAGCTTTCTGTAGAGAGATTTTAACAAATATCCGCTTATTTCTAAGAGGCGTGCGTTTGAACCCGTTACGTTTAAGTTTTCATCAATTTCTAAAATATATTTTTTAAACTATTATATAATTACAGTATATTATAATTAAATAACTTAAGTCAAAGCCAAAGTTAATTTCATAAATAACTTTAGTTAACAAGTGATTAAGGCAAGTGAAAAAATTTAAACGAGCATTTTTTCTCATCATAAACCATTTTGAAGGTAAGTTAACACTGTAGAATATCTTCTTAATATAAATATAGATTTATAAATAATTTTAAAAATTAAAAGCAAGTGTATCAGCAGAGAGAATCACTCTGCCTAGTCTGCTGTGCGGAAAAAAGTGTAAAGCAATCATTTATTAAATACTTTACGAATTGATTATTGAATTCTTAAATCTAAAGCAAATTCAAATTCAAACAAAATTAAAATAAGGATTGTTACAAGCAGCTGAATAACGAAGCCAGTCGATCGTTCGTAGAACTAAATTCAGATGTTCCGCGAATAATCATGTCGATATTAAAGCCACGTTATGCTATAAAAAATGAACGTTTTTATGAGCGCTGCGAAAGGATTTCGTGGAAGGACGCCTAATAAAAATTTGATCATCTTTTAATAAAATTGTAATTAGTTATCCGAATCCATCGACATATTTGATGTAATTATTTCAATTTTCGTTGTTAGACTATGTAATTTTTAAATGATTGCTGTTATTTGGGTATAAGATACATATTTTTTAATATAATATATTTTAAATTGATTCGGGTTAAACGTTTTACTTGGAAAGTTTGAATGTGTAATATTATTTAAAACAATAAAATAAATTTCAATGCTTATTAAATATATATAAAAAAACAATCGTTTTTTATGTTTTTAACCGCATAGCAGGATAGTTAGAGAGAACCTGAGAAGGGGGAGGTGTTGAAACACTCCGTTCTCCACTTTTCGTGACATTGTGTGTTCACGCCACACTTTGTCTTGTACCAGAGTGCAGAAATAAAAATAATATAAATATGATTATATTTATATTTTCCTCCGAGTCGAGATTGAACCCACAACCAATTGCGTTTGCAGTCAGATGTTGTACCACTGCGCCACGATTCTAACGAAAATCTAACAAAACAAGCGATGCAAAGTTTATCGTCAAAATCCTTACAGTTTTGGTATAAAAAATATTTCGCTACATAAAGTTTATTAATAAATTCCATAAAGGACTCTTAAAACTAAGTGCACGCGAGACTTGCATGTTTGTAATGTCTGTGTTACACTTGTCTGTAATCTATCGTTAGTGTTGTATGATAAATTATGAAATGCAATTGACGCAGGACACCCGTGCGCAAGGCAGACGAGTCTTACGGACAGCTGATACTGTGGGAATCCTCAGCAAACCCTAAAACCAAGTGGATACCCTTTTCATCAACATGAGTTGTCGCTCTCGCATTCTACTACAACGCCTCGGTTGACGGCTCGCAGGAGCTCCTCTAGAGTAGAAGTTGGAGATGCGCGCATCGCCTTCTCCTAACCCCTGGTCTCGCGCACCCGCGGGCTCGTTCAGAGTGATAACTGACTCCCAGAAGTAGTAACGAAAGTAACGGATTATTGTTTTAGGTATTGAAAAGCCATGACCAATATAATTTGTCTGAACGCTTCAATAACTAAGTTGAATAAGCTAATTTAAATTTAAAATTACATGAATTTTGAATTTAAATTAGATTAATTAATTGTAATATTAATATAATTTATTATATGGTGAACATAACTTTATTTAATCTAGATTGCAATCAATTTCAATATTTATAAATATAATATACTTAGTAGGTAATAACCGCCAATGCCGGGGCTCAAAATTATTTGTATGTATGCATATATACAGTACGAGTGCTTATTTAAACATATTGTATAGTATAGTGCTTATATAAAAAATATGTATAAAAAATATTATTAAACATCTGATATAAAAAAAAAGAAACCTAAATCATAATGGTAGGCAATTAACTACAGAAAAGAATATATTATAAGTCCAAGATACTTGGTGTGTAAAGTTAAATCGCTTTCGCATTTATTAATCAAAGAGCCATTATGAGCTGAATTTCATAAATTGAATCAAGTAAGGAAGCGCAACTGTCATGTTCACGTCTGTGCAGAGGTATTTCTAATTACAAAATTTGTTTGATATTTAGTATAGTATAGATTTTTTTTGTTAAAACAAAAAAAATCTTTATTTTCTTTTCATAAAGATGTTATTGTTTTTATAATAAACAATACAAAATAATAAACAACATTCATGTGTGATAAAGACTTTCTGTGTGGAGCCGTTTGTTTTTATTTAGCTAAACTCTTCTGCCACACACATAGCAGTACCCTGCTAATGTAGAGAGTTAGAGAGTTATATAAGTGTTAAAATATTACATCCTATACTTCCTGCCCTATTAATATTAAGTGACTAATATTAATGGGGCAGAATATATTTCAATTATTTAATATAATGTAAAAGTATAAGCGGATGTTAATATAAATACTACTTAAATTCTATTTTTTAATGTAATAAGGTTGAATTTTGTAGCTAGTTAATCCATATAATTTTCGTTTTGGTTTTTACACAAAATAAATTAATATTTAAATGACAATGATTCAGTGTAGAGACTCCTAATAAATTATTTTTTCAGAAAACATAAAAATTTAAAGCTACCAATTTATTTTATTTTTTGTAATGCAGGCTAATGCACTAACATTATATTATCGTAAATACAGTAAAATGTTTTCGTAGATGAACACGACATAGCGACATAGCTCTGACGGAAGTAATATGAGAAATGGATGCCGTTTAGCCACTGACAAGAAAAATGGCTTTGACTGCAACAAAATAACTAATAATATATTTTTATACGACTTTTTGGGATTTGATCATCGAATTGAATCATTAATCCCACTTGAAACAATGACGGCTACGAATATATTTTTCTTTTGTAATTCTTGCGTAGAGTTCTTGCCTAATCATCAATAAAAATATTCCTACTAATTATATAAATAAATGTCAATATTCTGACAAAATTAGTAGTGGTTGACCTTATGACGTGACAAGGTCAATTGTCGGTTTTGTAACAAAAACATAATATATTCTACACTCCCACATACATATTTTATATTACCGCTCACAATACATACTCCTAAACGCGACTTTACTCGATATTTTTATATGTAGACGGACTTTTGTATTACACATTACGACAGATGTACTATTATGAATGTGAGACCTTACAGATCAAATGCGACAACATTTTTTTAGCTTCACGCTTTATCCTAGCGGTTTAGTCAGGGACAATGGAGCGCCAAGCATATTTTTTTTGCCTCGTGGAAGAGGAGGTGAGGACAGTGGTGTCATTAACCTCGCCATACATGACCTCCGGGTGTCCTCATGCTTTTTACGTGACCCAAATTCAGTACTGTGTTGTTATTCTAACGAGTTTCCTCGGATTTGCCTTTAAAAAATACGGGAGATATTACAATAAAAATATTTAATACACTTTATATGATTTCTATTTTTACTTTCAAACTTTCACAAGTTGTATTGTAGAGCTGTTGCTTGTATATTCAAAAGCGTTTATTCAGTATTAATTTGTGAATTGTGTGAATTGTTTGAACGAACATTTTCTTGAAACAGATATATTGAATATTCATGCCATCCATTAGTACTAAAGTCATTTGACTTTGGTAATAATGTATTTCTATGGCCATATGATGATAACCTATTTGTGTTAAATATTAGATATCTGTAATTTTTTTTTCTGAACAAGTTAGTAACTTTTGATTAAGTTTTCAGTACGAAATTTTGCTACCGGATATTCGTTTGCTTTTTTTTTTGAATTTTGACGTAGTTGTAAATTTATCCTGAATAATAAAAAAAACTGAAGCTTTAATAGAATTAAAATTATTTATTTATATTACAAAGCTGAAGAGTTTGTTTGTTTGGTCGAGCGCGCTAATCTCAGCAATTCCTGTTTCGAATTCAAAAAGTGTTTTTCTGTTGGATAGTCCACTTATCGAGGAAGGCTGTAGGCTATAAAACATCACGCTGCGATCAATAAGAGCGAAGTAGCAAGTAAAGATATCGCAAAAACGACAAAAATTATTCCTCTAATGACAGCTTCCGTTGCTTACGCTGCTTAAACGTAAAAATAAATTATGATAGACTAAGATATATTTAGAAAATATACATATATTTGAACGCAGCGGGATTTGAACCCGCGCCTCTTGAAAACCGTTTAAGCGCTCTGACCTACTAAGCTCTGAAGCGTTCTACGAAAATATTACACAATACCAAAAGAATATCACAAAATACATATTATACCTACTGTTATATATATAAATCATATTTGATGTATAAAATGAAATACCTGTAATTGAAACAGTATACATAAATAGCAGGCAGAAGTTTCGTGGAAACGATATAATTGCTGCTACGAATTTGAAAACTCAAAGTTCGTCTTAACAGACGCAGTTATGTTTGAATGATTTCTCATAGAAAGTTATATATGTATATATGTTCGAAGCAATTTTTATTTTAACATTAACTAATAAAACTCTAAAATTGCAAAGTTATGCCGCTTTATATAAAATTAAAAGAAAATAAATAATGTGACGAGTATATCTTGACACCAACTATGCAGTCCTTTCAGCCCATACCACAAAATGCGACACATGCAGTTTGTTAGAGATGACTAATGAAATTACGTTATTAGAAAGCAACAATAATAGTATCTTATTTTAGAACTGCCGTATTCAGTGGGTGTTTGCCACGCATACGCAAACAAACGTCAACACGACATTGGCCAGTGACTGCTCTCGTCTTTTTTAATCTTTATTTTAGAAATGGCTGGCTGTATTTGATTATGTGAATTAACTTGTAGTATTATAATTATTCATATTTTTTGTTTAAAATTATAAAAATATTGTTAATTTGAAAATTAAAGACAGAGAGAAAAACAAATTTAATTATAAGATTTTTTACCGAGATATAATATTGTTGTTTATTTTCACACACACAATATTAATGTTAAATACAGTACAAGTATAATAAGAAGTTAACAGGTTTGCCATTTTATCGAGTAAGAAAATTGTTCATGGACTGTTCTGAGAAATATCGATTAATTAAATGTATTTTGAGAAATAAAACAGGATATTATATTAATTGAAATATACAGCTAATATCATTGAACGTTAAAGTCATTTAATGGCACAAAATTAAACTTAAACATAATTTAGGGGCAAGAGGTTTCCACTAACGTCTTGGCTTGCTGAAATAATGAAGTACGTACCCCAATTACGTTCCTCGAGTTAATTCATATGTGATGTAACAAATAATATGACTTTAGTCCGTATTATAAGTACAATAAGACCTATTGCCGCTTGTTCTTCTTCATCAGTACATGACATAGAATCTCAGCGCCATTCCCCTGTGGCCTTTGACACTGGTAACGCGGCCAACGATTTCATCACAAAACTTCAGAGCTTTGTGGATCTCTTTGGTATACAATTACATACGTATGTAATGTTTCTCAGCTCATATTGCTCAGATACAATTATTACAAATATTCATGTCAGATTATATTCGCATTTGAAATACAGCAAACAAGTTAATATAAAAAAAGACATATTTAGAAAACGTATAAATATTTGAACCCGCGCCTCTGGAAAACCGTTCAACCGTTTTGAACGCATGGCTTAGCGGTCAGAGCGCTTGAACGGTTTTCCAGAGGCACGGGTTCAAATCCTGCTGCGTTCAAATTTTTATACGTTTTCTAAATATGTCTTTTTCAATTTCCATAGTGAGCGAATAACGCTTTAAAAAATGTAAAAAAAGATAAATTAATATAAATATTTAACTATTTATTTAATAAAGTTAACTACTAATATATTATTCTTAGTAGTTAACTTCGACATATACCAGTCAAATCCTGAAACCTAATTGCTAATATAATGATCACCCATTAAATAATTTTCGCAGAAATTGAAGTGGGTTATTTATTCAAGTGTACAAAACATCACAGTCAAGTAATTTTGTTAACATTTTTTACTTCGCAATTTGTGTTGCTCGATCTTTCCATTTTCGTTGATTCATTAACCGACTAAGGAGAAACGAATGAATGTTGAATTAAGCTCGTTTGTCGCAAGTGGCAGGTCGGTGGATTGACCTGAATCCGACAGGGGACTGTTTAGCAATAAAAAGTGCACTATAGTGCAATGCCAGCCAAAAGTGCATTAAGAGTTCGGCAATAAACATTCTGTTCAAATGTAAGAGTTTCGCCGAGCAACCTTCACGTGTTCCGAGAACATTGCCGACCGGTTGGCCGCGATTCCGAGAACACCGTCCCGAGGCCCATTCGATTTTAAATAAAAGCGCTCCGCTTTAGTTTTACTGGCATAGGTTCGATTTATATCCGGTCAATTAGATGTTGTAATCTGTAAATAAGAATTACTATTTTTATCCCACTCCAGCTTCCCGGGTGAAAGGGGTTTCCTACTACGAACTTGTTAAGCAGGTTATTGCATTACAAATTGGCTCCATTCAAGTTTTTTTTATGTCACCTCGTATATTGTATCGAGTTTAGTTAAATATTTGTTATCGTTGAACGTCGGCAATTTAGTTGCGAGGGCATTATGTGTTGTTTTATCAGTCAATATATAACACCGGCTACGTAGTGCTGACGTCACCGTGACGAGAACGAAATATGCAGACTGCCCATCAGGTGATCTAATACTTGACCTTCGCCCAGCATAATATAATTCAACGGTAATTTCAATATATTTCAATTCAGTAATTATTATTTTTAATATTTATTATTAAATTTGGCGTTTACAGTTGTGATTTCACTAATGAATCTACAGGTATATAAATAAAAGCAAATAAGGTCCCCCCACATTTAAAAAAAAGAACACCAAGAGAACTGTACATGTGAAGTGGCGAAAGGATTATAGTTTTAGAACATCAGACACGAGAACGTGTTCGAAGAGGAAAATCATTTCACATACAACCTAAACTGACGCTTATGCCGATTGAATTAAAGTTTTGTTCACAAATTGTCCAACATCAAAGTAGTATTTCAATCAGTTCATTAGGCGAAACCGCCGTCCGACTTCGCAGTACTCCGTACAGCCATTGAAATTTAAACTAGTCTGCTTTCTGGGAATTAACGTAGCTTTTTGCTTCGCGTTCCCGGCCTAGGCCAATGATATTTGTTGCGTCCAACCGCGGAGATAATCGGCCAGACGTTTACGATTTGATAAAATTGCTTTCCTTACCGCCAAGACAAAAAATATCGAATCACAAAAACGTCTACACAATAAGCCGTTTGAGTCAAATGAATTTGCATGCTGCGCAGCTTTTCATAGAATTCAAGATAATTCGTGATGACTGTATATACCGTAACGAAAACTTGCAAATCGATTAAGTGTTTATAATGATACGTACAGGATCGTTAGTGTGAAATTCTTAATTTAAGCAATTAGTATGTAAGTATATAGCATTCTGTTTAAAATATTTATATTTTTACAAAAAGCAATTCTGACTGCATCGTCTGTAAAACTAAATAATTCTGATCTGATGCCTTTTCCCTTTGAGAATTTATATCGATATTCTTAATTGATTTCATACTTTATTGTATTTCCTGATATAAAAATGATTATACGTAACAAGCTTAAAACTACCAAAGAATATAGAGAAAAGTTATATTTGTATGGTTTCTTATGCCATCGAATCGCAGATTATGTCAGACTTTGTAGACTGTTGCCGTTTGAGTATTTATTTATGGTCTTTATTTTTTTACGTTTTTAACACAAAGTTGTGAATTCACTAGACAGAGCCTTATGTTAAAATTTTACAACTTATAAAAACGTGTTACTACTATATTTTTATATAAATTAATTTTAATTATTTTTAAAAAAAATGTATCCTAAAAATTAAAAACAAAACATAATTTTAATTTATTAGTATAATGGTTCATTAGAAAATTAATTTTAGTAATTGGAAAGAATAAGCGAGCAAGCATTACAGAAAGCTATTCTTTTACTTACAGTTCACTAGTTATTCACAATATTCATTCCTCAATTTCCTTATTACAGTAGATTCTGATACTACTAAAACATGGTTGTACAGTAGATTCTGATACTACTAAAACAAGTTGGTAGGAGGTGAATAAATAAAACAATACATATATATAAGCATCTCCCATAAAACAATTTCGTTGACAGTTTTGTTTAAAGTAAGTAGGTGTCATAACAAATAAATTCTTCAAAGTTTATTTATTTTATTAATTCCTATTTACTGTTAGGTGTTTTACGACTACCATGGCGTAAATTTATTGTGAAACAGATTTATAATCTTATATCGTACCTTACTATTCGTTCTACGAATCCAAAATGCTTGCAAAAGACTATATTGTTTAAATTCCATATAAGCGGTAACAATTTTTAATATGTTATGCAATTTATGAATCATACATATATCTCCATGTCACGTCAATGTGACGGATCTAAGTAAAAGGTATATTCGGAATATCAAAAAGGGGTAAAAATAGGATTTCTCATAACAACCCTCTGAAGGCTTCTGAGGATTAATTACGGGTTCTCAGTAGACCCGCCACCGGGCTGGGTTCTTGGTAAACTCAAAACGAAAAAGGAGCAAAAACAACGTTCCGGGAACAAGCGTACCTGAGCGCGCCCGTCCCGCTTTACTGATGCTCGATCCACATTTTTCCTATTACAAAGTTTTGATTTCGATTATGATTTCAAATATAATAAAGATTAGACAATTCTATAGTGTTGTGTATTTTTTTTAACAATAAAAACATTTGTTAAAATGAGCATGAAGTTTTTATATATATTATTTATTTTTAATTGGTAGTAATGTGTGAGGATTTATTAGTTCTAAAAAAGAAAAATAAAATATCATTAGTTTTGTTATCAAGTGTTTGCTGCTAATCAAATACGTGAATGGTTTGTAATTTTATATATATATATATATAAACGCAGGAAATTAATAAATTATATTAAAATAAGATTCCCACGCATCTTGCATCTTGCCTTGCCTGGTTCATTGACCCAGTAAGTCAGCGGTCACGCAATAATACACCTTACACTTACAGCAATCATATCAGTAAATAGACTTATAAATTGTGTTTATAATGGGTTTTTATATGAGATATATTTCGTATTTTTTATAATAAGTCCTGAAATAACAATAGGACAATCTATTTTTTACACTTTTTTAGCCAAAGAGGATAGAGTTGAGGCAAAATACACCTAGTTTTATGTTAGACAGAAGAATATCTTGAAATTATACATAATTTTTTTTTATGCATAAACAAAAAGTAAACTTCATTCAAAATTCAAACTCGGTCTAGATTCATTTTCTGGGGCAAATTTTATTAGCATTAAAAATATTACAGAGGAGGAGTGGCGCAGTGGGACAGTATCTAACTGTAAATGTGATTGGTTGTGGGTCCGATTCCCACTTGTGGGAAAATTATATTTAAAATATTTGCATTTCTCCGCTCTGATCCATAAGAGAAAGCGCGGCGTTGAATCCCGCCACACAACACGCGAAAACGTTGATTTCGGGCGGAAAGTGGAGAACAGTGTCCTGGCATTGGTATTCTCTGAATACCCTGAACACTAGGTTCCTGCGCAGGAAAAGGCATATAGCTTGAAGTATATAAAAATGTAACAGTCCGATTAATCCTACTATGAAAAAGTATCAAGCTGAAAAGCAATATGTAAATTAATGCAAAGCCGGCCTAGTTGAGCTTTCATTTCGAAATGGATATTTTGTGACAATAGGCCAAAATTATATTTGCAATACGAATATCTACGAATCAAATTATAATTAATCACGTCAACTTCATAGTCTTTGTACGTGAGTACTGTACAAACAAATTGGCCATAATTGCATATTGTTCCCACAATTTTTTTACCTATATTAGCTACATTGTCCTATATTTCATGTAATAATTCAAATTCAAATGTAATAATATTTAGATTTTTTTTCTTTTCATCCGTCACCGCTTGCTAATTGTGGGGCCGATAGAGAAAATTTTGTAACAAATGTGTAACTCAAATATCAATATTTCATTTAATGAATACTTTTATATTTTGATGACAGTCTTTAAGCCATCGATCATTAAAAGATACAGAAGATATGTTTTCATTAACATATTGTTTCGATTCTAAAGTTAAATATAAATAATAAAAACAACTTTTACACCGTAATACAAAATAAATCTTATTAAGGTTGTAAAGATTAATTGCAGTTTTTAAAGTGTTAATTGCACACTTAGGAAATTGATTGAGGAAATTGATTCGGGATTTGAACCCGCGCCTCTTGAAAACCGTTTTCAAAAGGTGCAGGTTCAAATGCCGCTGCGTTAAAATTGTCTTTTTTAGGTTAAAGTTGTAAGAATGGTCCCCATGTTTTTGTAAGATTCGTGATATACTTGGTGTTTGTTAAAACAAGCAATTTAAACGATTCTAACACGTGATAACTACTTTCTAGTATTTTTAGTTCTCCCTCATTAGTTCTCTTGCTTTAGACTTAGACTTCAAAGAGCTGGCGACGGGACGTATCAATCTTGTCTCGACCGGTATCTGTTATCAGATGCTTAGAACATTAGGCTTATTAACATGTTATACTTGCATTTATATGCAATACATATTACTAACTTGAAATTTAGCACGCGGACGCAGTCTCGGGCACCAGGTAGTGTAGCTATATATAAAATAGCGTATTTTGGATTAGGTTACAAACGTGGAGAACGGAGGGATGTGTCACATTGTCTAAATAAGAATACAATATAAAAATACAAAGCAACCTCGATATTAACGGATTTTTTTATTGACTAGTTAGTTATTTTAGTTATTTTTTTCCATGTGTTGTTTCAAAATTTTAATTATAGAAGCTCAGTATAAATAGATAGCACTTATAATACATTACAATTAAAATAATTGCACGCTATTCGCGTAAAAGCTAGTTTACGAGATAAGCATAGCTAGGCGCAATGTCGATAACAGCTTCTAGGAATATGCCAACATTATGCAAGAGCGCTTGCTATAAAAGCATGGCGGTGCGGAGTTATGACGAGTACGTTTTTTATTAGAATTTACGCCCATAAATGTGATCTTTTTTATCTTTTCATATTTACCGACGTTTTTTTGTCCTCTCTTGAATATTTTTTTAAAAGTGAGCGCATCCTTTTTACTTGCGGTAAAACAACTTTCCAGAGGTCAATTTGTAATGTCAAGGTGTCCTTTGCAGCTGTGGACACAATTCAACGCGGCGTAATTTTAAAAGTATTGTAGAAACTCAACCGGAAGCACAAGATTTTATTTAATTGAAACTTGCACATTGTATATTTCTTTTTTTAGTATACCTTTCAGCTTCACGGCTTTTTCTCGCATAGGGCAGTCAGAGAGAACCTAGTGTCAAGACACTCTGTTTACCGCTTTCCGCCAGAAATAGAGACATTGCGTGTTGAGTGTTTAAGTATACACGGAGGCCTTGGAATTGTAGCTCCCATTTATCATTTCATCATTTATATCAATACGTGCATTTTCTATAAAATGGTTGGAGTTTTAAGTTTCGTTTATTATTCTCGCCACGCTAGATCCAACAGTATCGCTTACTGGACATAACTTATACAAATCTGAAATGTGTATTGAAGTAAAGTATGCAGAGACTATTCGGTAGAAAATTACTTTTCTAATTATTTATATAGACGGCTATTTTAACTGTACTAATTTGTTCACAAATACTAATTAAATTACAGTGCATATACTCGTATTTAATAGAAAACCTTCGAAAACAATGTTAGTCTTACATTTCATACGATAAGTCTTGTTTTCAACATATAAGGGGCACAGACAATAAATACACAGTTAAAATGGACGGAAGTCACAAAAGTTTTGCAATAAACTCACCCATTGAGCTATTTAAACGTGTTTCGTAATCGCGCGATACGTAGAATTCATAAATATATAAGACAGAATATATTACAGTGTCTTATCAAATTTATTGCTTCAATTATTTTTGCTTTTTATAACCGAGCTTAAATTAAAAAAAAACGTCGTTTTGATAACGCGACACTGACATTTACATATAATGTTTTAGAAGAACTAATATAATCGTTTCGGGAAATCGAGTTGTTTGTTTATGTTAATGAGTTTATACTTATATCTTATAAGATTTCATAGAAGCATAATTAAAAAAAAAAATTCAATTTTGGTAATATTCAAAGTTATCTGTAACACGAACATAACTAAGGCGAATCAACTTCCTTGACACAATTATAAGAGAAAATTGTTAGACGTTCTACGAAGCGAGTATAATCACAAGACGTAGAATAATGAAGGCTAACAATAGAATCGGCCGAGAGGCTCTTAGAAGCTTCAAAATAGCTGGTAAAAAACGCCATTGTCTCTGAAGACACAAATGCAAGGTTCCCGGTATTCCATTTACCTGTTCCCGGTAAATGAGAACAATGTGCGATTGTTCGTGGCCGATCGGGTGAGGCAGTAATGAACGCCGATTTGAATATCTACGACTAGTGACGGGCTCGCCGTTTGAATTCTTGTCAAGACAATCGATTAAAATGCTCACATGGGTATTACAAGGAAAATTTACTAATAATAATATCACGATCGGTTTAGAGGATATCGTGGCGAAGTGGGAAAGTGTACCGCTTTGGTAAGATAAAGCGCGATGTTGAGTTTTGCCACTCAACACGTAATGTCTGGAATTCGAGCGGAAAGTGGAATACGGAGTGTTTTGACTTTAGGTTCTCTCTGATCCGAGCTTTATTGAATGTATATTGAAAAAAACCAACAAAATGGTTTCTTAATTATACTAAGTGTCAAACGGAAGTAAATTGGAAAGAATTTTTAAAAGGAGTTTTGTTGTTTGCCTTAATTAATAAATATGCAAGTTTGTGAATTGTTATTTTACAATAAATAGTATAAAAATAAAATTGAATTAAATAGAAAATAAGAAATATAGACTATTAAATTAGTTTTAATACATAAAGAGTAGGTACATTTAAGCTGGGAATTGTCAGAGCGTAAGTGATTTACAGATTAAATATACAATTATTAAAGTTAAACCAGACGTTACAGACATATTCAGATATTGGGCTAAAATAAACGCAACGAAATTCATACTAATATTATAAATGCGAAGGTAACTGTCTGTCTGTCTGTGACGTCATCGAGGCCAAACTGCTGAACCGTTTGCGATGAAATTTTATATAGATATACTTGATGGTCTTGGGATGAACAGAGGCTTTTTCTAGTTTTTTCAGGAATTTCATTGTTTTACGTAAAGGCTGCTGAAAATACGAGACAGCTATATAGTTCTCACGAGCGAGTCGCTAGTATTTAATAAATCGTACAGGAATGAAAGCGTCTGTTTGTACGTAAATTAAGTGGTATTGTATGAATTGCTATTGTAATTATAATCAGATTTCAACAGAATACCAACATCAAAAAGAATTTTCAATGAGTAAACCTCATACACATAGCTAGCCTAGTGGTACATAAGACATGCCCCTTTATACTTTTTACCCATTTCAGACACATGACATATTTGATGGCGGATCTCAACTCCGCACTGTATCTAATTGCACCGAAGAAACAAACGAACGTATTATTTCTCTGATGATGATATGAATGATAATGAACTCTCAGCTATTGTATAGGCACTCTGTCGTACAAGAGTGTGCAAATAATTTAATTATATTTCCCACGCAGGGTATCGTACCCACAACCAATCCACGTTTACAATCGCCTACTCACTGCGCCGCGATGGCCTTTTATTATATATAACTTAAAAACAACAAGTCCTGTACATTTTAATTAAAAAACATAAAAGATAAAATATTATTCAATATTGCTTCCTGAAGCAATTAATAAACGTAACAGTTTACCTTCTACATATAAAAAAGGAAAATATTAAACGAAGGCTGGCTCCATTTTATTTTAATTACAGTGAAATTATATGAAACACTTATTACCTTTTAACTTACGAGATAATGTCAGACATTTAAAAGTAATTACTAGAAATTGTCTTTGCAGTCTTTTAAATTTCTTTTGTTGTGTATATTTAAAGAAATATTTTTTATTTTTTTTAGTAAGCAAAGAGGGATCTCGGATTTGTTCCAATCGTCAATAAATTCCTGAAATGAGAATCAAACTCAAAACCACTGCATTGTATATGCAAATCCATGCAGACATTGCCCAACATAACCACTACGAATTTAGTAGCTAATGTACTTACATTTACAATTGATATAAAAAAATATTCTTCGGCTGGATTTAGAAATTATTTCTACATTTTCATAAGTACATATGTACTAAAGATTTGTAGACAAAATAATGTATTTGCTGAAGCGAGGCTAGAACACTTTTTCCCGTATAGCCGGATAGACAATATATTGTCAAAACACTGCGTTGCTCATTTTCCGCCCAAATCCGAGACATTGCGTGTTATATGGCAGAATTCAACGCCGAATAAAATATTTGTAGGCAAAAAAAAAAAGTTAGAAGCTTAATACACTTACAGAGCATTTTACAAGTTTCAAGTTCAATAAAATATTTGCATGATGACATGAGATTACTGACGATAACATTTATTCGTGTACGACAGACTAGGTAGGCAAAACAAACTGTCTGAGTACTTGTTGCAACTAAATATTATTATCCAGCGCATTGAAGTTGATACTATAATATAATGTTACTTGGCATATCTGTTTTCTTTGATGCGTACTTTATAAATTTAAATTTGTTGTGATACATTATTATAATAATGTTTTACGGTTATAGTAATCAAGTCTCATCCGGCTAGGCTGATCGCCCAGGTGGCTTAAAGGTCTTCCCCCATTGCCCCATTACCATTATCCTATCCCGCTTACGGGAAAAATAGGCCCAAAAGGGCCGTACCTAGGGATACTCTCATTTTAGTGGGCGGTGAAGACCTTCATGGTCGGAGGGCCATTCCCCCATTCCCCATCGAGGAGAGAAGACAGCACGATGACGATACAGTTATAATAATGACCATATTAATTAATATTAAGTACTTTTCGACAATTCTCCTAATTCAATAGGCCCTGGTAGCTGTTTCAGCATGAGTTGTAGTATTCATATTCTATGAGAATTAAAAGAGTTCTCTACACTTTACTTATTCATATAAAAAAAAAACTATCGTAGTTGTAGCCGACTCTACTTGTATAAGAAATTTAATTACAATAAAAAAATTATGTTAACAATCTTGAAGTGTTTATTTTTAGATTTTATATTCTGATAATGAAATAATGAAATTATAAATAACCTCGCGTGTTTACGTTTTTGCTTATCAGCTTTGTGTTACACTTACTCATGCATCTACCAGATTAAGACTCTTTTACTCTCAATAAAACAGCAGAAAAGTCGTCCAAATCTAGTGACGACAAATATTATCTACTAATCGTTTATCAATATTTATCAATATATATATATATATCAATTAGAAACATACGTTGTGATAGTATAAATATAAAATTATAGTTTAGCCTTAATAGGAAATTACACGTTGGTAGCCATTTGCAACGGATAACACAGCAACTACTAGGAAAAGATAATAATACTTCCGCCTCTATAATACGAAGAAGCGATTAAGTCAAATAACTGTAAGTTACCACTACAACACCGACTCATATTAATGGTGGCAATTCATAATAAAAACTGTAATTCTATCAAGCCTTCCATCGATGTTTTATCTTTTAAATGTATTGCATATTTTATTCGTGGATTCTTAGGCGATAATTCTCAGAAGCAAAAATTAATATATTTAAAATTTGCGATTGTTTATTTCTAAAGCCGTAATTATCGGTATTATCTCATTATAATTTATATAATTCTTTAGGTACGTGCATTACGTGTTTTACACATGTATTATTATTGTAATTCTAGTTATGGTATGTTATTATCTCTAAACAAGCAAATCATGTTGGTATATAGCGTTTTTTGAAAGATTCGCGCCAAGGTGAACAAGTCGTTAACCTTTTAGAATATCTCGGATATTTTTAATAAAATTTCTAAATGAAAGTTTAGAAAGTATAGTAATTTTACTCATGGCTATATCATATAATATTAACGATTAAACTGGCTGAGCTGAATAAGTGAAAACAGCGTAGATGACCTAAAGACCTTTCTGATATCATTTGGCGCCACATAAACGTAAATTAGGAACTGTATACATATTCTCATTTAAACGAGCGATAACTTTCATTTGATACAATATAAATAATCATATATTAATTGATTAACAAATATAAAATTAAAAGTTATGAAACAAGCAGGGAAGTTATTCTTACCTGGTAGTTTGACCACCATTGGAGGTGCGATCGGGTGGTTGGGATCCAATGTAAACGCCTTAAGGTACAACAGAACACAGAAACACAGTTACACTTATAATTACTGATATTTCATCAAATCCACTTTATTGCCCCCCGCTTCTCGGTAAACTCTTTACAAGCGGTTTCGTGGAAGCAAAATGCACGGGAGAAATTGATTTGCAGAAATCAACGTCGCCGGCGGCCGTCCGTCCGCGTGCCGTCGCAGAAACCTCTTCCAAGAACGCGCACATTCAATTTCACTCGATGCCGGTGTATTTATCACAGATAATGAATCGCGAAAGGTGAAAGTTCGAGAGCGCGGGCCGACGCGGCGTAACTCCTCTGTCGTGTGCGAAAGTCGACTGGTGGCGGGCAGGGCTGGCGCGCCGGCGGCCGCACGACGCTCACGCTACCCGCTACCCGCTACCCGCTACCCGCTACACGCTACACGCTCACCGCTTCACGTAACGCGGCGCGCCCGCATTTCCCAGAACTACCAACCTTGGTGGTTCTGAGAAATAACTCAAGGCATTGTCATTAATTTATATAAAATATATTTTTTTATAGCATATCAACTATCTGCGATTGAGGCATTACGCCACAATCTCGCAGAGATCGAGATTACTTCACTTTAGTTTGGGGCAATCAATCATTTCGGTACCTATTTCTATCCTACACCAATAAAGAGAGGGTTCATTCACTTCGTGGTGTATTTTGTAGCGGCGCGCCCAGCGTCGGAGATCGCCCACAACTCAGTACCTACATAGCTACAGACACGTTAATGGATTAAGCTCACCGAGACGCCCTTTCGTTAGAGATATATAGAGAAAGTTATTTTAACGAGTTCTCGTCTAGCACTTTAATGGGACGACTGCTTGTTGTACGATTTCTATTTATGTATTGAAAAATTAACAAAATTTATCTAGAATAAATTGAATATGGGAATAATTATAACCGAGAGCTCAGATCAAACCATAACCTAGAATGTACCTTAGGTTCACAATTAAAATTCGTATTAAATATATTTTAATATATATATTTCATACATATCTATATGTGCACCTGCACCTGCGTATGACGAAACGCACAGGATATAAAACTTAAAATGCAATAGCTTCGCATTGTAAATTTCGTAATCCATTCATAACTGAGGGTCTGCCAGAGCTGCCATTGTATGTGTACATTTACTGGTTATGTCCCGAACTTAGCGCTACTCTATTCATATCTAAACAGAGGGTAAAAAATAAAAATGTAGATAAAATTGTATCCACCCCTCGAGCTTGAAACTTCCGAACATCTGCCAATTGAGCTGTTACCTTGCTTCCCCTAAATCCTATTTAAGTACCTCAAACATAAAAAAAAACATTTATTCGAACTTGTTTGTTGATAAGCAATTGTAACCGTCGATCTACTGTTATTTTTCGTCGTTTTGTTCCTCACATTTTTACCGACGATGAAAAAGGAGGTTCTTAATTCGACAAGTTACTGTTTATTTATTTTTTTAATGCTAATCCACGCTTAACTTATAACAGAGTAGATCAATGATTCTTTTTTAATGGATGGATATACTCTATAAACGGTGTTGGTCTTATAAGAATTTTGGACAAAATTCAAACGAAAGATAGGAAAACAAAAGACGATTCACTTACTTCTCGATTATTTTTTTCGTTAAAATATTATATATACTGGTCCATTTTAGAGGTGAATGTGGCTTAACATATATTCGACATTTAGAAATAGATAGTGAACACGTTATGGTACTTCCAAAATCAGGAGCTGAACAGTTCATGAGCTATAAAAATGTATGAGGAATAAATACATCATTGGTCATGCTTTCCGCATTTATTGCTTAGATATAGTTTAATAAGAATTTTCAATGACGTTTAGATTAGTTTAAGTTAGGTTAGACTTGAAACTTGACTGAAGTCCTCAATTGAATTGAAAAGGATTCAAATTTTAGAAAATATAGACTCCAACAAAGAGTGTATTACTTTTTTTTTCAATTGTGTACTATGCTGTTGGCCATAGTGGTCTGTACACCGGGTTTTGGGGAAGGCAGAGCTAAACGAGCTTCTCCATGTATTATTCTTCAAACAAATTACAAACGAAAAGTAAAGTAATGTTTATGTCGACTTGATGAACTTTAACTTGTTATTTTGTTGAATTTTGTAAAGCCTTATGAAGCCATTACATCAAAATAACTTTGATTAGCTGTCTTGATTTTGTATAATCTAAGAATTTATTATACAATTTTTATACCTTAATTATAGTTTTCGCTTCCAGCGACAATTATGAATAATTTATATGCAAAATTATACCCTGAATTTCGTGAATTCGAGTTATGCGGTTATCGCCCCGTCCATCCTGCCACGTAAGTTCGGGATATTGCTGTATACATTTTAATTGATATATTATGATGATTATATAATATTTTTATTTAATTCAGACGACAAGATTTGAAGAAATCTATTAAAATGAAATAAAGAAATAATCAATGTCAATGGTTGTTTACAAGTGTTCTGGGAAATAGGAAAATAACAATTATATTTTATATTTCCACAACTTGAACAAATCGATACTTAGAAATAATATATTACAAAAAGGAAATTTTATTTCGAAAACTCATATAAATGACAGGTTAAAAACCATTTATTGATTATAAAATACTTTTAACACTACTTACTTGTTATGGGTTTCTGTTACAAATAATAGTTTTTCTTGTTATAATAGTAATTTAATTAATCGCAGTAATTATATAACAACAATAAAAGCCGGATGATATTCTGCGAACGATGCGTGTGACATGCGCCACTGGTCCAAGTTTCTTTGTATTTGTGTACGGATGAGCAGACAAGTCGAAAATATACAATAATTCTTTTGGTATATATGTACACTGACTAATCAGGCACCACTTTTTCTTTACTTTAAAATGTATATGTATGCAATAGTCAACCATAAAAAAGCTCAATTTTATGTTATAAAACAAAGAAGTGCTTAAAAAATCGTGAGAAAAAATGATTTCGATTAATATCGACATTTATTGGTAAAAAGAAAAGTGCCGTTCATTAAACATTTAATTTTTTTGCCACCGAACTATAACTGTGAAAATAGCAGCAAATAGAGTATGGATTATTGGAGCAAAAATGGACGTTATATTTTCAAACCAATAGATGGGATAAAAGTTAATCTATTATTTCCGGTCGTCGAAAGAATTAATAATAGATTTTCATTTGGTTCATTTTTTATTCAACAAAAAAACATAGTCTATGTACATTATCAAGCTTAGAGAATAAAACGTATGTCAAAAAGCTATTATGATGGAATTGACGAGCAAAAGAATGTAACTCTTTTTTTTTAGGTTGTAGAATTCAAGAGATTGGTTCCTTTTTATCTTAAAAAGTATTGCTAAAAATTTGTTGCTAAATGCATCACAAAAGCGGGGACAAACTTTTACTTTTTCGCAATCACTTTTGACGTCAACGGTCCGCAACGACAGCTGGCCTCCACGTGTATAGTCGCCATATTTCGACAGCAATAAAATAGAGAGCTGTGTTGTGGTTGCTTAATACAAGAGTATTTGGCGCCATGTTACATAACTTTGACCCCTTTCACTTATAAAAAACAAACAGATTTTTGTTTATAAAAAAATTAAACAAAAGTCTGTTTGTTTTTATTTATTATTAAAAAATAATAGTAGCTGTATATACTGTTTTATTCCCATATATGGAATTTATGGAAGATTTATATATAAATATTAATAATGACTTTACTTTATGTTTATATGCATTTTTGACAGTTATATAAATTTGTAGTAATATGAATTTTAGTTCATATTACTAGTATTTATTATAATTATTATACTAGGACTTGACGCGTTAATTACGCGTTACCTTAGCAACCGGTGAGTGACTATAAGTTTATACAGACCGATATGTCAAACGTATGGTAGTAGGTGTAATATTTATTTTATTAACTTAATGCAAGAATATTTTTTTAAATATAAACTTTAACTATGCCAAATTTCACACTATACCTTCGACAGCATATTTTTTGTAAAAATGAGTGCCAAATTTTGCGTATTAATATAATAGTTTAAAAATCGAGTTTTTTTTTGTAATTTTTTTAATATACGCAGAACAGTTACACACTTCCTTTTTTAATAATAGACACTGTAATTACCTACTTTAAAAGTCTATAATCTATTACGTGACATTTTATTGGTAACTACTTTGATTTAATGATAATATTTATTAAAAGTTCAAATTCAATCTGAGCAAAATGTAATATGATAAATAATTTATAAAATAAAATGTCTTTAAAAGTGATCGTTTGACACGCTGAATCATTTTGCGCTCGGAAAATTACGATTGTTTGTATAAATTTCCAGGTACAGCTTACAATCGTTTTACTAGAAATGTTACATGATATTACTATAGTTTCCTTGAATTATTTATTTTTTCAATTAGCCAGTTTCCGTTCGTGACATCGTCCATGTGCCTGCCAGACACCGGCACGTGAACGAGAAAATTGGTTTATTGTTCGAAATAGATACATTACTTTATTTATTTTTTTGTTTTTTGCCACCTAACAGGATAGTCAGAGAGAACCTTTTTTAACGTGAGGAAATCCTTTACGGATACCCGCCCGATTGGGGACTCGGACGCGGTTATGTGGGACTCCGGACCGGCAGATATGGGCCGTCCGTTTACCCACTAAAACCTCACGTTGCTCCTCCTCCACCGCCACTGGCCAGGGCCACGAGGACTTTAATCTTCCGTGAATATTCAGAGAGAACCTAGTATCAAGACACTCGTATACCCTAGTATCGAGACATTGCGTGTTGAATGGCGGAACTCAATGCCGCGCTTTGTCTTATTTGAGAGAAACAGATATAAGATATATCCATTCCCCCTAATGAGTATCACGCTCAGTCGTTCACAATCTGTCGCCGACCTATTGCGTTACAATGGTCTCATTTAGTAATGTTAATAGATATAATCATTATATTTCAATATATGAGAAGTCAAATTGTGCTACTGTAGACTTCTGTACTTACAAAACCTGTGATTAGTTAGTGCATATTTCTATTAAAATTTTAAAAGAAAAGCGGCTCTGTTTCTCTAATTGAAATGAACTAACATCAAAGTTCGAACATTGCATTTAAAAACGAAAAGTAAATTATAATCAATTTTTGACTAGGCACACGTAATTGTTATTTTATTATGGATACATAAATCCACCTTCACGCTTTTCCTATTTCGCATTGCTAGTGTCAAGACACTCTGTTCTCCATTTTGTACCGAGTTTATAGTCATTCCCCGATTGGGAATCGAAGCCACAAATCAAGTATACAGTCAGGCGATATAACACTGAGCCACGATGTCCCATCCATGACTTACATATAAATAAAAGCAAAAATAAATTTCATATGCAATCCTTACTAAAAATATTATATGAAGCGACGGTTAAATGAAAAACTTCTATTAATTCTTAATTCAGCTTGGCTTAAAATTTATTTGTACATTAAAATATCCAATAAATGACATACTCGGTTAAATCCTTAGTTAAACAGCAATTATTTATATTAAAAACTTAAATAAGATTGTACTTGTTATTTCTTTAAAAGCTCGAACATTAATTTACAAAAGCTTTGTACATTTTACAACAACATTAATTATGAGATCAACGTTTCGCAGTTCCTGAGCGGAATTCGTCCGACACGCGAATGTCTAAAGATAAACTGGATTCTTCAGAGAAAAGTTACATTTGTTTACAAGTGTTCGTATGAATACTTGCGGTACAGTTTTGAAGAAAAACCCATCGATGTTTCTTTGGCCCGTTTCTAAATAAATTTCAAAAATATTTATAATATAATAAAGTAGTTACAGAATTTATAGATGCTTTATGTTTCGTATGTAGTAAAGCTAAAGCTTTCGAACAAGATTTATATGGAAAGTTATTATTTGTAATATTTTTAAATATGGAACTTAAATTCATTAACCCATAACGAAAAGTGTTTTAATAAACGAGTAGTGATTAGGTGAGTAGAAAGTGAAGTAAGTAAACAACTTCATATTTATATGAAATTCAGAACATTCGAGATGAATATAAAATTTTACAATTTTTCTAGTCAACACAAAATTGTTATTAGTATGGAGTATTCAGTTACGCTCCATTTCTATGATAAACACAGATAATCAACGTAGTAGTGCTTCACTTTATTTTCCACATCAAATTTTACATATCTATAAAGACGGACGGAAGTAGGACCTATGCTTTGAATACAAATAGCCAAGTTTTCTTCTGCACAAATGAAACAAATTTCAACTCCTATACTCCGACAGATGAGAACAGCTTCACGCTGAGAGAACTTAGTGTTTAAGACACTCTGCCCTCTATTTTTTCAGTGAATTCTAAATATTGATTGATGAGCGGCGGAGCTCAACGCCGCCCTTCATCATACCAAAGCGGTATTTTCGTTACCGAATATAATTCAAATATAATAATACCCCTTGATGGGGATCCATTCAACTACCCTCGCGTTTATAGCCGAGTGCTGTTTCATTGTGTCCTGATGGTATTCACTTTAATTATATTTATATAATTAATTAAATTTTAATAAGCTCTAATGACGTGTGACCTACATTGGAGGTATATTATTGAATGTTGAGATAATTATACTCATTATTTTTTTATCGAAACATTTTAATTGCCTTGAAAACTAATTAAAAACTTGAAATTTATCCGTATTTATTGTCGTATTTATTTACAAAAAAAAAAGATAAATATTTCCGTGAAATAGTAGATTCTATTCGTATTCGATATAATTTATAAATTCCGACATGAAAATTAGACGAGTGAGTTTCGTAGAACCGCACACTGTTATAATAAATTATCTGGTATCGTAGCTTTTAAACTATTTCCTTGAATTTGCGACTTATCCTAATTTTACTTTTAGCAAAGAATTCTTTCAAAGTTACTGTGGTTGAGTTTTTTATTGCTAAAATTATTGTTTTAAAATCATAATAGCATTTACCCAGTGAAGACATTTTTTATGTATGAAATTTTAAAAGTGTTAGTTTTAATATATGTCGAAATTATGTTTTAACAACAAATTCAATTCTTGCCGCTTGCTTTTGTTTTCTAACTTTTCATACGACTATTTCCTACACTTTGCTGTTGTATGAAAGAACGATTAAACTTTTTATTTAAACTAGCTTATCCGACAGTTTTCCTGGCTTATCTATGAATAATCAATACGAAGTCATTATATTTTCTAAAATTATCTAAATTCCTGGTTATTTTTTTTTCCATAAAAACGTCCTACAAGCTATGAGGAAACTTGCCGGGTGAATTAAATCGGTAATGTGGTTCTCAATCTAAATATTCTGTATAATGATCGAATCGATGGAAGGAAAGATGATGGATGATAATTTACAAAAAATATCTTTTCCTTAATAGAAAATAAACAAAAAACTGAACACGAGTCAATCCGTTTAGAACTATGTGATATGCTCTTGACCCGAATCGCTTCAGCACTTTGCTACCGGCAACGTACCTATAGAATACACGTGCCGGTATTAATTAGTTTTATGAAATTTTTGTATTATTGATTATATATCATTTATTAATCAATTCTGCTTTTATTTTTTTTGATATATAAGTTATACAGCTGAACACTTGCTGAAGCTTGCGGTTTTTTTGCAAAAAAATTGACAGAACGGTAAAAATTTTAATGACCTGCCAAAAACACACTTTTATTCACGAAAACGCTCCATTCCTTTGTAATAGGCGTTTTATAAATCTAAATTAATACGAGACTTAAAAGATGTATGTATATTATGAGCGCGTAATGGCAGCGTCTGACTGTAATCGAAATTCATGTATCTCTGAGAGGTTTTTACTTATATTTGGGTAGCACCCAAATACTTGTATTATTCTACAAACAATCGTTGAGAAGAGAGAATGCTATAATATTAATTAATATTTTTAATTACTTTATAGCATAATAAACATTTTTCAAAGTTTTATTACCACACTTGGGAAATTAGAAAACATTTTTAGGAAACGTATAATTTTTTAACGCAGTTTCTTCATTTTGTGCTAACAACAAAAATAAGCATATAAGCGATCAGAGCTCTTGGACGGCTTTATAATTTTTATGTCTTTTAAAAACGTTGTCCAATTTTCTAAGTATATATTCAATAACACTTTAAAAATGTCAGAAATATCTAAAAACAATCGAACGAGTAGATTTCGAACCTACAGTCATAGTTCTGTCAAATTCGTTCCAATATGCATAATTGCATGCGAAAAAGAACAAAAAGATTTTTAAAGCAATTTATATTCACAGAATACATATTTTATTATTAATAACAATAAACTAATGATAGATGATATAAAATAATGGTTTATAGAAATTATTTTAATACGAAATTTTTAAATGGCGCTATAATTGCGAAAACACGTTTATATATAATAAGGTCTACCGTTAAATGAATTATAATTTAATTTTCATAGATTGACATCTGTTCTTGCTTGCTGCATTTCTGAGAAAAGCAACTGTTATTTCGCATTACAAAGAATTCGTTAATTGAACAAATTCATAATCTTATCTGCATCAAAAATCTAGCGTGACCGAAGTATGAGTTATTCAACTATTTATAAAATACATAAAAAACTTTTTTTCCGAATAGTTCGTTATACTAGCAGGCCGAATAGGCGCACAGAGAACCTAGTGTCAAGACACTCCGTTCTCCACTTTCCGCCCGAATCAGAGACATTGCGTGTTAAGGCGCGGAACTCAACGCCGCGCAGTGTCTGTTACGAGAGCGGACAATTGAAAAAAAAATTTATATAATTATCTTGCCTGAGTGGGAATCGAACCCACGACCATCGCGTTATGCTGTTATGCTGCTTTTATTTTTAGTTAAGTTGCCCAACAATTTTATAATGCGGCCTTCAATTATAATTATTTAGATACGTAAATTTCAATTTCATTATATCATTTCTACGTATTGGTAATCAATCAGGTTTCCTGCAACCTGTCCCGAATTTTCTATAATTATATACCTATTAAATGACCATTACATTGTTTTAGGACCAGCTGTGCCCGTAACGTTACAACACATATCCAAAATATGCAACCGAAGCCGAGATTGTACGTATTTTATAAAATTTATAATTTAATAAAAATTTTTGATTAAAATTGTTGGATATTATATTGCGGCTGGCAATATCTATTTGCTAATTGCATTCATAATTACTATCATTTCTATTGTGATTTTTTTTATCTGGGACGACAAGAAAATATCGAAGAAAATGTCTATGTTTAAATAATTTTTTTTTTATTATAGCTTTCAGTTATTGTGTGTAGTTTTATTTATCATACGAACCAAGTCTAAATCACAAATGTCAAAACTTAAATTACATTTTAAAGTGACTTACATAAAGACAAAGACCTATACAATGCAGCGCTACGGTAAGTATCAAAAGTCTTAGTTCCCTCGTTTAAGTAGCAAAATAGAATAACGAAATTAAATTACGAAGATATTGTATTAAATTTTACACTGAATCAATTTTTTATAGTGAAGAACTTAAAAAGATTTCCAGGAGCTAGAAATTCTTAGAATACGAGCATCTGCTTGCATTTTGTAAAGGTGTTTTTTGTTTGTATTTGGGTTTGCATAACTCATGTTAATATTTAACTTAATTTACATGATTTGAATTCTTATTTTTACTTTCATGAATGTTAGAATACATTTTGTTCTTATATTTTTTAAGTAATTCGAATAATTTAAAATTTAAATAGATTTCTTTTTCGACTGTATAAGTGAGGTAAGTTGGCCCTAGTGGCCACTACTGTGTCACCGGGTTAGTTTGGTTTGCTTGGAGACCTCAAGAGGTAACCATCAAATAAGAACCACAGTGCCGCAAATACGCCTCAGGAGACGCTCGGACCTCGGCTTGCGACACCGTTTGTAGTGGGGGATTATAGTGATCACAGTTTATTTTCATAAGTGTTTTTTTGCTTGCATTGACAATTACTTAGAAACCAGCCCGGCATTACAAAGTAAATAACTTTAAAATATATTCTGATCGAAAAGACCTTAGGTTATTTTAGTGTACCAAAAAGGAAATGTATTGAAAGTCTTAACAGTTCATAATTTCAAAGGTATCCAGCATTTTTGAGACCGCCCGAGAATAATTAGGGCCAATTGTGAAGTCATAAAAGGAAATTTACAGGTACATGTTGTAATGTCGCCATTTTTTATGAAACATCATACTTCTGAGTACAGCAATGGCCGTTAATTACGGTTCGTGGTAAAGACGCGGCCTGTCTGTCAGTAATCACTAATTACACATTCGAGTGTGCTTCGCCGAACAGTTATACGAGTAAAAATTCGCCAGTAACGTGCGTGGAATGCGCACTAGTTTTAAGTTAATCGAATACCAAAATTGCTTTGTGTACAAAAATATACTCAAAAGATTGTAGTAAACCATTTTGTTTGCCTTTTAATCAGCTTTTATTTAAAAAGCTTATTAAAGATACTATAAAAATGATTTTATACTTACGGATGGATTTATTTTTTAGTAATGTCAGAAAATGGACTGGTTTATTTATATTGTTTTAATTGTTTACAGTTAGTTGTCTTATTAAATAAATTATAAATAATTTACAGGTTTTTTTTGAAATTTTATATCTTTTCCTTACACAAATCAGTATATATGGCATGCAACCAAGTTAATCGAAGACGAATTTCATTTGAGGTCAACCGTCTAAATTTTAAAGCCTGCTATACACATATGAATGCAGCAGGATTCGCTTTCGACCTGCATCTTTTGGAAACCGTACAAGCACTGTGAAAATTAAATTTATTTTTACCTACTTTTGTTATTAGCATAGTATGTTGTAACCAGCGTATAAGAATTGTTGAATCGACGTAGGTGGATGTAGAACCAATGGCTTAGCGGTCAGAGCCCTTGGACGGTTAACAAGAAGCGCGGGTCCGAATCCCTCTACGCTCAAATTTTAAATGTTTTTATCGAGCTAAGCTAATATCATCATCAGCTTACGATAAATTGGAAAGAAGGTATATCAAGATAATAAAAAGATAAATTATTAGGAAATAAGCGCATATTCACTAAATGTCGTACTTCCGCTTGCGCTCCGCTGCTTCGTTAGATGGGAAACAAATATTTTCATTCACATATTAATGATAACACATAACCATATCCATGATTGGTAGGGTTGGTAGTGGTGGGTCTATTTGAGCAGTGTCTGATTGAATAGTGATCGATAAATATAAATAATAACGTAGCTTGTAAGAAGCAATATTTAGTTAAACTGTTAATTAAATAAAATATGACATGTTTAGTTTGAGATATCGTTGCGCAGTGGTACAGCGTCGGCCAGTTGTCGTCAAGACAGCAATCGCAATTGGTCGTGGGTGAGATCCCAAGACGGAGGAACGGTTTATTTATATTATTTTCATTTCCTTCTGCTTACGAAGATAAAGTGCGACATTGAACAAAAAATTTGAAGCTGATAACTCGTATATAAGTACAATAGCGTTTGAATGTATATACCTTAAGACCGATTCAGTTAATTCTTACTAATGAGTTAAACGACTTACTGACAGATAACATATTGCATCTTCCGACGATGATGACTCGTAGTTTTTTTTAACAGTGGATTATGATTTCCATATAAATATTTGGTACAAATCATGGTTCTGTGAATCGTTTTGCCTTGGCAGGTTTAATGAAATCGATTTTATTTGCTATTGACGTTTCATTTGACGTATGACGTATTTTTATATAATAATTTAACTCTTTTAACTACTTTTGTTTATTTTTATTTTTTTGGACAAGGCAAACGAGCGTTCCGGAGACCTGATGGTAAGTGATCACCTCTGCCCAGGACCCCGTGTAACACCAGAAGAACTACAGAGATGTTGTCGGCTTTTATGGAACATAGACGCGCTTCTATGTTTGCGAATACAAGATATCAGTTTTGAAGCCATTGTTGAGTTTTGCCTAAACAGATTAAGCGCGTATAGTAGCAGTTACGTGTAAGCTAAAGCTAAAGTACATAAAGTATATAAGTTTTTTTTCAGCCTGAACTAAGGCCTTCGGCAGGGCAGAGCGGAAGTTAGTGCCAATGTTTTGCATTTATAAGATAGAGGTCAGTAATATATATTTTAGGCTATTATATAATTTAAAGATGTTTAATGTAATAAGATCTTTAACTTTCGACATTTTAGCCCATTTTAAATAAAATCCATATATTCCATATATTTATTTTCGACAAACAACGCTACAGAGTAAAGGTTTTGATTTAATTGTATAAAGATAATTGACCACTTTTTAGTGCATTATTCTTATCCTCCGATTGCATTATATTGCATTATAAATTATTTTACACATTGACACACTATGCTAGAACTTATCAAACTACTTGTCTTACATACACATCGTGTTCACTAACCAATATCGAACACGTTGAAGCGTTGATAACAACATTTCACAGAATCAATTCCACCCCATTTATACGAGTAATTCTTATCACATTCTAAGAATAAAAGATAAAAATTCCAAGAATGAATACGATTGATATGTGAAATAATTGAATAGCAACTTTATCTTGCTCTCTTATCGAGTGTCATATTCTTGTAACTTCAATCACAGGACGGGTCAATGACTTGTTTATGATTTAAACAATGACCTTGTAAAAATAACTTTATATAACCTATACTGGTCACTGGGAAGGTTACGCTTTTTTCCGCACGGTATTTTTTCCATGATGGAGAAGGTCTAGTGGGAGGACACTTCATTCTCCACTTTCCGCCTGAATTAGAGACGTTGCGCTTTATCTTGTTCATCGGAGAGAGAATGGAAAAATGAAAATAATTGAATTATATATTTTGTTAACATTTTTTTTAAGTGTTATTTCCACACTAAGGAAATTGAAAAAGACTTGAAACTTGAAACCGTTCAAGTTGAACGGTTTTCAAGAGGCGCGGGTTTAAATCTCGCTGCGTTTAAATTTTTTATATGTTTTCTAAATATGTCTAATTGAATTATAATAATTATATAGAGAGGAAATCGAACTCACAACCAAATGAGGCTACAATCAGTCTGTCCCACTGTGTCACGATGGCCTCCACTTGTTATAATGTTTATATAACACTTGTCCTATTTCACAATATTTGTTGTATACAATATTTCAATAGATAAAGAAATTATTTTTTTTCGAATTATATATTTTATAGAATTATTTTAATATGTGTCAATCGATAAGGGAAATTAAATTCTCGGCTTTACTACAACGCGGACTTTTTGTGAGCGATCATTGTTATAGAACACTATTTTATATATCTTCAATAGTTTTTGCACAGCGTGCAAAATTATTACTTTTATGGGCAACATTTTGTAACCTTTTCATGTACCATATATAATGATACCTTTGGTTATCAAAATGGAAAAATGTTATTAAAATTTAGGTAGGGTTCTTTATTTTTTTGTCTAATTTACTCAGTGAAGGAGTAGCTTTCTAATAGTAAATAATTTGAAAAAATGGTTTATAGAAAATATTTTTTAAAAGTGTAAAAAACTTTGATATATTTTCGGTTATAATATTAATATAGAATATTACTAGTTTATATTATATTATTGGCTTAGATTATATTAAAGTAACTATAGGTATCTCTAACGGTTAAACATACAATAACACTTTGTACTTGTAAACATTATGGTGCAATATGTATTTGAATTTCCCGAAGGGCCAGAATCCTTTTGTATCATACATTGGAACTGAATGACTACCGCGCGCGTGTATTTATTTTGTAACGCGAATATTTTCATTTTGTTATATCTTTTAAGATATTTGTTTAAAGTATATAGATTTCGGGGCACAAATATTCTATATTAAATTACCGTTCTAACAAACATTTTAGATATAAATATACCATATGGATTAAATAAGCTTCGCAAAAAGTCATTATTTTTAACCTAAAATTTGAATAGTAAAAGCTGTCAAAAGTGGGATCATTTTCTCGTCTTTTCATTGCTGCTCCACTCCTATTAATTGTACCGTGATGTTTTACATTGGATATAGATATATAATCTAATAAGCCTTCCTTGATGAATGGACTATCAATTTCTAACTCAACACATTAAGATTTTTTGAATTCGAACCAGTACTTTTTTAATTAATTAATTTAATAATTAAACCAAACAAATAAACTCTTCAGCCTTATAATATGTATTATTCTACTCTATTAAGTCTTTGGTCGTTTTTAAAAAAACAATTTTTAAGAAAGGAGCCTCCATAATTTTGATGATAAATGATGAGATGAGAATTATGTTCTCTAAAGTTGCTAAAAAATGTATATTTGTGTAATTTGAGTTTCTATGCTCATAATATAAATCTTTCGGCGCTTTCGGATTTATAACGTTGCATTACAAAGTACAAATAATAAAATGTTTTAGAGTTTGAAAAAATATAGTATATCTAATTCTAGCTAGGCTACCCTTGTTAGTCTTTACCTGTAAATCTTCTGCTTACTTACATGACAGATATCTGGAATGTATAGTAAGATATAGAATTATTAATTTGTTCTATCTAGAAAATAGGGTTTAATTTAAATAGGGTTTAAATCTGGGTTTAATTTACACTAGAAGGAATGGTTATATTTTAAATATTTTCATTTCTCCGCTCTGGTAACAGGACAAAGCGCAGCATTGAGTACCGTCACTCAACACGCGAAGTCTCGGATTCGGGCGGAAAGTGCAGAATGAGAACGGAGAACTTGACACTAGGTTAGAACCTAGTGTCAAGACAAATAGATCTGACTACCCTGTTTTGCGGGAAACAGCGTGAAACTGTTTATCACAAAATACTGTTTGTTCTGTATTTCTGTATTCTGTATTTTTATGATTTAATGGGATTTGAACCCGCGCACTAGGAAACCGTTCAAGTGCTCTAACCGCTAAGCCATGTGTTCTATATCCGGCTACGTCGAAATACTTATACGTTTATTATAACTTATATTTGTTAGCATCTCTGTAGAGAGATTTTAACAAATTTCTGCTACCCAACGGACTGCTACTTGGACGGTTTCCACGAGGGGCGGGTTCAAATCCCGCTGCGTTCATGAGATGTGTTTTACGATGTTCCAAACATCATACAACTAACTAAGCGAGTGAAAAGCGCATATCAAATACCACTTCTGTTATCAAAAACTCATTTAGCTAAGCTGAATTAAATTCGCACACAGAGATAAGACCCTAATATTTTTTTCCAAGAAGGATCAAAATTATATATGAACACATTTTCCTTAATAAATTAAATTTGGTTGACTTTTGAAATATTCTTTTATCTTCATGGACCCCCAGCTTATTTTGGACCCATGCAAATATTTTTAATTTTAAATAATCATTCGATTTTGGGCACTTTGACGCAGTGGGACAGCAAACGCAACTGACTGCAAACGTGACTGGTGTGGGTTCCATTATTGTTCGATTATTAACGATTCCAGGGGAATTGAAAGGTATTTAACAGTAACAATCGAATCTATGTTTATGAAATGCTTTAGATTCTAATTGACAAAACAATAGATTTGACCTATTTTATAAATTTTATATCAGAGATATGGGCTATCTAAAGTTATATGGAATAAAATAAATTTACCTATTTATCAAAGTGCTAAGCGTATGTAAATACTTTTACCGTTAAAGTACCGATATGACGCAACCGTAACGTAATGTAACGATTGCGAAAGTAAATAAATATAATATAAATCATACGCCATTGTACATTTTTCCATTGGAGAATGTATTTTCTTTTCAACCATCGGCATTTATTCATATGAATATATTCAACACACTTTTTTAAAATATTTTATTTTTGTACGTCTTGATTGTAATTTTTATTGAAATTGTTTTTCCTTATGGTATATTTATATATGACCCATACTTTGCGGGGTAAACTAACTCTGATTTAATACCCCATTTCATAATAAAATGTAATCAGACTAAGTATATGCAATTATACCGGGATACAAAACAGCTGAGATGTCGAATTTAGAAAATAAAATTAAAGCTAAATATATAATAGATATAGATTGACCCAATACTATATGTACGTATGTAAAAAGTTATGAAAAAACATTAAATATTTTACATATTTATCAATATATGTGTATAACAGTTTTTCTTGACTCACTGAGTGACTAGAAGACAACGCACCGCCGTAAGCTTAAAATTTCATAAATCGGGAACTCAAAGGAACAAAACTTATAGGGTTCCTGAAGGAACTAAAAAAATTATTGGAAAATAATATAGAAGTGGCCTGTAAATAAAGCTGTGACCGACAGAGATTAGTAAAGCAAATTTTAACATATAAATTTTAACATAACATATATATTTAATACTTATGCTTTTAACGGTAATTAATAAATAATTTCGAGTATAAAATAACGACAAAATCGCTAGTTTAATATTTCACATTTATGGGATTTGTCAATAGACATATTTATCCAGGTTTAATAATGTAATTTTTATATAGTACCTATGAAACGCTTACAATATAGATGTTTAATTTTTTTTTTGTGGCGTTGGGCTTTTTGCCATTGAATATGTCAAGAAATTGACGGAAAATGAAAAAAAATCACAACTAAACTCTGTCCATCTTATAACGTAAAAATTACCTAACAAATTTCTGGGTTTGGACAGCTCCATGCGACGAAATATCAAGTGTTTATTAAACACAAACAATGCCCTAAGGCTCCTTTGCATTTGCATCTCGTTACGATAGTTTACACGATATTTCGAAGAAAATACGGCTATATGGGTAAACATAAGGCCATATGATAATGAATTCTTCGAACCGAGAATAGCCACTAGAAGCCCTTTGCGACATTTTCAATGATATTACCGTGAAGTGATAAGCGCTGTACGAGTAGACATATTGTCTCTATATACTGTGACTAGCGACCGCTCGCGGCTTCGCGCTGTTTCGTATTTTCAGCGGCGAACTAAAAAGAAATGGTCCAAGAAAGTAGCCTATGGTGATCCCTACATACTCTATATTTCTATATAAAATTTTATCACAAACTGTTTAGCGGTTTGGTAGTGACAATGTCACAGATAGACAGACAGAGTTACTTTCACATTTATAATATACTAATATGGATGTTGATGTAAATTGCCATTTAATTAATATTAACTTTCTTTTAGTCATAAATTACATATTTTAATTATGGTTATTTTTTTGAATGATTATTGTATGTAAAATGTTAGGAATGAATGTACATACATATATTTTTTAAAATTTTATGTTTAAAGTAATATTCGGAAATTGATTATTTTTAAATAATTTTCATTTACACGCATTGTAGCAAGACAAAATGAGCCAATGTGTTGCATGACTCAACACTCAACACGCATTTAAGAGGAAAGCGGAGAACGTAGTGTCTAGACACTAGGTTCTCTATACTTATTTTAACATTTTTTTAAAGTGTTATTCACTTAGGAAATTTAAAAACACATATTTAGAAAACGTATAAAAATTTGAACCCTGTTATGCGGGATAACCTTTGGAATAAAGTTATATGTAGTTCTATATTAATCCATTCTTTTTACTAAGATAATCATATTTAGATTTGTGTGTTTTATTATATATATATACTGATATAAAAAAATAATGTAATGTTATTATAAGTATATATAATGAAAGGCGTTTGGACAATTATAACAAATTCATTAAAAAAAAAATTAAAACTGTTTTTACTTGAAGTTAAGATCAAAATAGACTAGACTGAAGTCTAGACTAGCCCCAGCACGAAATATATTTTTAATGCGTTTCACAACAATTTCAAAGAAGCTGATTTGAACAGGCGATTACTTGCTAGGTCTATTACATATTTTACGTAAGAAGTTCGTAGTATTCATATAAATTATTTTGTGTTTGATATTTCGGGGAAATCGTACCATGTGGTCAAATTATATCGATCCTGATAATAACGTACCTTTTCTGTGAAGTAATGGGAACGAACGCTACCAAGATCATAAAGGATTTTAAATATATTTATTGGACATAAAAAAATTTTTTTTTATTGAATTTTAATATAATAAGTAATAGATATATAATATCGTCATAGCGCAGTGGCGAATGATTATATTTAAAATATTTTTACTTCTCCGCTCTAGTAGCTAAGACATAGCGCGGCCTTGAGTTCCCGTATTCAATACGTGATGTCCAAAAGATGTTCAAGCAGAAAGTGGAGAACGGAGTGAGGAAGTGTGGAACGGAAAGTGGAGAACTATTGATGATACAGACTAATGGTCTGCGCTTTCTCTTGGCTGGCTCTTAGCTCGAAATCCTATTGTTATATAAAATCTACATTTGAAGAGCGCCCATCATTATACTTCTTCTATACTTAGTATAATAAATAAAAAAAAATAACCTATTAAGTCACTATATATTTCAAACACATTTAATATTTACAATTTTTTTAAAAAATCTTAAGAAAACTATAAAAAGTAAAAAGAAACTGCAATAAAAATTAATATCTCTCTAAATATTTATATTATAATAACAACTGTTATATTATCATCCTCCGTATTCTTGAGGAATCAAGACAATCCGTGCTTTGTTTTCCGCCCGAAATCGAGACATTGCGTGTCGAGTGGAGGAGCTCAACGCCGTGCCACGTGGCCTTTTAAATTTAGTAACTTTTTTTAAAGAAAAGAAGATGAACAGCTTCAAGTTATATTCTCATCATAGTGGTCCTGGCATCCTTGCCAGGTCCATCAAACCTGATGTCCTCAACCGATTTATGCTGTAAAAATATTGCACTTCACATATAATATCATCAGAACCGGAGATGCACGTTGATTGATGTCAGTCAAGGTTTTTTTAAGTACTGATTTTGTTACCGTCAAACAATAACGTGCGTATAGTACTTAATATTTTTATATTGTCAAACAAAATTATTTAGGTTTTATCTGATATCTTGATTTGTTGATGTAAAACTGTTTCTGCGAACTGCCAAGTAATAAGGTATTTTTTACCTGCTTTGAACTGTTTAATATTATTTAATGTTATTGAATTTTTATAGTTTTATTCTCGTGCTTTTTAAAGCTTCTGGCTTGGCCTCTCGTAGCAGGGTTGTCAGAGAGAACCTAGTGTCAAAACTCTCCGTTCTCCACTTTCCGCCCGACATTGAGACATTGCATCAAAGAACACATCATTCGTATATTATTACTCTCTATGCTAATTAATCTATATGACAAATTATATAAAAATGAGCTTACATTTTTTCATGAAGACGGAGAGTCTATCGTTACCTATATTTTTTTTTAAACATTCATTATATGAGTTTTAGTATAATGATAATAATTAAAATATAATCATTCCACCTAGTGGAAATCGAAACCACAATCAATCTAACTACAGTCCAGCCTCAATTATTTGATAATTTAAAAGATATGTAGGTATTTAGACTATAAAACAAGTTCAGAAGAGGTTTTTCGCATATAAGTGCCAATTCATTTTATGAAAAAATGATTTTTAATTTTCATCATAAATTGATAAAAGCCGTATTTATCAATATTTAAAACTTTATATATTATAAGTACCAAATAACGTTAATTGTTTATCAAAATGTTTTAAACCGTTGATTAACAAGTACTTATAAAAACTCTCATATTTTTATAATATTAATAGGGACTGTTTGTTATTATTTTAACAAATTTTTCGTGCTCCCGATTCTTATAGTCTCCCGATTCTTATTGTCATCCTTACTTTATGCAAATATTCGTTTTATAGAGAGAACACAAATAGAATAAAACAGGTCATTGACAGCTCGTGCTATCAGGTATATATGCATATACATAGGGATAATTGGGGTAAAGTAAAGAGGTTAAGTCTACTTTTTAACTCGTTTTAATGTTAATTACTATTTGGAGTTTATTAGCTTAAGAGTAAGTTCTTTCTCCTTTGAGTGTAAACGCAGATGACGATTAGCTAAAAATCTACATAGATATTTAAATAAAAGCCATTGTATCAAATTAGATGTATTTCAAGTTTTTAATAGTAGCTGCAATGTTTTCATAATCTTTTTCAAACATATTTTGCAAATTCTGCATTGGAACGCTCTTGCGTTACAATACTTGCGGACATAGTGTTTCTGTATGAAAATCAACAAGCGTCCCTGCGTTACTACTAAATATATATATATATATATTACATGGGGACACGTAAGGGGTGCTTTAAGAGGTGATCGTCCCATGAGTGGTGTTGTAAAAATTTTCACAAAAGCTTAAATATATTTTAAATTCAGATTTAAAACTTAGTCGCTACGTCAGAACACAATATCATAGAAACAAAAAACTAGACCTACAGTTGGTAATATGAATGAAATGTTTCATTCAAAAACGCCGAAACTTGAAACGAGATGTAATCTCGACCGCGTTAAAAAAATAAGTTCTTAGTGAATGAGAACTACGTGAGATTGTATGAATGGATGGAAAAAAAAACATTCTAAGTCAGATAAAGAAGATTTTCTTGTTTTGAAACAAGAAAGTGACATAAAACAAACTATGTTTAAATATAAGCTACCATTGTATTTAATAATAAAATTGTAACTTTTATGTTGGACAAGAGCAGTTTCTCGCCCGCTTTTCTCAGTACAACTGCCTTCCGAGCCGGTGGTAGCTTTATGTTCAATCGACGATTCAAGAGTCTATATGAATAAAGGTTATTTTGAATTTTGAATAAATGTACCTAAATATATTTCACATTTAAAACAATTTTTCTTAATTACTTTATTAGTTCTCAGTAGGTACTAATGCTGTAACTGAAACAGTACCTATTAAAGTCACAGTCAAAGTCAAATTATTTTATTTAAAATAAGATTTCATTCTTCATTCATTCATTCATTCTTCATTTTTTGAACGTCAAATAATTTAATTTATTACTGGTTCACTAAAGTTAATGCCTCAGACCTGAGAAGTACAGGCGTAAGAAACTCAGCGGTCTACTTTTTTTCCAATCAATTATTTACATATTTATTAGTGACAATGATACCTTTGAAATAGGCTGGAGCGAGCATTCGCATTCATAAAATCGTTAATTAGGTCATAACCTTTAACACACAAACGTCTTTTTACATAATAAGTTCTTTGATTTTCGCGATTATTACACATTTTGAAATGAAACTATTTTAACCGGATTAATCACTTATAATTTTGGTATTCGAAAATACATTTTTTGAACCCGACGTTTCGAACACTTTACAGTAGTCCGTGGTCACAGGTAGACTCCAGTCTACCAAAATTATACGCGATTAATCCGGTTAAAACAGTTTTATTTCAAAAAGTCTTTTTACATTTCTTTTAAATTGTGATATTGAACATTCTCGGACGTTTTCTTGGATCTTATTGTAACAGCGTACACTTTGTCATATAAAAGAGTTACGGATTCGATGCAATCGAATTACAAGATTGTATATTATATATAAATATCCGATCTGCCTCGGCTTCGCTTACTTACGATTTGCGTCCTTTGAACATTTATATCCTTTTGAATAATACATTTATTGGAATATAAAACCTGTTTTAGTTTGTAAAACTTTTCGTATAAAATTGAAATCACTAGGTGTCTTGTAATACTTTGGTTTCTAAGAATTTGAATTATAAATACTTTAGCAGAATTCAATGTGCTGTAACACACAAAATTAAAAATAAATGCATCATTTATAGGTCACTTGTAAGGAAGTTTAAAAAAAAGACTTGCGTCTAGAGCTCCATGTTTTATTTTTTTCGATTTGTTTTATTTTCCAGAGAATAAGAACCCTATGAGTATTCCTAAGGTTCTAATGCTTACTTGGGACACATTCGCAATATATGCGAAAATATTCAAAGCTAAAGAAAGTGCAGACGTCATTTTCATTTTGACATTACAACCTCAAGAAAATTAATAATTTAATGTTAGTTATGAATAAGAAATGCCAGTACATTTGGTACTAAAATAAAAATGAAGTTATTTATTATTTACATTTCGAAGAAGTTGGATCGCTTCTAGCCAGTGTCCGATTTAGACATTAAATGTGACGTAAATTAGCCTTAAGTGGAAATTGATATGTTCGTACATTCGTTCGTACTATTTAATTGATAAATTATACGCCCAACAAGGCAACTTTATAAGTTAATTACATTTAATTTCAACTTTAACAATATGTTCGTATACTTGTGTTTAAAATAACTATGAAACGAATAAAAGTGCCGGACTGTAAACGCGATTGGTTCTTAGTTTAATCCTTCGTCGGCTAAATAATTGTATTTAAATTAATTAACATTCGATTTTGTTCGGAAGATTAGTATGGAATATCTTATCTTGGCTCGGACTATTCCCTGTACGGGAAAATGCATCAAGTTTTTTTTATTATCTTATCTTAATATTCTTTAAATTTACCAGTACCGGTACATATAAAAAATTGTATTCATGCTTTTAGTTACGCCATTTAGCAATGTTTCTGATCAAATGGAGAGAGTAGAACAAGAATGACAGGAGCGCAAAGTTATATCATTAAGAATCTAACAAATAGGTAATAATTTTAAGTTATAAGATGGGTTCTGAATACCTTATTATATTTCTCGTTTATTAAATAAGTAAAGTAAAAAAAATAAATGGCACAGTGCGTCTGACTGTAAACGTGATTAGTTATGGGTTCTATTCCCACTCGAACAAATCATTATATTTAAATTTGACGCTGCGTTCAACGCTGGATGTAGAACGCATGGCTTAGCGGTCAGAGCGCTTGAACGGTTTTCAAGATGCGCGCGTTCTAAACCCGCTGCGTTCAAATTTTTATACGTTTAGTAAATATGTTTTTTTTCAATTTCCTAAGTGTCCGATTAACACTTTAAACAATATTAAAAAAAAAGGTTTGTGTGACTAATCCTGCTATGCGGGAAAATGCCTGCTAGGCGGGCGTGTAAATATGTAAAATTATTATATGAATAGTACGAAAATGTAATTTATTTATTAACAATAGAATAAAGCGATCATGTTTCAACTTCGCCACTGCATACTATACATTCTTAAGGCGTATGATGGCATAATAAAATTATAAACAATGTTCACAAGCAGCTTACACCACTTTGTTTGCTAATTATGTACGTATCGTAAAGAATAATCGATATTTGTTAATGTAATTAAGCGGGTACGTTCGCAGAAATGGGCGAGGATGTTAATACCTTTATTGACTCGTATAAATGAAAACAGGATTAACTTTTCCTGTGTTTGTTATTTGCTTTGGAATAAAATAATAATATTAGATTCATTCTGCGTAATAGTTTCATTCTATTGTTTGTTTTTTTTTGTTATTAATTATTTATCATAATTAAATCTATAATTGATATAACATTGAATTGAATTATTTAAATTTTATTAATATACACATCTCTATTTTGAGTGACTGTTTTAAATAGTTGAGTATATAGGTGTTTCCGCCAGTTCTGGATACTGTAATAGTGTAGGTCACTCTAGAAATAGTATATAACCTTAATTGACTTCGCTCAGTTCCCCGGATATGTTCTCGTATATGTATGTAATCATGGGTATAATAATGGCTTTCTAATAGCTTTATTGAGCTACTGATATGAAATTCTTTCTAAATACTCGATGACTAGCAATTTTTTTGTTGAAAATGAATAAAAAACAAAAAAAAATTTCGAGTTCTGTGCTTTTTTTACAATTTTAAAGTGAAATTTTATTCACACACTTAGGAAATTGAAAAAACATATTTTTAGAAAAGGTGTAAAAATTTTAACGCAGTGGAATAGCGCCTCTTACATTAAGATGCGCGCGGCTTCAAATCAAGCTATGTTCTAAATTTTACAAGTTTTCTAAAAATAAATTCTGTGCTAGTTTATCAAAGTATAAATTACATAATTCGCCCATCAAAGAGGTCGTAAATGTAGTGTATTCTAATTGTTTTTGCTACTAAATTACAAAATTATTTGCCAAAAATCTACGGGACCTGTAAGGTACATTATGAAGAATGCGAGTGTGACAGTGTGTACTCGATAATATGTGATACGTCATATCAACAAAAATATATATCTAAATAAGTCTCAAACTAAATTTAATATTTCATACATTTTAAATGCTTTTAAACGTCACTACGCATATATTAATTATGTAGACCTGCTGTCTGCATGTTTGGGTATTTCTATAGACTTACCTCATCTAATTTCCCATACGTCACGACCATTATACAATTACGTAACTTGACCTGAAGGAAAACTTACCCTTTCTATGAGTAATATTATAAAATATAATGACGTCAACAGCATATAAACTAAGGAATAACGTGACGTATAAATTGACCATTCAGATTCACTTGACCCTGTTAAATGCAAGAGGATTTGTTAATAACATAATTACTATAATTGTCCATGTTTTGCTCATCATCTTCTTATAAAATTGAATAAAACAAAACATATTATTTTGACATTTCATCTGTTGTAGATTTTTACTTTTGTATGACAGTTGAAACACAATTTGTTATCTGTGCAAAGAAAGCTATACCTATATAAAATTGATCAAAAATGGAAGAAAAATAAACAAAGGATAAGTACTAATTAAAACGTTCTTCACTTTCATATACCTTAAAATGTCTCTAAACTATTGTTGGCGCAACTCGAGATCGTGCTTTATCGAACTGGATCAGAGAAAAATATGTATTTCCCCAAGAGGTATATAATTTCACGATCATTATGAAGACCACCGTCTTATATGTATATAATAAAAAGTATATAACTGAACCTGAAAACACAGTAGCAATTGTATTAGTGCCTTAAAACCAAAATAACTATCATTTAGCTAGACCTTTAAATACCAGTTTATTGTAACTTCCCCCCTTACCATCTCGTATCTCCATCTCATCTCCCATTGTATCATTCCAAGCTGACCGAAAATTTAAATATTTAATTATACATAGAGTCAGTATTAAACCGAGGTAGAACAAGGATTGTTTTAATTCGTAGTTTTAAAGTTAACAAACCACACAATAAATTATTTTATTTTTGTTGATCTTTACACTTTTTTTTCACATAGCAAAGTAAACAAAGAACGAAGAGTCAAGAGCCTATTTTATATATTAAATCCCAAAAAGATAAATTAATACTTTAATTACATTAATAAATAAAATATTTTAACATATTATTCTAATCTAGTGACTTATCAAGAGAAGAAATTTAATTATGTAGAGATATGATTTCGCTATGCACACTTTGTTTAGACAGACTGAGACGAGGTTTACGAAAAAATATCAAATCATTGCTATAAATTAACTACTCAGAACTTGCTTCGTGCTTCATCCCGTATAACAAGGCAGAAAGAACCTAGTATCAAGGCACTTCGCTCTCCGTTGTCCAGTTGAATTCGAGACGTTACGTGTTGAGTGTCGGTACTCAACGCCGCGGGAAATGAAAATGTTTTAATCATCATGTCTTCCTAGTGGGAACATCGCTGTTAAGCCAGACGCCATTCCACTGCCCCAACATAGCCTTTTTATTGAGCGGTAATTCCAGAAAATAAGCTATTATACCAATACCGAGGAAAACAGGTAAAATTTGTCTACGTAAGCCGCGACACAGAAACCCATATTGCTATATCGTAAAATGATGTAATTGGCACAAAATTACACAATATGGCATGAATGCGACTTATGAGGAAGTGATTCATAATTAGTCTTAGGTAATAAATCGGAATTAGATTCCGTATTAATTTATGAGGAAAAAGACCGAGTAATTTAATTGTTATGCAATTACCAGTTTTAAAGATGAATATTAGCCTTTTGCCCTGTTACATTATGGTTTATCCTGTAATTGAGTCACACATAGTTATGTTGGGTCTTTTCCTGTTTTTTTTCTCCGAATATTATTTAATATCTATATCGTAACAACCTTTTTTTATTTTTTTTTTGTGACGCTGGGAAATGCCTTTTCGCAGACCGTCCGTGTGCAGGCCCTTGCGGAAACGGACGTACTGTGAAAAGACTCACCGGCAAGCATACCTGATACTACCCACTAAAACCCAAGCAGAGAGCCCTCTCCACCCCGGCGAGACGTTGCAGGAACGCTTGCGCATACTACTACAACGCCTCGGTGGACGGCCCACCTATATGCGGGCCTTTAGGGTGCTCCGGGGTTTCTTAGAGAACACCCGCAGCCTCGATGACTTGCAGGAGGATCACCATGACCCTCCTGCAGTAGCTCCTCTAGGGTAGGGGGAGTTGGAGATGCACGTACCGTCTTCTCCTCACTCCTGGCCTTCGACGGCGGAGCGGATCTATATTCGCCTCGCGCACCCGCTCCGCGGCCTCCTTCAATGCGGCAACTGATTCGCAGAAGGAGACCAACCCTTCCGCCAAGTTTATATATATATATAGATCTAGCAAAAAATTAAAGACTTTCATACAAATTTACGAGAGCCCTTAGACCCCTTAATTTATCCCAGTCGCAAAATCTGTTATACGTTATGCTTACCATAAACTACCTCCCTATGAAATTTCACGTTTCGAAATTTAATAGATATGTAAATTTGAATATGACTTGATTATTTAAATTATATGTATAAAAATATTGTCCAATAAATGTCCGTAAATAAATAAGTATTAAATTCTGGAAGTCCCATTTGTTGACTTCTAAGTCGTAGGTATTATATCTTCTAAGAAATAAGAATTATAATGACAGACATTCAATATGAATTATAAAAGGTATCGTTTAAATCTTATAATAATCGACTTTTACGTAACAAAAATACCTCGATATTACCTGATTGGGTATTTTTTATGTATGGCTTTTTGCTTTTAATTAATTAATTCTTATATCACCTATCATAATTCTTATATAATTAATTAATTCTTATATAACACAGAGTGTGTTACTCCAAAACTACTAGCAGGCAATTACAGGCGCGGTTTCAAATCCCGCTGCGTTCAAATTTTTATACATTTTCTAAATATTTTTTTTTAAACATAATCTAATCGCGCATATCCTGTTTCATAAGTATCACCTGAGAGGGTTTTAATCTATAATCTTCGTTTTCAGTCAGGCTCATCTTAAATTGTATCTTTTCTAATTACACGACCCATTTTTATAATTACAAATAAATTATTAAAATAACCATTTTTTTTCGTATCATAATAGCCATGACAAAATGACTAGTGCGGTAGGTATATTGCCGTTTCTAAAGTCAGTTGTATAGTTTGAGAATGTTGTATTAAATAAGATAATTAAAGGTTAATGCGGCCACCGTGACGCAGTGTGACAACGTCTGTTTGTATACGCTAGGGTTGTGGGTTCGATACCCACTAGGGGGAAAGAAAGAGCGACGACGACGCCCGTTCGGCGACACAAGCCGTGCCCCGAGCCCCGCAGGGGGCGCCCTTGCGGTTGTCGACCTCCTCTCAAGCAGCCATGTAGTGCTAGAATCTTGCAGGGACAGAGTACCCTCTTCCCTCACCCCCATTGCCATGTGAGTAAAAGGGAGAAAAAAAATATATATTTTTTATTCTTAGAGCCTATAGCCTCTAAAATTACACTACCAAGGTCCAATGAATAATTTTATATCGCAACAATATGTAAATTTATGCACTTTGTTATACGGCCGCTTGCGTTTTCTTTAGAAATGGTTGTTGGCCGCTAACATTTCCTTATAATCACAATCAGACTTCCTGTTTTGTCATCGTAACTTATTTGCAAGTAGTATGTTTTATTTAAATACACAGTCGCTTAAATAAGGCTAAGTCGTTGTGAGAATGTAAAACAGTTATAATTTAATAACGTCTGTAACTAAAATATATACGTGGTATATGAGTAAATATTCAAAAATGTAATAAAAATTTGCGTCGTAAAGAAAGTAAAAAACTTAAAGAAAACAAACATGAAAAACTAAGATTTACGCTTCAATATAATTCATCCGCCATAGTGGCACAGTGGGACACTGAGTGTAAACGCGATTGGTTGTTCGATTTTCACTCGGGGGAATATTTTAAATTTCGAGCGGATAGTGGAGAACGGAATGTTGTGACACTAGGTTCTCTTTGTCTACATATATTTTTAGTGTTTTTTTCAAATAATTAAGTTTACAATAAACATTTTATTATTAAATAATATAGTATTATTAATAATTAAGCTAAGCTAAGCTAGCAAATTCACTCGAGTTTACTCTACAGTTCCGTTTTGTAGAGCATGTCCAAGTAGAAAGTTATTCGGAAATTCGAACAGTTAACTAAGATGCCATTTCATAGTAATCCGTTTATAGAAAGCCGATACATTCGCAGAATATCGCACAATACTGCGAGTTGTTGGAAATACTGCCTTCCCAGTAGCGGTGTAGTTACCACAACTGAGTGACAGCTGTATCATTCAACTGACATTTATAATAATATTACTAGCATAGCACGGTAGAGAGATAAGCTAGTGTCAAGACCCTCCTTTCTCCACTAGCCGCCTGAATTCGAGATACTGCGTGTCGAGGCGCGCTGTATCGTTTCCGGAGCGGAGAAATTGAAATAGTTAAATTATGATAATTTTTGCGACTAAAAATCGAACCCACAACCAATTACGATTACAGTCAGACGTTGTCCCACTGCGCCCTGATGGCCAGATGTAATATTCTGAAATATTATTGTAAATAGGTTATGGTGTACTTTATTTTTATATAATCCGTTCTAAACGTCGAAGTAGGACGTTATTAAAAACGTTTGCGTTCCAAGTGTTGCCTACACATCACTTATATTAGCACATATCTAGCATTCAGCACTCGAGAGAAGGTTTACTTATATATTTTTATATATATATATATATATATATATATATATATATATATATATATATATATATAGTATATCAGTATATATGCCGCGTTTCTCTTTGCATTGTATCACTGTTTAAACAGTGATACAATGCAAGAAACAATGCAGACTTATTGCTGCATAGCAGTACTCAGAGAAAACATAAATATCCCTTCTTCATTTGTTGTCCGAAATGGACACAATGCACGTTGAGTGGCTAAACTCAACACCACGCTTTGTCTTATTAGTGCTCTAATGGGAAATAAAAATATAAAAATTAAAATATAATCATTCCCCCAAGAGGAATGGAACCCACATCCTATGCCTTTACAGTTAGATGCTGTCTGATGACTTAAAGCAGCTTATAATAAGTAGGTATATCATAATAGTATGGTCTTTAACTTTATACATAGATATCTTCTCCATATTGCCATCGTACTGAACCTGGTCCGAAAACTAATTAATTATATTACGAGATCGGTATTATATCAACGTATATAATCACATCATATACCGTAGATACTGAAAGGCGGGCTCCAGGTAATAACTATTTAAGCTTGTTTCTATTGTGAACTTATTATTATTATTACAGCTTCACACTTTTTTAACCTACTTATTTATCTCTACTTTCCGCCCGAAATAGAAAGATTGCATTTTGAGTAGCGGCTACTCAACGCTGCGGTTTATCTTAGGTACCAGAGTGGAGAAATTAAAATGTTTTAAATATAATCATTACCCCGAGTGAGAATTGAACCCATAAGCAATCGCGTCTACAGGCAGACTCTGTCTCAATGAGCCTCGATGGATACGAGGGACGGATGGATAGACTATGACGTGTTTTACAGCAAACAATGGTTGTGAGTTCGATTCTCGCTCAGGCATTTCTATGTTATTGCTCAGTCTAGATACGATTTGGTATATTATGATGTATGAATGGCATTTTAGTTAACCGTCGAATTTCCAAGTAACGTTCTACTTGGACGTACTCTACAAGCATTTTTTACAAGCTAAGAACCATAAGAGCGGAAATAGTGTGATGCTTCACTGGTTCTCCCTACCTAGTGCTTTCTAGTGTAGCATTTAGCTTTTAATTAGGCGATGTCTTGTTATTGTTGGTTGGCTTTCCCATCGTATTATATACTGAGAACAATATTGTATGCATTAACATTCCAGTTGATACAAGGAACAAAGGATATAAATAATAGTAGGAAAAAAGCATATAAAATATAAAAAAAACAGTATAAAACTATGAATGCACATATATTCATGAATAAATAATTTCCAATTAAAGTAGAATAATAATATATAATTTTTAAAAAAATTGTCTGTTTGTTTTGTCTATTTGTAGGTACGTACTCATCTTTGGACCTACTGGACGGATTTAAATGAAAGTTCTTTTGTTAAGCCTGAAAGCCTGGACCAGGACTTAGGGTATAATTAATTTCGAAGACCAGCTCAACTGTAAGAAATAAAGCAACAAAACATCAACAAAAGTGGTTCAAAGAGATTACCGTTATCAGTTGACATATAAAAAATAAGGATATCTAATAATAATATCTAATGAAAATCTATATTAGTCTAGCTAAATTAAGCTAACTAAAATTAATAAATACCATTAAGAAAAACTGTGCAACGCGAATAAAAACTTTTGCATTGTCATATAACAATTAAAGTGTGTAAAACCATAATTTTAAAGAACATTAATAGATCATTAATAGCTCATTAATAGATAGAAAAAGGAGGCCAAAGGTTGTCCTTTACGTATTAATACAATAATTTAAAAATTATAGATATACTTTTCTCAGTTCGAGCTTTCTTATCTATTTCACAAAATGCAGGATATGCATGATGATAAAAAAGAAATCCAAATTCATGTGATGACACTTAAATTGCGGGAAAAATGTTGAAATAATAATCGACTTACAATATGTTTTCATAATTACTTACAAGGCCATAAATCTATTTTTTCCCTACCGAGAATTTTATCGAGCAACAAACTATACCTAACTACAGCAAAAAACTGATATTTTAGGAATTTCATTTTCGGAGTTTCATTTACAGATATTTTAGGAGTTTCATTTACTAGAACCGGTAAAGTGGCAACATTCATTAAATTATAATTTTAAATAAATAAAAATATGATAGCGTATAACTAAAAATGGACATTTAACAGGGAAACCACTGGCTTCATAATTAACATGACAAAACAACAAGTAACAAATAAAATTCCAATTCCAATGATTATATATATTTAAAAAAAAAAAAACATTTAGAAAACGTATAAAAATTTGAACGCAGCAGGATTTGAACCCGCGCCTCTTGAAAACCGTTTTCAAGAGGCGCGGGTTCAAATCCTGCTGCGTTCAAATTTTTATACGTTTTCTAAATATATATTTTTCAATTTCCTTAGTGTGGGAATAACACTTTAAAAAATGTAAACAAAATATATTTTTTTTTAGTTCGACACCGACACCATATACCCTGATTTTTTTTTACTCTGTGACTGTTTAGAATGAATATTGAAATTAGTTGTATTTCCCCAATATTTCAATTAAGACCCATTGCTATATTTCAACACGCAATGTTTAAAAAAAATAGGCCTTTTGTACCCAACTAAACAAAAGGTGTGTAAAGCTAAAAAATATATTATAAAAAAAATCTAATTCCCAAATTCATGTACACAAAACTAAAAAATACATAATATTAAAAAAGAACTGATAAGAAAAATATTCAATTCTTATTTAAATCCCAAGGAGCTCTGTAAAAATTAAATGGGCCCCAACTGTTGATCTTTGTATTAATTAATTTATTAAGAAACTGAAATATATATAAAGTTATTAAAATTTTGTAATTTAAAACTACAAGTATACGCTAATCACCTTGAGTTATGAAGTTTGAAACCTCATATTTCTGATAATAATACGATACTTACATTATAGTATTATTGTTAAACCGAGTTTTCGACCTAAGTACCGACATACATACGGGGATACAATTTATCCTTTTCGATGATGAAGTTCAAATTGTGAATTTGAAATTTAAACCTATGTGGGCCATCGTGGCGCTGTAGAACTAGTGTTTGATTGTATACGCGATCTTTGGGGGTTCGATTCTCACTCAGGGGAATGATTAAGGGAAGTACGGACAAAATGACCAAACATGTTTGTAAAGAAATTGTAATAAATCAACAACAAAATTCAATAAAATCCTTTGTTCTTTTTAGTTGACAGTCTCTCATTTGTAGTTGAAAATGTTTTCTCGTATCTTCCTATACTCGTCCTCCTCGTATAATCCTTTGATTATAATCTAAAGTTACATTCTTATTAAGAACAAGTCGTCTAAGAGTTGCTTGAGGAACATTAAATATTAAGTTTGTTCGCTAATTCCCCATAACTTGCATGAATTTTTGGCTCCATGACTGCCGATTAGTTTTTCTTTGATAGTTTCTAGGCATATCATCTATGAATATATATTAATAAAAGATGTGCGTTATATTAATATAGACATTACGAACAAAATGACTATGTCATATAAGTAGGTAATTTTAGCCAAATGTAAACAAAAACCATTCATTATATTCTAACATCTAACAATCATAATAAATTTGCTTTAAATTACAGGCTACTTTTACACTTTATCTATTTAAAAAAAAATTTATCACCAATGACAACTCATCAAATAACCGAAGAAAACCACTTGTAATATAAACTTTTGTAGGCACGATACAAAAACGTGTTTCTCTGGCTAATCGAACTCGAATGAACCAGTATTTCGCAGTATATAATAAATAATTTTGAATTAAGCCCTAGCCCAGCCATCGACGCCTTAATGGGCATACTGACCGCACTGAGGGAGAACAAGGACCCCACTCAGGCGGTCATGGAAGGAATGACACGGATGCTCCGCCACGACTGAGCTCCGTGTCACCCACTGGAACGCCAGGGATTTCCCACCTTTACCCGACCCATGAGTTGCTGCCGCGGCCGCTGATCGCCTAAGCTGGGCCTCCCACGAGTAATCGTGGGTCTCACCCGGCTGGGTTGATGGCCCGGGCAGCACATGACTCTATTCTCAAGGCCCAAGAGGGCCTCCCCAACGACGCGCGCGTCTTTACGCGCGATGAAGACCTCCATAGCCAGAGGGCTCAGCCCTGATGCTATCTCCCCTCACCCCTTGCGGGGCGAGAGCGATGACTAGCGGAATAAGCCCTAGTGGGCTTATGTCATATTTTTCGTAGGTATATGTCAACTTGTCTCTATATATATAAATTATTTTCATTTCTTCGATCTAGTAAAACAAACCGCATCGTTGAGCTTCGCCGGTGGAAAGTGGAGAACGAAGTGTCTTGACATTAGGTTCTCTCTGAATACCCTGATATGCGGGAAGAAACGCGAAGCTGTATTAAAACTAGGCCGGTATGCAATATTATAGGTAAAATCGGTAATATTTTTCAAATATTCATTAACATTTTGAAATATCATTCGCTTGGATTATAACCATCGCACACTAAAGCTTACTTTGCAAACTTTCATTTTAATAAATCTTTATTAAATACAAGGGAAAGTTATGAAACCGTGTTTTAATTTCAATAATTTAATTAATAATGTATCTTATATAATATTTTTAAAGAAATATTTATTTAAATTATTAATTTAATTAAAAAAATACGACATTGATTTGATTTCATCGTGGCGCAGTTGGATAGCGTTTGACTTTTATTTCCAAAAGAGGGCAAACGAGCATATGGACCACCTGATGGTAAGTGGTAAAGGTGTCTGTACACTCGACGCTTGAATGCCCCCAGGTCGTAGCGTTAAGAAAAAACCAGAGATTCCTCCTCAGATATCATTTCATAACTTGCATGTGCGGGGGGAAAATGATCTCGGGGCACGCACGTTAGATGCACACCTTGAGTCGAGACATTAGTAAAATGAAGGCGGTGGCACCAAATGGTATAGTACCTTCCCCCATTGTAGAGACTGTAGAATACCGACAGAGAATCAACATCTCTCCGTATGCTCAAGGATTCTAAGGAAGCAAGGAAGGATTGTAAGACTATAATTGCGATTGGTTATGGGTTCAATTCCCATTCGGTGGAATGATCATAATTTTAGTTAGTTATTTTTCTTTATCTGCTCTTGTGAATATTCAACATCCAATGTCGCAGTGTCTTGCCACTGCTATGCAGGAATAAAAAAACTAATTTGAAATAATGAGCTATGTTATTGACGCGGCAGATTATCTATTTTTATATAAGTATATGAAAATTCCATTAACTTTTTACAAAAAAAACTAATATTTTTTAGTAATAAATAAAAAGAAAACTGCCTACGAAAACAATATCCGTTTCCATTTCAAGTCAAGCACAATCTATTTACAAATACTTGCGTTACAATGTTCTAAGAAGTAATTATCGTTTATTTCGATCACGAGTGCGCGCCGGCGCCGCGACGCGCGACACTGACGCAGTTACGAGCAGTTCGTTTTGCGTAGCTTTTCCTACGCTGATTCACTGTTGTACAATATGAATTATAATTACTACACGTAGAAAGTGAGGCCATTGCGGCACAGTAGTACAGCGATAGCGGGTTCGATTCTCACTCGGAGTAGTGACTATATTTAAATGATTTTCATTTCACCGCTTTTTTAGTGGTCAGTCCGGTCTTAAGCAAGACAAAGCGCGGTGTTTAGTTCCATCGGACGGAGTGTCTTGATACTAGGTTCTCCCTGACTACCCTGCTAAGCGGAAAAAGCTATGTAGAAAGTCATATACACGCATATACGTTAATTTCTATGGCGAGTGCGCCATTAATGTTATCTTGCTACAGGAAAACGGTAAACGTTATTGGTTGTGTATTCGATTCCCACTAAAATGATTGAATTTCAAATTATTTACATTTCTCCGCTCTGGTCAGATAAAGCGCGGCTTTAAGTTTCGCCACTTCTGTTCCGACACACACGCAATGTCTCGATTTCGGGTTCAAAGTGGGGAACGGAGTGTCTTGAAATCAGGTTCTCTCTGGTTATGTGGGAAAAAGCGTGAAAAACAAAAACGTCGAGTGGGCACTTTCAGCTAATTATATGGCGCTTATTTCGTGACTTGTATTTTTAAAAGAGATTCGTGTTTCGTGAATTCTCACGTTTTAACACAACTAAAGTGATAATAAGTATTTTGATATTCGTTGTTTTTCCCATTTGCATATATTTGTTTTTTAAAGTAAGATAAAATTTAAATTGGCTACATAATACGTATTCGATTTTTTTATTTTAAAGTGTTAGTCAAACACTAAGGAAATTGATTGTCTTTTGTAGTAATTCAATTCTTTAAATTCACCACTGCAGACATGAGTATATAAAGTTTAATCAGAAAAAAATGCAAGCTTATGTTGGCTTGCTCAATTAATACCGTAACCGCTAACTTGAAAATAAAATAAAAAATGCGAAATCATAACATATACTTTTATATACTAAGAAAAGAAGAAACAAAAAGCCTTAACTTCAAAAAATATAAAATAAAATAAAACAACGTTTACAATTTAACCATATCTATTCGACTAATCGCAGCGAGCCACGAGCATGGTCCATCTTCCTTATATGTCACAACCCACATACGTACATATAACGAGATGCCTTGAAGCATTAAAACAAAGCAACTTACTACAGAAATGTTACATATTAAGCAATTTTAGATAAAAGCAAGCACGGAGCTGTTTTTGACATTCATTAAGTGTTTTCAAGAAGCGCGGGTTCAAGTTCCGCTGCGTTCAAATTTTTATACGTTTTCTAAATATGTCTTTTTCAATTTCCTTAGTGTGCGAATGAATAAAACGTTAAAAATGTTAACAAAATATTCATTAAGTATTTTGGAATGAAACTGTTTTAACGTTTATATTTTTGGTATTAGAAAATATATTTTAGAAAACCCGACGTTACGAACACTTTACAGTAGTTCCTGGTCACAGACAGACTGAGTATACCTGCTTTTCTAAATTGTAGTTTTAAATACCAAGAATATATGCGATTAATCCGGTTAAAGTAGATTTATATTAAAATGTGAAAAATCGCGAAAACCCAAGGTCTTATTATTCACTTCATTCAGGTCATGTTTTTAAGCTGACATTGGTTATTAGAGGCCACCGGTTGTGAGCCATCAGAAGAATTAAAAAATATATTTAGGAAACGTATAAAAGTTTGTACGTACCGGGACTAGAAGCTTTACTAGTATTTTAGTGTAGCATTTTAGGAATATTTAAATGATTTTCACTTCTTCGCTCTGCTAAGAAAAATCTTGTCCTTAAGCTCCACCACTCAGCACGCAATATCTGGAATACGGGTAGAAAGCGAAGAACGGAGTGTCGTTAAATTAATATCTCTCTGACTACAATTCTTAGCGGGAAGAAGTTACTAAACTGTTGCTCAACTTCCACCAGCCAGCCTTGCCACCTAATTTATATGCTTGAAAATATTTAAACGTCTTCTTCTAATTTATTTTTGAATACCAAATCGTTATTTATTATATTAGTGCGAAGCAGTTATCTTCAAAGATTCCATTAACAAACCTAAATAAGATATTTTCCTGGAAATCTATTAACAAACGTAATATTGAAATCAGTCCAAGAATCTTATATAAAATAGCCAGAAAATATCAACTCTAGTTGATATAGTTTTGAATGCAAATTGTTTTAATGATTGTCTCGAAATTCAAGAATCTCTATTTAAAAATGAATGAAACATTGTAGCTGATGTTATTTTAATATTTAGGTGTTCGCTCGTCACAAAGTTGGAAGCTATTCTCGAAGATTGTGACGCGTTCGCACGTCATGACTTGGAGACGAAGGTCGGCGGAAACCAGTCACGAGGTCAGGTCCGAAGTAATGTCTGATATTTAGAAATGTGGGGAATTTCCCTGCAATAAATTTTAAGTTACAATTTCAAATCGTAAATTTAGCTTTCTTAATTTTGGGTCTTTATTTGTGATTTGTGATTTTACGTACAATTTCAATTTCTCAAATTTCATCTTTTGTTTTCTCGGGTTTTTGTTATCGCATTATTTACAACTCTCAAGTATTTCTAAATTTGGGTTTTTCTCCCAAACAGATGGTCAGTTTCTATCGACGAACTTTATGATCCATGTTTATGACTTAAGACAAAAGGCCCCAAGCTTGGGACCTACCCACTTTTGGGGCGGTTCTTACCCCCACCATAATATGTACCGAAATTGTGATCGCCACGATTGGAATTGATTTCCAATGTCAGAACAAGAGTCATCGACACTCTTGTTCTGATCTCCAAATCATTAACACTCAACTTGGAGTGTTATCACGATTGTCTCCTGTTCGTTAGTCGAGTTGAGATCCGCGTTTCTTTAATGTTTATTTGTAATTTTTTGATGGAGTCTTAAATAAATTGTTAAATTAATTCGGTGTTAGTTGGAAGTTTTATTCTCGTCATCTTGTCACAACAGAAAGTTACGCAAGATCACGCATATGAATTTATATTTGAACGTCTGGCGAAGTTCCTTTCACGTATGCAATAGCAACGTTTTAATCTTTGGTAGGCTAAGTGGGCTGATAGTTTTGTTGATACCTAAAGTACCCTAATTGGTGAACGAAATTGGTTCTACCTCTATGAAAAGTGTAAAAGGTTTAATAATATTATTATCACAAGGAGACTTATTTCTTAGTATAAGAACATCTTTAAAAGACGTGTCAAATGAAAAACAACTTTAGAAATTTTATTTTTTTAGATATAATACTCTTAAGAATTGTTTTTCGAGTGGGATTGATGTTTGATGCATATTAATGCCATAGTGGCGCCCACTCGGGGGAACGATTATATTTAATTTGTCTTAATTTCTCCGCTCTGGTGACAAGACAAAGCGCGGCGTTGAGTTTCTCTAGTCAACACGCAATGTCTCAGATTCGGTCGGAAAAATAAAAAACCCACTTAACGGGGGATCGATCCCATAACCACTGCGTTTTCATTTAGGCATTTGCCAACTGCACTAACAGAAATAAGGCTTTCTATAGATTATGAATGAAAAGCTATAATTTACTTACTTCGTAGTTCTTAGTAGCATTCATAAACAACATAAATCAATAAAGTTTCAAAGACAAGCTTACCGTCTGTCCTACCTATAATAAACTTGTTAGGTAAACAGCTTTGGACGGCGACATTTCACATTTAATATTAATATTTTTTCTTTTTTAGTTTCATAATTTTATAGCTGACTTTTCTTCAATTACAATACAAGACCTCACCCCGCCTCTCTTTGTTCTTCCTCATTAACCTAAATCATTTCTGTAAACTAATTTACAAAAGAAAAGGTTATAGGCAGTAATGAGATAGTGGATGATATAAACAAAAGGTAACTGTCTGTATTTATATTGATCCGTAAGTAACTCTTAGTTAGTGAGAAAGACCAGCTGTCTTTACAATAACTTAACGTGGTTATTTCGTGTTCCGGATATGTTCCGATAGGTTAAACTGGGAAATCAAACTGATTTTTCCAAAGTATTATATTGTTTTTCTATGAAAAATTGAGCCAAAGTACCAAAAAAAACAACTAATTTTTATAATATAAAAATATTATATATATTTGAGACAAATATCATAAAATACCCAATACTTGTTTCGTTATGGATTATTTATTATGACTTCTGAAGAAGCTCTTCAATTAAGTCATGCCTGTACATTATAATATACGAAAAATACCAAAAATTAAACTCACCTCATTCCAGTATATTTTAATTATGACGAATTTCGTAATCCCGCATAATTTTCGTGAAAAGGAGTCCAAAGTTAATTCACACATTCATATACAGGCATACATTTTTAAATAATATTTTTTCCCTTTCTCGACAACAAATTTCAACAATTGCTAGTTTACAATACTTAATAATTTAAATTACACATATGAATGCATATGTGTTATGATACTTAGAAATACTCGTAGCGACGTTCCACTCAGTACCCCTGTATAGGGGAGCAATTTTACAATTCGTAGAAGCACGCGACAGTCAATTGGATATTTAGAACACTTCCTATAATTCGTCGTGGGAAGCACTGACCGATGTTAGCGTTCCAGTGGCGGAGCACCTTTCCGACGAAATCATTTTATTGTTTTGTTTTTTCCATGAACTTTTTAAATATGTTGACATTCTATTCAAAATTAAATGTTTTTATTTATCACACTTGTATTGTATCATTGGTTTTGTATATTAAACTCCATTATGTATTAAAATAAATACTAATCGTATTAAATTTTTTAAAATTTTAAAGTGTTATTCGCACACTAAGGAAATTGAAAAACATATTTTTAGAAAGCGTATAAAAATTTTAACGCTGCGGGATTCGAACTCGCGCCTCTTGGAAACAGTTGAAGCGCTCTAACCGCAAAAATTTAATAGTGAGACTTAGATTTTTTATATTATCAGCGTTTTCATTAACATGACTAATGCCAATAGTTATTTTACAGCTTCACGCCTTTTGCCGCATAATAGAGTCAGAGAGACTTAGTGCCAAAACACTCCGTTTTCTACTTTCCACTAGAAATGCCTTTCTTGCGTATTGAATGACGGCACTCAACGCAGCATTTTATCTAATGGTACCTAAGAGAAGAGCAGAAAAATTTAAATATTTTAAACATAATCCCGCCTCATTCCCCCAATTGGGAATCGAACCCACAGTCGTGTTTGAAGTAAGACGGTGTCCCACTGCGCCGCGATGACCACACACAATTAATACTAAAAAAGTCCTTAAGGTGTTTTATAAATTAAACATCAAAGTTTTGAAGCCAAAGCGTTATAAACAATAATTTGTGTGAGATAGAAAATAATCAGCTTTATTACTCATGCAAATATTGATATAAAATAAAAGAACGTGAGTAGGTATTTAGTGCATGATTGCAATATAAAAGAATATAATTATTATAAACATTCACAGAAACATAATTTTCAAGAATTGAACATTGCTGCAATATTCCAAGAAAATTATTAATTATACCTGCCTGTTAAATCAGACACTAGCAGTTGTACTAATATTCTATGAAGGTTAAGTTTTCAAGCAATTCACTTAGTTTTTGGGTTTTAATATATTTAAATATCTAGTATAACATATTCGTTTTTAATATTTAAAAACCTGAATACTAATGTATAAAATATCTGCATTGATATGTAATTAAACAGTTTATTAAGAAAAGGTATATAATTATCATTATGTGTATACTAAAAGTAAAATATTTTTTTATAATGATAAAACTAGCAGTTATGAAAAATATACTTAAAGCCAATATATGAAAAGATATTAATAACACAGTTTGTATGTGATCAATGTCTTTTAGTGATGGAAGATGTTCAAATGTACTGTGGTTAATAATTTTGTAATTTTTTTTTTTTTTAAATCTATTTTTATTTAGGGTCTTTTTATGTAATAATACAAAAATGTCAGCCCCATCAATTTTGTAATTAAATCAATATGTATTCATTTCAAATTACACAATCAACATATTATCTTTTAAATTCTACATAGTAGAGTCTTTGGTGACAAGAAAAAGCACGCAGTTGAGTTCCGCCACTCAACACGCAATGTCTTAGATTTGGCTGAAAAGTGGAGAACGGAGTGTCTTCACAGTAGGTGCACTCTGACTACCCTTATGTGGGGAAAACGTGGAGTTCTATAGCACCACATAGAAGCAAAATGTTAAAAAACAATGCATTTGTCAAGAACCATTGGCAAAAAAAAAAACTAAATATACATTTACTTTTGATGTTAATTAATTAAATGTTGCACCGCAATGAAAATACACGTTGAATGCGAGTTGCCCAGTTCCGTGGAAGAGCACCGGAAACGCTGTAATTTACCCGCCATTAAACCGCATGTATCGCGGAACAATATAAAGCAATTATTCACGCCATTTCAGACACAAAATTCAGTCATAAGGGCCATAATAGTGTGTGAAAATATTTGAAACTAATGTTTTACCTATGCTATTCCCTGTACGTACAATAAGTGTGTATTTACCAAGGAAAATAAGTCAATGTTAATCGTTATTCTAAAGAAAAACAAATTTATTTATTAACAAAACAACAATTATATTTTTTACAATATATGTTATACGTTTTTTCTCTCACAATCCAACGTCAACAATAATTTAATTTAATTACTTAATAATTTCTGTAGTACCAATACTGCAAAGGTATTCTTCAATTAATGCTTTTTAAAAATTAAACAGTACGGCGAACTCTTCGTCATTTGTTTGACTTTGCGTTTCGATGTGACTAAAAAATAAATATTTATTAGAAATAGCATTTCTACTCAAATAAAGATAATATACGAGTAGTAAATATCTATATAATATTGTAAATTTGAATTTCTTATAAAAGAAATTTGTTAAAAGGTAAAAAATACATGAACAAAAGATCTTCAGATTTTTCGACTTCCTAGCTTGTTCCCAGTTCACGCACGTTTCGGAAAAACCATACTGATACAAATATGGCTTTTACAGATTTAACATCCTATACAATTTAATTGTTTTTGTAAACAATTTTTTAAAACGCCTATTTTTTACGTATATGTATTTGGAATCTTATTTAAAAATAAGCGCGGAATAAATGTAATATTGGAAGCAATATAAGCTGATATAATATTATTTTATTATACCAGGGATTGGAATAGGGATATAATATTATTTTATTTTATTTTACCAGCTAACAGGGAGGATTACAACAAGGCCCACATCCAGAGCAACAGCCGCTGGGGCCGCACGGCTGGGAATACAAGCAGTAGCCGCCTCCATGCGGCCCTCCCACAAAACCACCATAATACACAGGCATTTTAAAATTTAAGTATAGTTTTGTAAGCCGAAAATTCAAGTAAAATATTTAAAATAATTTATTGCAATGTTGACTTTCCTTTCAATTGGTAAATTTATATTTTTCATTCGAATAAGACACATTTAACGGCTGGTATTTTTTGAAATATCGCCTGATGAAAGAGGTTGAATATGAAAAAAAAGATTAAAAAAACGTATTTGTATTGTAGCCGGACGTCAAAACCTTATCTACTACTTGATCTGTAATACACATAGGTCATTACAGTTAACGCATGCCAGTTTCACTTTTTACATTTAAATAAAATAAATTGTATGTCAAATATGGGCTTTGATGATTAATGAGCATTCCTAAAGGAATTTGTGGTTATTAAGCGGTCACTTTTACCATATTGGATATGCTAACTAGGCAATTAGCGAATAGTATAAAATACAGCTAAAAAGTATCCAAATATAAATGTTTAATTAAAGCCTTACTAGTAGACTCGTTGGCGGGTAAAATTATCAGTCGCCTTTACAACGCATATGTCACTTTATACAAGTGTGAATGTGAAGAAAAGTGTGTATTAATAATAATAATAATAACATTGTCTTTTTGTACTTTTTTACTGTACAATTTTTTATTTTGCCGAATTTCATATGTCTCTATTGTTGTAATTTTCTTATAAACGAGTAAACTATAAAAATAATAGTACTGATTTCATTATATGTCTTGTGTTCAAATTCGGCAGTATAGTGATTTGAAATTGAAATATTTGCACCTCTATTTCTCTAATAAGAAATTCTTGGTATTTTGCTAGTATAGGAATGTGGCAGTGACGCATACTATATTTTAGCTAGATTGACTTCTTAACGAACCAAGTGCGATAAACACACAAAAAATCATAAATAAAAAATTATAATTTGTGGGTTTGGATTGCTACCCGCCAGAAGGATTATGATTTAATTATTTTTATTAAAAGAACGGCGTTGAGTTCCGTCACTCAACACGCAATGTATTAAATTCTGGTGGAAAGTGGAGAACGGAGAGTCTTGGTACTTTGCCTGCACTGCTACACCGGAAAAAATTCCAAGAATCATGATATGAAGAGATAGATAGATAGATAGATAGATAGAGAGATAGACAAATACAATACAAGGAACAGTATACAAGATTTTATAAGTAGTACAGAGTGTGCAAAGGCGGTCTTATTGCTGGTAGCAATCTCTGCCAGACAACCTGTTTTGAGAGGAGCATGGTATTAACTGATACGGGTTTCATATTGATAAATAAATTGAATAAAATATCGAACAATACAAAGGGACGAGCAGATGTTCAGAAAAATATAATGAGTTTAGTCTGCAGAAGTGGAAAGCTTGAGTGAACGCTATTGTGAGAGCTTTCGTGGAAGGCCCCGACCCTAATATTGAAGGATTCCATGAAATATATTCTGCAATGGATTTAAAGGCACGTAGGCCACAGTAGAGATGAAGTGCCCATATGAAAACTTGTATCGGTAAAGCGACAGGTCATGTTTTGCCGATTCGAAGATAAAGGTCAAAAGCCAACGTGGCTTGTGCTTTATAAGAATTTCAATCTCATAAGGATATCTTTTTATTCAATTTAATGTAAAATCCACATAGCGTCGAAGGCAGAGAGGACGTGTCATATCGCTGTGTTCTGCATTTGACGAACCGAATTCAAGACATAGTATATTGGAACTTAACGCCGCGCTTTGTCTTACAAGAGCGGGGAAATGTAATTTAAATATTGAACCCACCGAGTGATATTGAACCCACGACCATCAGCGTTTTCAATCAGACGCTGCCTCACTGCGGCACTATGGCCTTTGGGTTATAAATCTGATTTAATACACTTTTAACTAAAACTGTACGATTTACATATTATTAACAACAACAAAAAATTAACATATTAAATTTATATTTAAATAATATATTATTTAAATATAATATAATTTTAATATGACAATTTTTTTTTTATTTTTAAACCACAGTGTTTGTTTCTTATGTCCCTCAAGAAAATAATTTAATACCTACAATTGTGTGTTGTTATTTTAATAACTTAAATAAAAATTATATTTACTACGGCATGTTATTGAAAAGATTTTCTAGCAATACTTAACAATACCTATAATTAAATACAATTCCGTTAAATAACAAATTATGCTGCTTCTAGCGAAAACAGCAATAACAATATCGTATATTATGTAAAGTGTAAACACTTATACTAATACTTTTAATAAGTTTATTACTTTTAAAAAATAATTTAATTTATTTTATTTATCAGCTCCACGTTTTGCCCGCATAGCAAGGTAGTCAGAGAGAACTTAGTGACAAGACACTCCACCTCCCGTCCGAAATCGAACAAGTGGCGGAACTCAACGCCACACTTTACCTTAAGTGGAAGGCGGAAATGAAAATATTTTTAATATAAATCATTCCCCCAAGTGGGCATCGCACCCACAACCAATTGCGTTTACAGTTAGTGACCCACTGCAACGCGATGGCCTGTAATAAAGGAAATGATTTACTTATTTAAATTTCATATTTATTTTAAATCATACTCGTACTTATTAAATTTTTAAGCCTATCGAACGACAGGAAGTGAGTCAAAATCGCGATGCAATATTTTGCCTACATTTACATATAAGAATGTTAATAGCAACGTTATAAAATTTAAGTACATAACTAATAAATTAACAACGTTATATAAAAATTTTTTTTAAATATATCAGTCCTTTCTCATGTGCAATTTTCCAAAACGTCAAAACGCCGAGTACAATTAAATGCAGAAATACTGCAAATGATATGTTTAATACGAATTTATTGTTTACAGTACATACATGATACAAAACCTATTTAACTAATAATAAAAAGCGTATCAATTTTCATTGCCTAATTTAGAAGTGGAAGAATCTGATTTAATGAGGACAAATAGTTTGTTTTTGTTCGGACAATTGAAATAGAATTGTTATTGTGTACAATTAAAAACGCGTTTTTCACAGTTTAAATTCAAGCTGTTAGTCGTTAATTTATTTATTTTTCTATTATTAATGCTATATTTGAATATTTTTTTAGTTGTTTAATTAAAAAAAAGCTCCCTCATTTTAGATGTAGGCAGAGAGGACTTAGTGTTGACACAATCCACTTCACTTTTCATCCATATTTTAAAAATTAGAACTTAATTGGCGTTTGTTTTATTTGTTGAATTTATATGGTTTTTTTTCAATATAAAAAGCTGTATGTCAATAAATAATTCAAACACAGAGGTCTGTCTTCCGTATCTGCATGGGAAAATTATGGCAGGTCCATATAAAATCCACGCAAACGCAGTTGTGAGCGACAACTAGTTCTATATAAAATAAAACCATAAAAATTAATAACGTTTCTTCAAGTTAACAATGCAATAAGAAATGTATTGAACTTAAATAATATATGTAAAAAAAAACTCTTTAAAAGCTTATTATTGATTATGATTGACTGATTGATATTATACTTATTGTGTGCGTATTATTTGATATCGGTTCAATAGTCATTGTAAAAGAAAATATAATATTATAATGTTAACCGACCCAACAGACATCCTGCCTTAGTTATGAATAATCAATTAATATTTTACTATTTCAAACTTCTTGTTCTTTTCTTTTTTACAAAAGATCCACCTACAAAGTAGTAGTATTAGTTTCCTAAACTTATGAAAAACGATTTATGAAATCGCTAAAGTCGTACGTTCTCAAATTATGACAAGACGAAGGGATTAAATTAAAATTGAAATATCCTTTATTCAAATAGGTTTTTGCAAGCAATTTTATATCTTTGACTATTTGACATTATACATATTGTATAAACGTGTACCTTATTTAGTGCCGTTTATCTGTTTTACATCAATTTACTTCCTGTCGCTATCTGATGGTGAGACAGAAATGTACTTCCGCCGGCGCACCTTGCTCCCTCACAGACGCGTGCAGGTGCTGTTATTATTTAATACATGTTATTATTACATATTTAGAAAACGTATAAAAATTTAAACGCAGCGAGACTTTAACCTGCGCCTCTTGAAAACCGTTCAAGCGCTCTGACCGCTAAGCCATACGTTCATTGCGTGCGTCATGTATGTTTTTAAATTACCTAAGTGTGAGAATAACACTTTAAAAAGAATGTTAAAAACATATTATTATTTATTATACATATAGCTTAAAAGTTTTAAATCGAATTAAGTTATAATACATATTATATGTCACAAGTGGAATAAAGAAAGCACGATTAGCTCCCTGTGGTTATTTTACTGAAATATTTAAATTAATAACTTTGTTCTCCCATTCTGGTAACGTAAACAAAAATTTTACATTATTTAAGTTTTAATTTAACATATAATTAGTTCAACGTCTTCCTTGATTTATTCAAAATATGATTTTTGATTTCGTCACCTGTAGATCAATGACCTCAAATTGTATAATACTTGTACATCAACTAAAACAAGAGATATAGAAGCCACTTTAGTAAGTAACTATAGTACAGAGAAATAAAAAACTTGTTAATATATCTATTATATATAGTATTTATTCAAAGTGAAATAGTATTTGAAAGATTATAAAACGTGATAAACAACGAAATAAACAGCTTAAGCTCTAAAAGTGTATTTGGTGAGCTTTAATGCAATTACACTGAATCATTAGGAGAGTTGTTATTAAAACAATATTTCCAAGAAGTTATCCTCCGCGGAGTTTCTAACTAGGCTTACCGGGAACGCGTACACTTCGTGGAATTTTATAATGGCATCGATACGTTTGCACAATTTCCAATTGCTATTCTATTTGTAACACGTTTCGAAGTGTAAAACTTAGCCAGTTTATCTGCGATTAAAACTTTCAATATACATTTTTACATACATTTACTGGTTTAGGTGTGATAACGTTTTATAAATACTTTTACTAAACAGTCAAAAAAGGCCATCATGGCACAGTGGGATATTTTTTAACTGTAATTTTAAGGTTTTGGGTTCGATGTCTATTCGAAGATTCTATTATTTTTCAATTATTGTCATTACTGCGGTTTGGTAAAACAAAGCGCAACGTCGAGTTGCGCTTCTCAACACATAACGGCCCGAATCTGGGTAGAAATCGGAGAATGGAGTATCACGACTCTTTACGACTGAGAGAGTCATAGTCGAGTCGAGTAGTCTTTTCTTTTTTGACTCTACGTTATTTTTGCCTACTCAGCTATGCGCAACGATGCGTGAAGCTGAAGCTGTCAAACTGTTGTAGAAAAACAACGAAGTTCGCTTATTGTATTTGGATTTTCAAATAATATATATGTTAGGATGGATCGGATGATAAATATTTTAATAGCAATTATTATAAACTTTTCTAAGTCATAAATAAAAAAAACGAAACTAAGCCGTAGTTTCCATTGTTTTTGGGAAATAAACATCTAGACATACAGACACACGAACGAACGTGCATTATGAAACAGCCAATATTTTTTTTATTAATCATAATATCTTTAGAAGATTTCATCGCAGTGAATGTTAGCCATTATAAGATAATTTCTTTACAGCTTTTACCTTTCTCAGTATTTATAATGCGTTGTTCATTATATGGAGTTATTAGTGTTACTATTAAAAAAAAAAAATATCATTACAAAGAAATTTTTTCCTTTACTATTTAGATAGATAGAAACTTTATTGCACACAAATACAAGACAAGGAACTGTACACAAGATTTTATAAGTAGAACAGAGTGTGCAAAGGCGGTCTTATTACTGGTAGCAATGTCTGCAAGACAACCATTGGTGATAGGAGCATGGTCTTAACAGATACGGGTTAGTGCAAATAAAGAAAACTCAAAGTGGACTTACTCAACTGGATATCATTTTCATAAGTAAATTAATTTACATCCGAGTAATCTATAAAAATTGATTTTTTTGGAATCACTTCGTAAAATCAAGAGCCAAGTTGCTTATAAAATGTAAAAACAGAAACATATTGTATTTTCTTGTCATCGCTTTTTATTGGAGGCCGTTGTAGCGCAGTGGGACATCGTCTGGCTGCTAATGTGATTGATTGTAGGTGCGATTCCTACTCGGCGGAATGATACTATTTTTTTTTTCATTTCTCTGCTTTAGTAGCGTTGAGTTCCGCCACTCAACAAGCAATGTCTCGATTTCTGACGGAAAGTGGAGAACGAAGCGGCTTATAACTAAGTTCTCTCTGTCTACCCTGCTTGCAGGCGTGAAAAAGCGTGAAGTTAAAAGCTTCTTACAGTTTATTTGTTATGCAATTTATAGTTCTTTGTACAGAAAATTGCGACTATCGTTTGTTTCCTTTTGATTTTCTCTCGAGGAAATGTTCGCATGTAGCTTTTATCGTAACATGAAACGGACATGTATGTACAGTTACTTTATTTTATATAAATCTTAAAAACAGATTTTTTAAGATTTATATAAAATAAAGTACAAGCTGCCAATTTCAGCCAAAGCCAATTTCACTTTATAGTACAGGAACGTTTTTTAGAAAACGTAGGCGGGGCAGTATTTTACCGCGATCAAATTTTAACACGTTTTCTAAAAAACATTTTATATACTAAGTGTGTGAATAACACAAAAAAATGGTTTATCATATATATATATACATGTGATAAGCTAAAAAATACATTAATAAAACGCAGATTTGTACATTACTATAGGAATGTTGATGTGATTCGTGTTATTATAAGAACGGAAAGCGCCATAAATCAGCTGTCTGTGAATCCATACTCACTATAATATAAATGCGAAAGTAACTCTGTCAGTCTGTCTGTGACGTCATCACGGCCAAACTGCTCAACCGATTGTGATTAAGTTTTATACAGGGAAATTAATTTTCCTATTAATTTTTATATTTTCCAGGAGTTTAATTGTTATACGAAAAGTCCGCTCAAAATACGAAACAGCTATAGTTCAGCGGGTCGCTAGTTGTTATATAAAACTCTAGCCGTAGTAACTTCGTTACTGGACTTTGTGACATTTGCAGTGCTATTTCACTTTCATATTCCATAGTGTAGACTGTAAACCAAAAATCTGGGTATTTCCTGTAAGAATTTATGGGAAATCTTCTCTAAGTGTTCTGCGACACTCCTCAGTTTAGTTCAGTCCTTTAGTTATGATAAAATACAGACAAATATATTGTTAGTTTATAATTTTATATTATTATATTTGATGCATAAAAAAATACATAGAGGATTAAAAAAAGCACTGAACATTAAGGGGACTTTATGAGAAAGGACATCATACAAAGGACGAATTAATTTGGGACAAATGTGACACCATAGTTGAGGAGTATTCCTCAAAGAACATCACAAATTCCAAATGTCAATGCCAAAAAGAAACCCAATTTCAGCTGTTTACGGCCCATAGCTATGGCGTATTGTTTGTCAGTCGGTCAGTGTGTAACTTAATCATATTCAAGATCGTCAGATGGTTTAATATTTTTAATTTTCATAATTTTTTTCATTGAATTGCAATTTTTTTCTTAACAACCGACACATAAAAAATAGTTTTAACAAAAACAAAACAAGCCCTTTAAGTTTCGCAATTAATTAGAGGTACTTGCAAATGAAATTCAATTACAGTTTCTATTATCGTTGCAACATTCACTCGATATTTCTCCAAGATAAGAATGAGGGCGTGATTTCTAGGTATACATAAACTTAGCGTTGCCAACAAATAATTGCTAAGCATATTCACCTAAAACGGTCGCTAAAAAACGCACCGGTTTTGCGAGACGCTTACTTAAATGGTAAAAACGTGTATTACCTAACAGTAATACCAGTAATAAATGGTAATAAAAAAAACCATTAATTACACGGTGAAAAATGAACATGCGATGTTAGAGAAAAAATTCAATCAGCTTTAATGTTGTATATGTATAGAGGATTTCACAGAATTTATAATTTAACGAAGCTCGTCGACTATTTCCGCGCTCCTTTATTAGGTTAAGCATGCACTGGCGAAACCGTGTACGTTATAAAATTTATCCGCCGCGACTTTTTCTAATGTCTTTCGGTGCTTCCTGTAGTTAATTAAGACATGTTCGTTTATAAGGATTTTGGATTAAGTGGGACAGTAATCGCGATTGGTTGTGGGTTCGACTCCCGAATGGTGTTCAAACCACTACCAATTTGCAGTCGGACGATGTTTCATTATGTTATGGCCTGTATTATCTAATTGTAATTATTGCTTCGAAATTCAAACACTAACTTTATTCACTCAGATTAACCTTCCGCCTTCGCGCTTCGCAATAGTTACTACCTACAGATTAGAATAAATTAACTGTAGTGATGCACCACTGACTCACAGATAATCTTAGATATGCATTATATTTATTAGTTGTTCAATATTAAATTAATATTTTAATTAAATAATGATTCTGTTAAAAAACGTTCCGGTTAAAAAACGTTCCATGTACTCTTTTCATTTCTGTGTATCTATAGTGTGATTTGAATACCAAAGAATAATTCAGATTTTTGTTCTTTAGTCAGAATAAAAAGCGTTGGTCCTAAATAATTTAAAATTATCCTTTGATATTATGAACATAATTGCATTTTGAATATTCAAAACATTTTTTGTTAAGTGCTAGATTATTTCACTGATGAAATTGATGCTTTCGTTACGTAAAATATATTTTTAACATATTTTAAATGTTACTCACACATTTAGGGAACGATAAACAATTTGAACTTAGCGGGACTCGAACTCGTACCTATTGGAAACCGGCCAAGCGCTCTGACCAGATAACCATTAAGCCATACGTTTTATATCAAATCATTTTCATCATCTACCTACGTCGAAATTCTTACAATTTAAATATATTTTCTAAACGAAATGTACAAAGTGTAAATTAAACTTTACTTCATACAATTTCAGTGTCAATTCATGTGGTGTAATAAAAATGACCGAAACCTTTGCGGAACTGGATCAATATCACAATATGTATATCAAATAAATGTAGAGGTATTATTACATACATTATATTATTCTAGACGTAATCTTAAAAAAGGGTTGGACAATGTAGCGACTTATCAGATAGGAAGGAGCTCTAGTCTGTACGTACTCTAAAAACATCAAAATATATTTTAAAATATAATAGATTGAAAATTTAATATAAAAATAAAAGTCAAAGTAACAGTGGCGCAGTAGGACAGCATCTGACTGCAAATGCCATTGGTTCCGGATTCGACTTCCACTCAGAGAAATTATTAAATTAAGCGCGGCGTTGAGTTCCTCCTCACCATGCAATAATTCGATTTCGGATGAAAAGTAAGGAATGGAGTGTTTTGACACTAGGTTCTCTCTGACTATACAGTGAAAAATGTAAAAAAAAAAGTTTGTATTAATTATATATCGTCGCTTGAAAAGAATAGTGACACAACTCAAAAAAATACCGAAAATGAGATTTTTGATTGATAATATTTTAAAAAAATTGGGTTTTTTATATGGAGTAAAGACACAAGTCGTAGATAGCAATGTTGCCGGTTGAGAGCAGTAGTGTCTTTTCAGAATGAATAAAAAACGCCATTTTATTTGTTGAACAGAGACAACTCGTGTCTCATCTGTTGTGTTTCGACTGCTGCGTGTGTAATTATTGCTAATTTTATTGAAAAAAAGCACAACTCCGATTATTTCCTAAGTGATATAGTTTCTTATAGAGCAATAAAGACCCATTTTGTGTTGTGTCTGTATTGCTGTTAATGTAGGATTTTTTCGTAAAATTTTATTATGGATAATAGAAACATATTTTGAGTTGTGTCTGTATTGATTTTAATGTTACCATTTTTTAAGACCTTTTCAGGGTTATTAAACTATTCCTCATAAAAATCAATTGTTGTTTTTATTCGAAAGAGACACAACTCAAGTCTCCTAAATTTAATTAAAATTTCTAGGAACCCTGAAAGGCTAGTACAAAAGCTGCATGAAATAAACAAAAAGAATAGTATTAACAATTTTTAAGGGGCATTACAATAATTAGGAATTGTTATGAATGAAACAACAATAAATTACAAATCTCAACAATTTAAAAAATGGTCTCCTGCAAATGTTGCTTTTTTGAGTTGTGTCACTATTCTTTTCAAGCGACGATATGTAGGTACTTCGATTACTAGTACTCTACAAAAGATACAAAAGCAAAACAAAAGAATGACCTGTTTAGAAAAAAATGCAGACATTAATATAGTTTGAACGTTTCCTGATAATAAGGTATGAGATCATAATACCAGTAACTACACATCACGTTGTTAATATTATCACGAGAAATTAACTGGAAAACCACGACACAGAAAAATAATTGCTATCAGTTTTTAAATACTTTATAAGTTTTGTAGATATTTTTATTTATTAAGACCTCTTTGATAAATTATCCGCTCTGGTGAATAAGACGATGCGCGACGTTGTGTTCCGCCTTCCCAATACAGAATATCGCGAATTCGGGCGAGAATTTAAAAATGGAGTGTTTATTTTGTTCTGATTTTACATATTTTATATCATAATATTTTAACCGATGTAATTTACATTAAAGTACAATTAAAGATATATTTACGAATTCCAAAATATATCTGATTAGTTCGGTTAGAATGATTTCACTTAACTTTTTTATTAATAAAAAAAATATTAAAAAAATCCCCATTTTCTGGCCGAAACCAAGACATTGCGTGTTGAGTGGTGGATCTCAACACCGCGCTTTGTCTTACCAGAATGAAGAAACGAAAATAATTTAAATATTATCATTGCCCGAGTCAGAATCGAATTTACAACCAACCGTGCTTACAGACAGATGCTGCTTCACTGCGTCACTATGGCTTCAATAACAATTAGTTTGAGCTTAAAGCACTTTAAAGAGCTTTAATTAATACATATTATATTTCTTTAAACGCAATGTGGTAGTATGCTATTAAAAAAATACAAAACACATTATAAAAATAAGTTATATTCACGGAAAAGACAATCTGAATTATAAATACAAAATCAATTATTTTTTGGATACAAAATGTAGTTTTCTACATTAAGTTCAGTTTCGTTCATTAATTATGGCGCTTTATACATTAAACTGAGCGCATATATATTTACGTATGACAGATGTGGGTATAATTATGTTCTAGTTAAATTTTATTCCCTTTGTTCCCAACTAACTAACTAACAGTGTTTTATACTAAAACTATTGAAAATTTACTTTGATAACGATAATAAGAACGACTTCATCTCGAACAAAGCTTGTATTCATAGCAAGCATAGGTAACATAAGTCAAACAACAAAGTCATTCAAATTATTATTTTGGATTAATACTTTTCAATTTTTATTGCAATCAACAAAATCTTAATTTAGTTTTCTAAAAAGCTTAAAAAATGTAAATGATAGTGCCAAATATACAAAACCACTCTAGAAAATGATGCGCCTGATTGTTATTAAATTCAAATTATCATAAATACGGTACTGTCTTCCAATAATGTGAAGGAATCATACGTAAAAGAAACAACTTCGTCCCCATTTTTACGGAAATTATGCAGAAAGTAAATACGGAAATACATAATGCACTAGAATTACCTACATTCAATTATTAAGGGAGGTGGGAGGAAGAGATAAACGTTCCTTAGTGGCGCAGCGGGACAGCGTCTATCTGTAATGACGATTGGTTCGATTCCCACGCAATGGAATGATCATAATAAAATTATTTTCATTTCTCCTCTTTGGTGACAATATCTTGAATTCGGGCGGAAAACTGCAGAACGAAATGTCTTGACATTTGACACTCTTTTACTTTGCTATGCGGAAAAAACCTGAAAACACATATTAAAATAAATATGACACAGTACATATTATTTCCATGTTTTTGACATACACTTTTGTACAAAGTGGGTTGGTAGTAAAATTAAATCCGTACCCAGAAGTCAATAGGTTGATAAGTCGAATTGTATATACAAGTTTTTCAATATCAATAGGCATCGGGATTTGTTCTATTAGTAGACTAAATAAATGAGTAATCGAAAATAATCAAGGAAATCAAATAATAACACGCAAAGTGTTTGATTAATACAAAAGAAAATTTAACTTGAAATAGACCGCGCTTAAAAATATTCATTTTCCATTTACCAATTCTTATTCGTGCGTGAAACAGGAATACATAATACATATTTTCTATATAAGAATAACGTAAATTGAAAAGAACCTAAATGCAAATGCAGGATTAAAGTAATATCTCGAGTACATTAGGTCTCGTTACTTTTCTACGAGAAATATTTAGGCCACATTGCATTTTAAAATGCTACACCTGCTAGTAAAAGCTACTTAAATGTACTTACATTGGGACATTTTATCATTCGAGCGTACTGAAGGAGGTGACCTTTTCCCGGAGCTTTTTAGATAAATTTTTATTTCAGTTGAGGTATTTTTATTATTTCTATGCTTCAAAAAGCGTGAAGCTGATTAATATTATTTCGCTTCGCTTCGCCCGCGTGTGAATACTATTTACATTACTGTTATCAATTTTGAATCTTCAGCCACCCGCACGCAGTTTCGTCCGCGTGAGCTTTAGCTGTCTCGTGTTTGAAAACAATGAACTGCATGGAAAAACTAGAAAATGGGAGAAAAAAGTAGCTTATAACAATTCATAACAATCGATTCAGCCGTGATGACGCCAAAGACAGACATACAGTCAGAGTAATTCTGCATTTATAATATTAGTATGGATAACTTCCATTTTGGGCATTGAAACTGACTCAAAAATCATAATGAATTTCTCTGCAGATATTTTGTCTTCCACATTCGACGATTGTGCTTTCTTTTTTATTGCTGCTTCTCAATGCTTTCTCTCTCTCTGCATAAAGAACCTAGTGGCAACTTCGCTCAGTATGCCCACCCTTAGAATTCAATATGTTGTATTGAATGCCGAAACTTTTTGGGCTCAGTGCCCATCTTTGTCATACTGGAGAGAAAAAATGAAAACAATACTAATATAGCCCATTCTCCGAAGTGGGAATCGAAACCACAATCATTGCGTTTACTGTCAAACGTATTCCACTGAGCCACGAGGGCAACAACGATAAATATTTTTATTATTGGTTAACGAAAACTGCCTACCATACTAAACAACTTTTACTAATGCTGCATTTTCTTATTTCTATAGTTTAGCTCGACCATTATGGATCTTTAATTTTTATATTTTATCAGAGAGAGTACGCATTACGCTGAACAAATTGTGTTAAGCTTTTACTTATTTCTTATATTTTATTTCCTAATATGATTCTACACCAGGTGTCCCACTTTTAGAACAATATTTATATAATAGTACAATCATTATACGGTTTTTTATGTTTTATTTTATTATATACGCCTAAATATCGGCATTGCAATTATCCTAATTGTATATATCACATAGATTAATTTTATTATATTATAATTAACTGATTCAGATATACAGATTTTTTTATATTTCTATTTTGATACTGTACAAATGGCCATATAAAAGTTTAAATATTAAAACAACAGTTCATAATAACAATTGTACACGTTTTTATTTGAAACCAATATCAAAGCGTAGTCAATATGAAACCGATCAAAAAAACTCCACTTTCAAATTCCGCAAACATTCATCGTGCCGCCCCGCAGCTGCCCCTATTTCTACGTAAGAAAATAAAGGAATGAACATGCAGCTGTCACCCATCACGGATGTCGAAGTGAAACCGCCAGCTAAAGTAATAACAAATTTATTGAAAGTGAGATATATTTAATATTTACGTATAAATTGAATAAATCACCTAAGCATTGATTACGAGTTCGATCACTAGGATGAATGGGTAATATTTAATTGGCTTCATTTGTGTTGAGTTTCGGTTAAAAGTGGAAAACTGAGAGCCTATGGCCTTACATAGGTTCTCTTTGCCGATTTCGCAGATCGGCCGTTGTGTCATGTCATACGTATGTCACAAATGACAGCAGCCCAAGAGCGGGAACTTAAAAAGGTTGCCTTAAATGCTTACTTAGCTATAACTTCTGTTATTTAAAAAATGACTTAGGACTTGCAGGCTATAAGAGACGGACTGGTCGTAAGTGATCATTTAAAAAAGAATAAGGTGGTAAAATCAAAACAGCTACTTAAACAGTACGGAAAGGGAGGTCACAGAATTTTTTATTTACGGGTCATAAAGCGCGTTCCACCCTATCTTGGTTAGAAACGAACTTTCCGGATCTCAAGCTGAATACTGGCCGTCATCTAGTCCTGATCTTGATCCACTGGAATATGATTTATGGTCAGTTTTAGTCAGGTCAGGTCAGTAAGGCTTGCTTGCTATACGCTATCATAAGGAACTCCAGTCCCTAAAACAATCCATACGATTGGCAGTGAAGAATTTTCATATAGAAAGAATGCGTGCGGCTATTGATAACTGGCCTCAACGTACAAAAGACTGTATAGCAGCCAATGGAGACCACATAAATAAGCTTTATATATTTTTAATAGTTTATATTAATGTATTAAACTAACACACTGTAATAGTAATAAATGTTACGTATAATAAAAAAAATGATTTTCTTTGTAAAAATATTTATGGCAAGACTAAGCTGTATATGTAAGCTATATATGTTTATATAAATATGGTTATTGTATAGGAAACTTACTTAAATATTTATGTGTATACGATTTGAATGTATCCTGTAAGAAATTATAATAAATTGGTAATATCTACACATTTAACATTATTGTTAATGCCTAGATTAATAAATTAATGCGAATTAATAAAAAGCTTCTATTTAAGACCACTTATTCAAACGTTGTTTTCAAGAAAAATGTATTAAAAAATACCTTAAAATTGCTTTTAACTTTATAGATCACAAACCACGACATTACTTATAAAGTACCTAACTAATGTATTTCTATGAACTAAAATTATTTTCTTTTTATATTTAGTTCACGCTACATTTATCAAGATCAAGATATATTAAAAACTGTTTATTTGTTGTACTTAAAGAAATTTTAATTATTTCACGTTCGATGTTAATTTTCAAAGCGACATATAATAATAAAACATGTTTCTTTTCACAAAAAATCAAACATTACAAAAAGCTTATCAGTTAGAAGAGTAATGTAATTTAAAATGTATGCCAGAATAAAAAAAATTAAAAGGGTCTGTACATGAAATGTATTTATATATATATATATATACACGAGTAACAATAATTAAAGAATGGATTATGAATTTATGGTTTTAAATTCTTTGTTTGTTTATTTGTCGATTTTTCTGTTTGTTCAAGTCTAAATAAAAGAATCTTCTCCTGAAGCACTCGCTAACTAATCCATCACTGCCTAGCGTAAGCTTTTGAACTTGTACACGTGAGTTTTGTTCAATATGGTTATTTTGCAAAGTAGACATTCATCATTAAGATAGGGTCTTGGAAGTTCAACCCCTAAGGGGGTAAAATAAGGGTTGGAAGTTTGTATGAAATTCCGTCGTCTTTGACGTTAGTAATATAAAAAAAAAATTGTTTGGCTACTGATTATAATTTAGTAAGTACATGTCCTAGTGTTTACGAAAATTTTACTCCTAAAAAGTGGAATAGTAATTGGAAATTTTTATTGAAGTCGTTAGAAATATGAAACTTTATTTTTGGGCTACTTATTAAAAATAAAGAAAATTGCAGTTGCAGCGTATTTATAGTTCCCGCGGGTGAAGCTGCGAGCGGGCCCCTACCTTTTAATAACAATATTAAAGTATTTATATTTAAATCATAATATAATATGATCACAAACTATGCACTAAGAATTATTGTCTATAGTTTATAGAACGTCTTCTGGCCAGTTTAACGGGTTGAACATTAAAAAAGAACTTGTCAAAGCTTTTCAATGTAAACATATATTTTCTTTTTTATTTTAAAATGACTTTACTATTTTTCTATAATTTATGCAATTAAAAAGTATACTATTATCAAAATTTAATGCCGCTAAGCGGTTGCACTAACGGACTAGTGGGATTGGTGGCGTTAGTAACGTTACTTTTGGTACCCCAATATTATGTGCCAGATCCTCTTGTTCAAGAAGAGCCTATTATTTTAAAAAACGTCACCCAGGCTTGGGTTCCGCTTGATATCCCTCCTTTAGATTTGTTCTTGACCGGATCATTAGTGTTGCTTGCAGTTATAGTCTACATTTGGTGCTGGATCCAAAGGAAACTTTTAGAACGACGAATTATGAAGGTAACCCATAAACCCATAAACTTGAATACTAGTTATATAATTTATAAACAACGTCCTGGCACAGTTGGAAAGTATATGCCGTTGTTTTAAAACACTTGGAGACGCAATGTTTTCGAACTTAGCGAAAATTCCTTTTTTCCTTTAATCTTTAAGTTTTGTACCATCAAATTCTCGCAGCCCAAATGATGCGTGAAAATTAAGAATAGAAGATGAGTTATCAAGTGATTTCCTGTCATTCATTGTAAAAAATTACAGCACACATTTATTGTTTTAGCTTAACCAAGATTTAAACCAACGTTTGGAAGTAGTCCGAAGCTGGGACGCGCGACAGGAAGAATTAGAAGTCACTCTCAAAATGGTACAAAATGCCACGTCTGAATACAACCTCTTATTATATCTTTTACTTCGACATCTGAACCACGGCGTGGCTGCGAGCAAGCCTTAACTAGCTGTACAACTAAAAATGCAATAAATATACAGTATATTGGTCATAAACTTCAATATTTCAATTATAATTCATCATCTTTTCATATAATATTATAATAACATTTTGTATTATACCTAACATGTGTTTTAACAGAATAAGAAATAAACTTGTTTTTTTTTAATATTTATTTTATCATTATACTAAATACGTGAAGGCAAAACTTAGTACGTTTTTTCGAAAACTATGCCGACGAAGTATGAAATTTGGCACAGAGTTTGTATATCGAATAGTACTTTAAAATATTGCGTCTAAGTAAAAGTTGTGGCTTTGATGACCATTTTACCATTTTGATCAAAGTGTTATTCTTACACATAGGATATAAAAAACTTTATAGGAAACGTTTGAAACGGTTGACAGAGAGAACCTTCAAAAGAATTATAGCAAGTATAATTAAAATCGTAGCCAAGTACTTGACCCATATCGATGAGACTTTATGCCTAAATAAACATGAAACGCGGTATTTAAAACTGAATGTAAGCTAAGCTGATTCATAAAATAAATATTACGTTTATTTTATAAGTGAACAATTACTCTCTGAAAATTGAAAAAGACATATTTAGAAAACGTTCAAGAACGGTCAGAGGCGCGGATTCAATCCCGCTGCGTTCACATTTTTATACGTTTTCTAATTCTTCTTTTTCAATTTCTAAGTCTTTTTCAATTTCCGAAGTGTGCGATTAACACTTTGAAAAATGTTAAAAAAAAATTACCACAGCCCCTTACTGTCTGTGGTTTCTCATTACTGTACCTAAGTCATACGATCAAAGATAAAATGTCTATTTATTTTTAATAGATCTATTTTTAACATGCAACTTATTATAGTGTAACTGTATCTCTTTTTTGCCAATCAATTTCCTTCATGAGTTCTCCATTCAATGTGACATTGGTGAAGTGATTGTGCCTTGCTGGCACGTTCTCTACTGAACGGATACTATATTTGTTTGTATAAGAATTATATTTTTGCTTTATTTCGTACTATATATTGTTAGTTTGTTTTAGATTATATTTGCTTTAAATAATTTAGTTTTATTAATAGACAAGCAATCATTTTGAATTTTAATTGCAACCCTAAAATATTTCCGAAGCCCTGTATTTGTTAATATTTAAAAGAAGAATTACTAAAAAATAATTACATTTGAAATTAGAAAATCTAATGTTGACATTTTTACGTAAACCAAATACCAAATTCATTACCATAGAATTCCTTATACAGAATGCACGTATTATAAAAAAAATTGTATATATTTTTTTTGGAATAACTTGAATTAAAATTTACCAAGTGAATATTTGATCCATTACTAAAAGTAAAAAAAGAATTAAATAACAACTATTAGTCGTCATCAAGTGCAAGAAGTATAAACGTAGAAAAGGAATAATGGCCTGCCGTCCTTGTGGTTCCTGCTTCCCCGGATGCGGTCCTTGTGGCCCATGTCCTCCATGCGGCCCTTGTGGATCTTGCTGTCCTCCTTGTGCCTCACCATGTAGCCCATGTCCAGGATTTTGCCAGCCATGCTGCGGCCCATGCCCTGGTCCATGTGGGCCTCCATGCGGTCCTTGTGGACCTTCGTGCGGTCCTTGCGGACCTTGCGGCCCTTCGTGCGGCCCTTGTGGACCTTGTGGGCCCTGCGGACCTTGTGGTGGACCCTGTGGACCTTGTGGTGGACCCTGTGGACCTTGTGGTGGACCCTGTGGACCATGCTCGTATCCCTCATGCTGTTAAATTCTGTCGTTAGACCCGTGCTGATCTACGCTTCCTGTACATTGTCAACGAATGCGAAAGCTACCTACATGTTGAATTTTAGTGGTTGTTCTAATTGGTCGGCAGTGTAATATAAATTTTTTTTTTACTATTTATAAATATATGGATTTTACTGATTTGTTTTGTTTACTTTTGCGAGAAACCACGTAGAAAAACAATATTTTGTAGTAACGTAGAATACAAGAATTCAATGTACATTTATGGAATAAATATATACCTAAATATAAAAACTAACTAACCGCACAGATGTGCTGTAAAAATAGAAAGTAAAGAGGTGCAGTGGAAATTATGTGTGTTGGCAGCCTGTACATGGCTAGGCAACATTTCAGCAAGTAATATACTGTAACAAACCAGTCGAGTCTTATCTAAGAAGCGGGGTTGGTTCTAAACGTCAAACTGTGCCAAAATACCTAATAGAGGGGCTGCACAAGCGTTACTTTTGTGGGGGACGAGTGCGATACAGGCTCCCAGTGAATAAGAAATCATCCCACTCCCCGCAGACGTAGGACTCTTTCTTATCTTTTTGTATTAGTTATCGAGTGCAATTTGTATAGGAATTGATAAGCGTACGCACGCTTTTCAAGGAACAAGCTTTTGGTATAACGACCCATTCTTAACAACTTTCGTATCGTAATTGTACCGTCATACAAACAAGCAAATTGCACACCTCACACAGTTGTGAGCTGTGCCGCCACCGGACACACTGTTTCTTGTTGGTGTGCAATGTCGGTCTCACTGTCTAACGGTGTGCCGTCGGTTAAGTTTCCGCAGCGCCTTAATAATAATATTTCTAACATAGCGAAAAGCACTGTATACAAAAACGTGTGGGAAGTATATCCGTGTTTGAAAACATGATCGAGATAAGAAATTTACGAAAACAGTCCCTCCTCGGTGCTTTTTGCTCATTTTGGCAAATAAAGATCAAAAAATATAGACACACTTTATATAAATTGCAGATCCAATGTTATGAATAAAAAATAGGAATATACTGACTGAGACCCCTCTAAAGTGTATGGGAAATGTAAGGGAAGTCCAGTCCGTTTCGCAATTAATGTAAAGCTTATTTTTTATCAAATTGGACAAAAAAATAAAAAAAAGAACAAGGGCCTCAATACATTTTATTTGAGTTGCATTTTAACAAGTATCTTCATCTAAATAATATTTCAAGGCTTTTAATTTTACTCAATTACAGCAGCCAGACCCAAATCGCCAGCTATACGTCCCGAAGGGCTTGCCACATGGACCCACACATACATACTTGGCCATAGCATGGGTCTCGGCAAAACTGGCCTGGATAGTCACAGCCAGCTACTTGGCCATAGCCAGGCACACCGCACGTCGGACAGGGCATCTTAAGATAAAAAAATATGTTTTTTTTGGATATAAATGTATATATTACATAAAATGATATATGTAAATGTTTTAAATTGTCAAGTTTGACAGGTAGTTTTATTCTTCTTTTTACTGCCTGCTATCATATAGATATATATGTATTATAGCAATACATATAAGGTCTTATTAAAAAGAGTAAACTGCAGTTACGAGGGCTAATGGATTTAGAATAAATTTTACTCGGGATATTTAAAATATTGTATACTAGCGAAACGCTCGCTTGCATAAACTACACGTACTCTTTATCACTAAATGTACTGCATTTAAATAGGTTAAGCCGTTTGTGAGATTAGCGTGCACAAACGCACAGACAAACATAAAAGGAAACCAAAAATCATTACTTTGGGTTCTATTGCATTGGCAGTGGCGTAGCGTCGACTAATAAACACGTGGGCGGAAGTCACATTGGCTGGGCCCCTTTTCTTTCGTTCCTAAGACCTATTGGCAGAGGTAAACTCAATCATAAAATTTTGTCGTATTTATGTGGCAGACAAAATGGGATTTTAGCTAAGTAAGAACGAAAGTAAATATGTTGGTTGTATGGCGCTGTCAGGCTTACTTGGATAATGTCTCAAGCGTAGTAGCGTTGCCAGTCTATAAAGAGTGTGGCTTATATATTCTAGGTTTTTATGTCGGGTATTTTAGTCTGGGGGCATCACATTTAGAGGTTTTGAGGTGTGAGGCTTCTTTAAGTGAGAGGCCGTGGGCGAGGACGCACTTCGCCCACGCCTAGTTACGACACAGTGCATTGGTAAATTTAATTATTAATTAATTTATTTATTTTCTAATTTATTTATTACTTTATTTATTAATTTATTTATGAGTTTATTTATGAATTTATTTATTAATTTATTCATAGATATAGTAATCAATTTTTACATAGAAAATTGCAAATTCAAGGTGCCGTCATAAACTCATTGGAGTTTTACCGTGCACTCAATGCTCAATACTATATTTTTTTATATATCTCCCACGTACAGACAGCAATCAGTTAGATCTGTATACTTAGTCACATAATTATGCATAGATTGTTAGTTCCTTAATCTGGTTAGTACTAGTATTTAGGATACTGGTCCTCCACAGTATGTTTTACGGAAAATACTCTAAGATGTGATCTTTCGACACGGTAAATGAGAATTAATCTAGCGTATACTATCAATTTATGTTTTTATTTATGGCATCAATTTATAAATAAACAAACACACATTACTACATATAGAAACTTTTTAGTTTTTATTATTTTTAATCATTAATTATAAACAAATGACAAAATCTTTTTCATAACATACTAAAATATTCATCAAAAAGCCCCTTTTTGTATAAAAAATCTAAAAAATAGTTTGCTGTACATAATTGGATTTATTTGTTAACATCGCACTTAAAGTACCAGAATGCCAGTTAAAAATTGTTGTCTAGGATGTCAGGGACCAATGCCAGGACCATGTGGACCTGTTTCCAGTCGTATGGATGGATGTACGGGTCCATGTTGCGTACACTCAATAGGCGCTAACTGCCAATCGTTTCGTGGACCACCGGGTTGTATACACGGGTTAGTAAAAGAGTATTTAATTTCTTATCCCTATACATCATGCAATGTTCCGATTTGGGGCGGAAAGTGAATAACAGAGTGACTTTACACTAGGTTTTCTCTGTCTGCATTCTGCTATGCGGAGAAAAGCTGAAAGATACAAAAACATAAGATTTTTTAACATTTTTTTTTAAGTGTTAGTCGCACAATTAGGAAATTGAAAAAGACATACATATGTAGAAAACGTAAAAAAATTTGAACGCAGCAGGATTTGAACCCGCGCCTCTTGAAAACCGTTGAAGCGCTCTGATCGCTAAGCCATGCGTCCTACATCCAGCTACGTCGAAATTCTTATACGCTTATTACAACTTATATTTGTTCGTCAGCATCTCTGTAGAGAGATCTTTGGCTATCACAATTTCACATATTTTTCCAATCCGACGTATCGAACACTACATACGTTCGTAAATATACGCGACTAATCCGGTTAAGAGAGTAATGTTGAAATAGAAGACAAATTCTTTTAATTTTACCTAATTGATAAATTTTGTCTTGAGTGGCGGAACTTTGTTTTACTAACCAGAGCGGGGAAAAGAAAATAATTAAATTATCACCACTCCTCCGAATGGGAATCGAACCCACAACCAACCGCGATTTCAGTCAGACGCTGTGCCACTGCGCCACGATGAGTTCGAGGTATTTTAAATATATAGAATTGTAAATATAATTTATTATTGACCATTTAGAAGCCGTGGCGGTTTCGCCGGTTCATATTATTCTTGCGGTCACGGCTGCATCGGCGGCTGTATTGGCGGCGTGTGCTCCTCCTGCTGCGGCCCTGCATGTAACTGACAGTAGCGGAAAATATATATAATAACGATTTACGTATGTTTATATTTGATATGTCTTTTAATCTCTTTCGGAATAAAGAAAATCTATATTTACCAATATTTTTCTTTTTATTTGTTATTTGTAATAAAATAGATATATTTATTATAAACTAGTAGCTGCCGGCAACTTTTTTTGCGTGTACTTCAATAAGGGTCAATACCCTTCCCACCAAAATGCCCATCGCGCTGAACAACTTGTTAAGGAGCAATTGCCTTGCGTTTCTTTACAGGCGCAATTGCCTTATATCTCATAATATAGCTAGTCTACTATTTTTCTTCATCAGGTGTTCCATTCTTCAAAAACAACTGCCTAATTTTTGCTCAAGCTTAAAAGTTTAAATGATGATTCAAATGTTTGATTCAAATCCGTCCAGTAGTTCCAAAGATAAGCGCGTATAAGAGATTTAGATTTTTGTTTAGATATTTTGGTACAGATACAGTTTTTTTGAAAATATCTTGCCCTATTTTTCATTTACTTCTTAATTATCATAAAATTAGAACAGAAATAAAAGAAAGTTATATAAAATATAATTTTTATTATGTATTGAATACAAAAATAAAACTAGTATAGTATACTTCTAACATGGCTTATTATTACTTAAAAAGTATAATTAACAAACACACGACGTTTTAAAACTTAAGACGCTTATTATTACAATAGTATTATAAAGGCACAGAAGTACTAATTATTTATTAAAAATAAAACAATGTTGGCCAAAATTTCACTGAACACGTCTCTCAAACATTACAACGAGTGATCCTTTAAATGTGTAGATTTCCTTCACGAGCTTAATACTTAGTCGAGAAATATGTCGCAAAATTTAATCGAATAAGTTTTGTATCAACAATTAAAAAATAATATACTGTTGTATACTTTTAGAATAAGAATGAAAAAAAAATAATCCATACATTTTTCACAAAAAATTTAAAATAATTTACGATACCTTGACACAACTTTTTTTAGAGTTTAAAAAAAATATTTTAGTAAGCAGTTTTTTACTTAGTGGTATAAAAATATTCCTAATATTAACAAACCTCTTGCCATTGCCATTAAATGGCATGCTAGATTGCTCATAACTAACAGTCACTTTATATCATATTACTGTGCGAGAAACAAGCGTGCGAGTTCAGTGTTTAAATTTACAAGTAAAAATATAAATCCAATCTTAATTATAGCTTAGTTTAAGAACGCCGCTTTCTTTTTATTATAATAGGCGGCTCATCATCACTATCATCATTCCCCTTGTCACTTATCACAGGTGATAATACCACAGTGGCAGCGTCGTTTATGTCGCAATCTGAAAAAAGAATAATGTAAAACAAAATGATACATTCTACTCAAGTACTAGTGGCCCCGTACTCACTCATAATATGCGCGTTACCTTAGCAACGTGTACAAATATTATATATATTTCTAAAGCAATATTATGAAAAATAATGGCTTTTAGCTCACTTCTTCTCCATAGTAAAGCTTTTATATTAATAGTCCGCATTAGCAACTTTCTAGTAAGAGAGGGCTGAATGTTATTCATTCATATGTAACATTTTTATAGATTTCATCCAAAAATATCAGAATATTTTATATTTTTAATTATTTTGTTATTTAATAGATAAATTGAATGAAAGAAGTTTCTATATTTTTTTATTACTGACGGACACACTGAAAGAAAAACATTTTTTAACACTACTTTATAAAATGTTGTATCAGCATTAACACGATATCTAACATGCGTTTTTGCATTCAAAATTTGACGCCAAATTTATCAAAGAGAAAAATTTAATAGCAATATGAGTGGGCTTTACGGCGTATAAATTATTGTAAACCGTAAAACATTACCCGCATAGCAGTCATAGTCATAGTCGGAGAGAACTCATTGTGTCAAGACATTCCGTTCTCCACTTTCTGCCGGAATTTGTCTTATATGCCAGAGTGGAGAAAAGAAAACGTTGTAAAATTCCCCGAGTGCGACTCGAACCCACAATCATGGATTAAAACCATTAAAACAAGGCAAGGCAAGCATTCTCTTGCAAACTAAACATAATATTACCATTGTTAGCATCATTTGTTTCACCAGCTTCTCTTGCCTCATCAGCTTCTTCGTCTTCACTCTCATGTTCCGGTACATTTCTATTTTTGAGGAATTCTTGCAGAACTGGCGCTTTTATCTTAAAGTCTCTTGCCGTACCAATAGACAAATATTGTTTAAAGTTAATCTAAAATAAAATAAAGAAATATGCTCAAAATTTGTCAATAAATTGACATCTGTCGATTAAATATATAATATTTAAATAGAAAAATATTAAACATCGACAAATATTATCAGAAGTCTAATAATTTATTTGATTCGCCAGTGGTACATTAAACAAAATTCTGCAACAGTGGACTTCTTTTACGACTTTTCTTATATCGACCTTAGACATATACAACCTCTTTTCAAAACTGGTTTACAATAGTGCAAGCCAATTTTTTATATTAATTATTTATTAATAACAACAATAAATAATAATAAAAAAGAGAAGAAATTAAATTGAAAACATAGTTACGTTGAAATTGTACGAAAAAAAAAAATCTTTATCATTAGATTCAACAAATACATACCTTAGCCTTACTCCCCAATAACAACACATGTTTACTAAATTGTTCCGCTTCAAGCACAAGCCGGGGTATGAGCTTAGTGTCGCGCAGCACTTTGCTGGCCTTCTGCTGGTCTTGTGAGGATTCCATATACGTGATGAGGCTGTCTATTATCGCGGACAACTTCTTACCGCTGAACTTAAGGAGCCTGTCCAATCTGCAACCATTCAATAGACTAGTGGACCCGTTGACGCGTTACCATGGCAACGTGTATGCCACTTACATTTGTGGCTTTCAACTTTTTTTTTCTCATATACACTTTAACCATGTATTGTTTTATAAAAGCGGTTCAAACTTTAACATATTAGTATATGAGAATACTAAATAAATTGTCATTATTTTAAATCTAATCAATATCAACATTGTTTCAAAACTCTTTACGTAATAAAGGATAAGCTGGTGTAATCTAGAACAGTGCATTCTAGCTTTTTTTCTAGGAATAAAATTGTGGCGCTATTGAAGCGTCAAACTATTCAAGATGGTTTTTTGAGCAAAAATTCGCAAAAACTCTAAATGAACTGAAAGTGAGTAAAAGCTTTCCTTTCCATAATGTAGATCGTATTACAAAAGTTATAGGTTCGATTCTCATTTCTTCCGATAAGACAAAACGCGGCGTTGAGTTTCGCCACCCAACACGCAACGAGAATGGGATTTTTGGACGCTGAACATTTATTGTATATTACATATATGTATAACGTAATGATTCATAATTTTTAAGATATTACCTTAAAAGTACGGCCATGGCGGGATGTACCTGCTTGACCAGCATCCCTAGTAGCACGTACAGCCGGACGCACGCGCCCAGCACCTTGTCGCTACCGACGCCTACGGAGCACCGGAGCAAAGCCACGCGCGACGTCCAAGTACTTAGTCGGCATAACTCCATGATTATCGATTTGTATAGCTCTTTCAATTCTGAAACAATTTTTTCATACAGCCTCTGACTGCAAACGCGTATTTATTGCTTTTGCCACCACTTAACAAGCAATGTCTCCGTGTCAGTCTGAAAGAGGAGTACGGAGTGTCTTAACACTAAGCTCCCTGGCTAGTGGTCACGGTACCTCTAGAACATCTAAGAACATGAAAATCAAAATTAGGCTAGTAGTTTTGAGGTAAATGGCAACACTGGTTTGCACAAACAAACAAAAAAACTCTCGCCGCAAACGCATACACTGTCTCCGTAACGTCAACAAAAGTTTACTACAAGCACATAACAGATACAGACATAGTCTGTAGTATTTATTTTAAATATTGGCTTTTATTTTCGCTAAAATGGGCACAAAGGTTTTCCTTCACATATATTATAATTACGTATAATGAATGATTAAGCGATTGCAGATTAAATATGAATCTGCGCCTGACCTCATAAAATGAAAGAACTATAGTTCTTTGTTGTCTTCCTTTTCTTTACTATAGTAAAGAAAAGGAAAACATCTTAACTATTTAAAGGGTTGAAAAAGACATATTTAGAAAATGTATAAAATTTCTTTAAATTTGAACGCAGCGGTTTTGAACCCGCGCCTCTTGAAAACGGTTGAAGAGGCGCGGTTTCAAATCCCGCTGCGTTCATATTTTTATACGTTTTCTAAATATGTCTTTTTCAATTTCCTTAGTGTGCGAATAACACTAGTTACCTGAAAATATCGTCATACCATTAAACACACACCTTAAAAACTCACCCTTATCTATACGTTGTTGATGTGAATGGACGGCATTAATTAATGCGTTGGACAAATCTCGGGCTCTATTGAGCAAATGCTCAGCACATTTGAACCGATTGCTCAGGTGCAAGCACACATTACTGAGCACCGAGTGACCGGAGCGGGAATCGATGGTTGGGAAGTTGGTGGATTCTTCTGGGGATGATTCGTCTTCCTATTGTATACAAGTATAATTATTTTAATCCACAATATCATATGCAAATATATACATTATACATATAAAAGAAAGTATTAAAAAAAATAGATTTGTCGCTTAATATTTTATTTTAAGGTGCAGTGGTACAGTGTCTGACGCGATTGGTTGTGTGTTCGATTCTCCTTATAATTATCATAATTTAATTATTCTCATTTCACCGCTCTGGTAAACAAGACAAAGACACTCAAAAAGGAAGTGAAGAACGGAGTGTTTTCTCTTCAGCTACCCTACTGCGTGAAAAAGTGCAAAGCTGAAAAAAAAAGGAAAAAAGGAGTTTAATTCTGTCTAACAATTAGTGATAAAGAAAATACTATGCAATGATATTAAGGTAAATGAGCATACATAACTCAGATACGAGACGAGAAGACGTTTTTTGAAAAAGACATATTTAGAAAACGTATAAAATTTGAACGCAGCGGGATTTGAACCAGATTTTTTTTGAACGGTTTTCAAGAGGCGCGGGTCTCTTTCAATTTCTCAATGTCTCTTTCTCTCTCTTTCAATGTCTCTTTCAATTTCCTTAGTGTGGGGATAACACTTTAAAAAATGTTAAAGAAAATATATAGACTTTTTTTTAACGCACAGATTCTTAGCTTAGTAAGATATTAAAGTTCTTACATCTATAAAGCCTAACTCCACAGTCAGTTTCTCCAGTACTTGTGCCAAGAGCGTAGCCTCCCTCTGTTGCCTTTGGGCCGCCGTCAGTAACGCGGGTAGCAATTGCAGCGACTCGCCTTGTTTACTACTTCGCACATGGTCCTCCAGCTTCAATATAACCTTTAAAATTATATTATATACAGTGTTCCAGAAAAAAATACAATTAATTATTTTTCTCTCAATATCGAAGACAGCGACATTACATGGGAAAAATAATAACATGGGAAATATACATAAAGGATATATTATATACTATTAATAGCCACGTTGATGTGTAAAATAAACGAGTTGTATATAATAATTTATCTGAAACACATAGTAGTGTGTGTAATATATATATATTATTAATTCACATACATTATTAAAAATAATGCACTTCGCAAATTAAATAGTTCTTCGTCCCTATATTTTCGTAAAAACGGGCCCAAAGTTGCTCAAATATATTTATTATATACGGTTTACTGACAGTTAAATACGTCTTGTGAATAATAAATAAACAGTAAAAACAATCATAGTAAAAGAAAGAAAATTGTATATAATTATGACTCGTACAATGTTAATAGATGATTAGAAAGAAAGCATTATTTTGTCACACTATAATTAAATATGTTTCTGTAAGAATATCGTGTATTATATAAGTAAATATCACTTGTAATATAAATATATATATATATATATATAAAATAAAATAATTTAAAAAAGACATATTTAGAAAACGTATAAAAATTTGAAAGCAGTGGCATTTGAACCTGCGCCTCTTGAAAACCGTTTTCAAGAGGCGCGGGTTCAAATCCCGCTGCGTTCAAATTTTTATACGTTTTCTAAATATGTCTTTTTCAATTTCCTTAGTGTGGGAATAACACTTTAAAAATGTAAAAAAATTGAATAATTTCAATTATTACAAATAAACAAAGCGTCTTCGCGTCTTTTTTCGCATAGCACGCTAGACTATGCGCAAAGGTATCATAGTTTCAAAGGGAAATTGGACCAACACATGTCGTGTAACACAAATATTCATGAAAGCGTTATTAAAATAAAATATTTTAATTAATTATTGTCCTATTTACTGATTTCATTGGTCTTTATATCATTTCCTAACAAATATATATCATTTTCATTTATTGTAAATAAGAGTACTTTATTTTAATATACATCTTGTTTGCTTTTAATTAGTTCTAATTCATAACGTTTGTTTTGTAAAATGTTCAAATTCACACACTTAGGAAATTGAACATTGGACATATATTTAGAAAACGTATAAAAATTTATATATATATATATATATATATTTTTTTAATTTGTATAAAAAGTCAAATTTTTATACTTTTTCTTAAATATAAGTAGTTCTAATTCAGTCGAGAAAAGGCATAGGACACGTCCTACACAATGTAGATTCGGATTTCCCATTTAATATTACTAATTACTATTAAGACTGTATGATTAAATAAAAAAAATAATAAGCGTTTTCAAACATTAATTATATTATATATATACTATAATAACCAAGTACGACACTTTTGGTTAAATTCGTATGTATATATCCCATACAAATACGCCCCATTCTAACTTCAAGAGTCGTAAAACTAGAACTCCTAGTTGAGAACTCTTAAACAACGGCCATGTCACACTTTGATAAATCGTTAGAAAAAATTAAAACTATATTCGCATTAAGCGGCATTACATTTCAAAGCAAAACGTTAAATAAGAACGATAAATTAAAAATCCGTTCAGTATATATATTTAACTCTTTCTGTTTGAACAGTGATTTATTGGGCGCCATATATTGGTTTTTAGATGGCATTCGTACAGGGAAAACGTTTGTGCAGCTAACTTACATTGCACCCTGTATAACTTTTAGCTGTTTATGCAATTTAAAATCTATATTTTTGATACACAACGGGCATCATCTATGCGATTTAATCGATAATTTGCGAAAACTAGACAGCGCGAGGACGAAAGACGAAGGCGATATAAAAAAAGACGAAACTAATTTCCTGCATGCGATTTTAAAAGCCTCTAATATAATAAACATAATGCTTGTGCTAACGTTTGTAATGAGCCCTTTAATTTTGATAGCTTTACAATATTTTAAAACGAATGAAGTGGAATTGATTTTGCCTTTTTTGATTAAATATCCCTTTGATCCTTTTAATATAAGGTATTGGCCTTTCGTTTACGTCCATCAGTTTTGGTCGGGTTAGTAATAATGTAATTTTTCTCATACAAGGTAGGCGGGAGAACCTAGTGTCAAAACACTCCGCTCTCCACTTTCGGAGACACTAAATGGTTGAACTCCGCGCTTTGTACATACAGTGTCTTCACCAGAGCGGAGAAATGATCATTATTAGCATATTTGCAGTAAGAATATAAGAACAAAAGATTGTTGATATTCTATACATTAAATGTATCACAGTAGAGCCATCGACTTTTTGATATATTGATTTAAAAAGTTGACTTGTGTGTGTTGAGTAGAATTTACTTTTTTTTAATTTAGCGCTTATATTTTTTATTCCACATAGCATATCCTAAAGCATAATCTACATAATCTTGCATTTCAAAAATCATTAATAAATTAAAAAAGTAATATAATTATACTAATTTCAGTGGTTGTGGTAATTATAAATATTTGCTCAGCCGACTATATGCTGTACATTTGCTGTACATACCTCCGTATCCAGTTCCGTTTACTTCAGGGCGATATTAAAAAAATCGTTACATCAAATAAAATGTTAATGGTGCCGGATTTAGTATTATTTCAAGAAAAAAATGTTACATTAGTTAAATGGCACCAAGAGTTAATACGGTAAGTTAGACTTATATACATTTTTACCAATAATATTTTTATTTTGTACAGTGCGGACATTTTACAACCTCATCCATTTTCCCGCATAGCAGCGTAGTTAGAGAGAACCGACTGTCTAGATACTTATGCTTTTACAAAATTTTCCCTAAACCCTTAGAGACAGAAAATTGTATCATTATTTTGTTTATTAATAAAAAGAATTTTATTAATAATAATAAGAAAATATCTCCATTTTCTGGCCGAAATTAATACATTGCGTGTTGATTGGCGGAACTCAACGCCGCGCTTTGTCTACTGTAGACAAAGAGCAGACAAAAGGATAATATTTGAAATATAATCATTTCCCCGAACGGAAATCGACGCCACAACAAATGGATGGATGGAAATATGTACCGAACGGTTTTTTTTCTTTTGATTTAAGTTTGACAAGGTGTTTGGAGTTTTTGTATTCCAAGTCTACGCTATACAATTTCGTCTGCAGCTCTATACTGATATGCCTCACTGGATTCAACGTTATAGTTAAGTATAATGAAATATTTTACTTTTAAGCATATTTTTTATTCTCCTTTGTGTTAGTGTAAATTTAATGTCAATATCTATATATTAATTAATATGTGAAGCAAAAGCTTTGTAATCCGTTTTAAGTAAATTTATACGGATTGAGGAGTATGAATTTTGGCACAGTTATAATTTATAAAGAATACTAATATTACATTTAAAATAATGCATACAAAATACATAAAATAAATGTAATACACTACCATATGTTTGACATACACGTTGCCAAGGCAACGCGATGTTTACGCGACAACGCATATATGTCACATAATAAAAAGAAACCCTTAAAGATAACAAAAATAACTATATAGACGCACTTTTTAAAAACGCTTGTAAAATTGAATATATTTTTGCTCCAATACGAGAATAGTGTTAAATAAAAGACTTTTGATCATTTCATCGGCTTATTCCGTTAAAAACCTCCTTATAAATAATATGTGTAATATTAAAATTAATCCAATTTCCTTTCACAGGCCATACAAAATGTAGCATTTGCCTTAGTATTCCTCGTATTTTTAACTGCAAGCTTGTTACAAATATATTTATTGTGCTTTTTCGGCGATATGTTGATGAAGTCTGTAAGTCTGTCTTTTACTAGTGTTTTACAGTAAACGAATCTAAATACGACATAAATCAAATGTTGCTTATTCTTTACATATTACATTTTTTTTACATTTTACATTCTTAATTAATTTCCTTTCCATTATTAAGATTTATTTATTACTATTATTCATATATTACATATAAAAAAAAATAGTTTTTCACATACTTTTTCTATTTTTTTTTGATATTTTTTTCTACTTTTGGCACTTCTTTTGTTAAAACTTATTATAATTATTAATCATAATCATTTTAATTGGTAATTAAAAAATACAAGTAAAATTGAAAAAAAAAATTATACATACATGTCAGAACTTTATATGAATAAGAATACATTACAATATTACTATCAAAAATGTATGTAATCTAATTAGTTACAAATAACGTTAGTTTCAAAGAATTCTTTTTAGCTATAAAACGATTTCTCGATCAAACATTTCTTTAGTTTATACTAAAAACTATTAAAATTTGAAGCACTTCTGACATCCCCAGGCAACTTATTAAACACTTCCGGGCCCATAACTTTCCATTTTCTTTAAATTACAATTAATTTAGAGCAATCCACTTGAAAAGCGCATACTATACCGTACTAAGTCGATAAGTTTCGATAAATCCTTGTTTTTCATTGCCACACCAATTGCCATATAAAGCTACACTGTACATTAGTTAAGTGGGTAAAATCATGATATAAATATATATAGTTGAGAAAAATATAGGACAATAATGCAATAAATTGTTATAAATATATAAAAATATTGTCTAGGGTTAAACTCTTATGTACGCCTTTTAAATTATATACCTTTTAAATGTTATTTAATTTTACCATTACCACATAGTCCACCAATTTAGCAATTTTTTTTGCAATGATTATATTAAATTGTTTTAATTTCCCCGCTCTGGTAAAACAAAACGCGGCGTTAAGTTCAGCCACTCGATAAGCAATATCTAGTATTCATGCGGACAGTGGAGTTACAGTAGTTTTTTAACAAAAGATTCATGATTCAGTCTTTTTTTTACGTAACATAATTACTATTTACTATTTACATAATTAATAACGTATTTTAAAGAGCATCGAAGTCCGAGACGCGGTGTATGAAAGCAAATGGTACTATATCAACGCAGAGGCAGCAAAGTATATACTCATTATACAAACAAGGTATACTGTATTTTGTTAAATTTTTATACGTTTTCTAAATATGTCTTTTTCAATTTCCTTAGTGTGGGAATAACACTTTAAAAAATGTTAACAAAATATATATTTAATAAATAGCATTCTCCCTTGCCAGACTATTGTTCGTAGAATAATCTTTGGGTAGCAGAAATTTGTAAAAATCTCTCTACAGAGATGCTTACAACAAATATAAGTTGTAATAAGCGTATAAGAATTTCAACGTAGCTGGATGTAGAACGCATGGCTTAGCGGTCAGAGCGCTTGAACGGTTTTCAAGAGGCGCGGGTTCAAATCGCGCTGCGTTCAAATTTTTATACGTTTTCTAAATATGTCTTTTTCAAGGTATACTGTAATATTATTATAAAAATTTAATAAAATCATACGAAATGAACACTTAAATATTAAGATAACGTGGCGGAGTTTAATACTAGGAACACTCCGTTTTCCGCTTTGGATATCTAGCTAGTAGCTACGCCATTACCAGAATGAATGAATAGACCAGAGACCGTTTACACTAAAAAAAAAATCATATTTTTAGAAAACGTATAATATAAAAAATTTGAACGCAGCGCAGCTCTTAGAAACGGGGTTTTCAATTTCTTAAATGTACGATTAACATAAAAAATGTTAAAAACCCCGTTCACACTACTTTTTTTCTTTAATTCAAACTGACTAATGGATGGATAGAAACTTCTAACTTCTTTACGGTGGAATCGATTTTTGGTTTAATATTTAATATGGTTGAAATTATCAAATACTATTAAGACACGGCCATTATAGCAATGCACATTTTTTATTAAATTTATAAATAAGTTTCGGACGATAATTTTAATATAATGTAACTCTTTCAGAGCACAAAAACCTTGCAAACTTACTGCTTTTGGGTTCTCCGATGTCAATCTAAAGGCCTTTATGAGCGTATGTAAAAGTATAAAAATTTTTTTTGTAATAAATCAAACTTTAAAAGCCATCGTGGCGCAGTGGGGGCATCTCACTATAATGGCGATTGGTTTTGTGTTCGATTTTCACATAATTTAATTTTCATTTCCCCGCTTTGGTGAACAAGACAAAGCGCTGCGTTGAGTTCCGCCATTCAACACGCAATGGAGTGTCTTGACAGTTGGTTCTATCTGACTACCCCTGCTATATCCCTTTACATGGAGGATGAGATTGTTGTGTTATAAGGAAAAAGTTATAATCTATTAAAAATAATCTTGTATTTTTTACAAAGTAGATACTAATATGTTAAAATAATAATAATACATTGAACAGCAAAAAATACATTATCAATGTGAATTTTTATTTAACAAAGTATTTAATTGCCTCTTATTTCGTTTTAAACAAAAAAAATAGATTGATGTATTTATTTAATGTGCCAATGAGAATAACAAAATGACTTTTACTTTTCAGATATTGAGCACTGCCTGGTCCTATTTTGCCTTATTGAAAACTATATATAATCCTTCAAAGATATGAAATATCAATCAGTCAGTAGTATATATAGTATATTTATTGTTCAACTAACTTATACTTGTAGCATGAAATTTATGTAACTGTGTAATAAAGATTTACGATTTAAATAAAAACATATAATTATTTCTTCTCAAAACTTGTTTGACACTATAGGAAAATCTTTCGACCCCTCTTTACGATAATTATGCGGACAGATTATAAAATTAGGCATTGTTAAATTTTATATGGAGAAAAAGTGCAAGAACTCAATATTATGAATAGAAATGCATTAGAATATTACACGAACTACAATATTATTTTACTACACTTTTATATTATAAAAAAATGATACACGTTACTAAGGCAAGGCGTATTGTCCTTATCAATGGCATTAGTGATTTCAACATTTAGAGTACTTTTAACCACTCACCCCGTTTAAAACACTGCAAGCAAACACAGGAGCCTCTAGTAGCACACAAGCAATTTGTATGGCAACCGTCAATATTTTCTTTCTGATCAAATCAAGGTCCTCCTCAGCCGCTTCCGTTTCTAAGTATGTTATGATAGCGTAAAGTTTTTCTAACATATCTGCCAAGGATGCTGATTCTGGCTTATCAGTAATACCAGCTAAAAAAATTAAAATCTTAAAAAAATATACTAATAAATGTGTTTTGTAAATTTTTTAATAGTTGGCATCAACGTAGCTGGATGTAGAACGCATAGCATAGCGGTCAGAGCGCTTGAACGGTTTTCAAGAGGTGCGGGTTCAAATCCTGCTGCGCTCAAATTTTTATACGTTTTCTGAATATGTCTTTTTTCAATTTCCTTAGTGTGCGAATAACACTTAAAAAGTGTTTAAAAAGAAAGTGGCATTAGTAGCTTTCAATTTTTTACATTAGCAGCTTCACTGTTTCATCAAGACTCTCCGTCCTCCATTTGCGCCCGAAATCGAGACATTGCATTTTGAAAGGAGAAACTCAATGCCGGTCTTAATCTTAACTAATCACTCCGCCGAAACTTTTTAATATATTTAATATAATCATTCTACCTGAGTGGGAATTAAACTTTAAAAATATTAAGAAAATATATACTCACTTATACCAGACAAAACACTTTCGACCTTCAAGGAGTAATTCGATGACAACAACAAACTGAGACTCGTCTTAAATAATTCAAGGCAGGCGAGGGTGGTGCGCTCGTCGAACTCGCTTATATCATTAAATCTAGAAGATTCAAAAAATATATATTAAGACTTTGATTTCGAATACATGGACCAGTCAGCAAGTATAAAGAGTGCAGCTAGATTCGAACCTGTGACCGACCGGGCTATCCGAGTGTGCAAACTACAATTTTATTATACGATTTAAATTACAGGCGCAGTGATACCGATTGTAATCGACTGTGGTGGTGAGTGCGATTCCGACTTGAGGCAGGATTATATTTATAATAATTTCTCCACTCTCGTAATAGAAAATGCGGCGTTGAGTGCCGCCACTCATCACGCAACTCCACACCAGCCTTTTTCTGAGTCAAATATTATTCCGGAAAGCGTAAAGCTGCCATTACTAAAACATAGATAGATAGATAGATAGACCAATACACATTATCGTACTCTATCTGTCTCCTTCTAATCTCTTACCGACACAGACATCTCTTGTACAGTAACTCTGCGACTCTGAGCACGTGAGAGACCACGACTCTCTTCTCCATCTTCTCACCCATTACGCTTTGTACGTTTCTAATTGAGAACAAATGAAAGTCGCATTTGCTTCGTATGTAGTTCCGTTGCTCTGTGGACGACCATGACACTTCTTCGCTGTTATAAAGTACAAAAACATAGCATTTTTCATAATAATACTAATAATTATTCCATTAAAAAACAATAATGTAATATATTATTAACTAGCGACCCTCTAAAAAAAAAAAAAAAAAAAAAAAAAAAAAAAAAAAAAAAAAAAAAAAAAAAAAAAAAAAAAAAAAAAAAAAAAAAAAAAAAAAAAAAAAAAAAAAAAAAATATGTATAGTCTATACATATATAACTTAACAATATACATAACGGGGGATATTTTAGACTTCAACATTATCCCCCGTTGGTATTTGAACCTACTAATACTAATCTATCATTTTAAGATAAGCTTACAATGCTATTTTGATCCACTACTTGCCGCTCGATTTGCTTGAAAATTGGCACCACAAGTGTCCGGATGCAATTACAATACAATATTTTCATAGCCAGAGCCAAATGTGGCGCAGTGTGGCAGCGCCTGGCTGTATACGCAGATGGTTATGGGTTCAAACCCTCCCAGCCAGTGGGAGGAATTAAAAAGGGAATTATTATATTTAAATTATTTTCATTGCTGCGCTCTGGTGGGAAGAGAAAGCGCGGCGTTGAGTTCCGCCCCTCAACACGCAATATCTCCGAGTCAGACTGAGAATACTATGCGAGAAAAAGCGTGAACGACGATTTGGATAACAAGATAATTTGATAATAATTTTATGCCTATTTCTGGCAGTTTGTTATGCAAATTATTTCGTCTTTGTTTTTTTTTAAATAAATACAAAGTAACCTGTACAACAATTCTAAAAGGCGTAAGCAAAGTCGCATATCCCACAAACACGGCAACGGCTTGAAAGGCCCCGCCCTGTCTTTCGCTAAATTCGACATTTTGTTTTTCTTCGGCGATTTTTGTGATTTGCCACTTTTTTGTGTTAGCGTTCTTTTATTTGCAGTTGTTGTGTGTTCTTGTGTAGTTTGCGATATCGTAGTCTCTTGTGAATCGTTTACAGGTTTATTTTTACTAGTTGCCTTAGGCTCTTTCCCCTTTTTGGTAGTTCTTTGGTTCTTCTTTGCTTCCTTAGTTTCGTTGAAAGTTAAAGTTTTCTTTGTTTTAGGAGAGCTCTGTAAATAATAAACATACATAATAAAATAATTCTAAAAAGGCAAAAGGGGTTTAAAATCATTGGCGCAGTGGGACAGCGTCTGAGCGTAAACGAGGTTGGTTGTGGGTTCAATTCAAATGATGATTATTTTAAAATATTTTCTGTTTTCCACTCTGGTAACCAAGATTAGCGGGGCGTTAAATTCCGCCACCCAACTGGAAGTGTGTCGATTTCAGAAAGTGGAGAACGGAGAGTCGTGATACCAGGTTCTCTCTGCCTCGTAAAGCCCGCTGAGTATCTTTCGCCGGTTCTTCTCAGGTCCGAGGCATTAACTTTAGTAAACCAGTGGAAATTATTTGACGTAAAAAAAACTAAGCATTCAACTTTTTAATTAGAATAAAATTATTTGAATTAGAATTTGACTACCCTGCTCCGTAGGCAAGAGTGTGAAACTGAAAAAAACCTTATTTTTAAAATTTTAAAGTTTTAACACACAGCGGGATTCGAACCCGCGCCTCCCAGAAACCACCAAATGTTTATCAAAATTACCTTAGTATTATCCAATAACTGAGCATGATGTTTATATAATTTGTGTGTAACCTCTGCCAGAGTGGTCGTGGGGCTCCATTGCAGCACTTGGTGCGCTATCAACGCTTCGAAACACTGCATTAACTGTTGGACTTTCAGGCTTTTCGCTTTAGACTCGGGAGATAAATCTGTTAGGGCCACGTCTTCCTGCAAATTGTGATTTTACATGACTTATACACACTTCGACACTGGTCGTGGTTTTCAGGATGTGCCCAGTGAATAGACAGACAGACTACGCAAAGTAACTGAAATTTGGCTTTTAGAAGGTTCGGTTCCTTGAAGAGTGTAGGCATCACTAACAGAGTATTTCCATTGACATTCCAACGGGACTGGTTAAACACAGAAGGAAGGTTTTTCAAGTTAAAAAAGGACATATACAAATAACATTGCAAGATTCATAAAACAATGAAAACATGATTATATGATTTAAATATTTATGACTGGTAGTGCGCGCAATGTCTGGAATTCGGGCTGAAAGTGAAGAACGTGGAGTGTCTTGGCACTAGGTTCTCCCTAACTAAAGTAAAAGACTAAAAATAAAGAGTGACTGTTTTATATGTCTATGCCGTCATATAGGAAAATAAATAAAATCTTAGATGACAGAAAACTTAAAAGTTAAATTATATATTATTAACTTACTATAGTATTGAGACGATCGCGGAGGAGTGGGACGGCGATTGACTACAAGCGCGATAGTAGTGGAGAGGAGAGTAGTGGAGAGGAGAGTAGTGGTACGATACGCATTCGTTGGAACTCTATTTTCAAATTATTTCTCGTTCTTACGAGACAAAGCGCGACGTAGTGTTCCGCCACTCAAAACGCAATTACCCAACACTAGGTTCTCGCTACCCACCCTGCTAAAGAAAACGACGCAGGAAGCTGCTTTTTTATTACTATTTAAAGTAAAATTACAAACCATATTAATCAGACTCAACAAATCAATTTTACATAATTTGTTAATAATATCCATCAGTTTCGTCTTAAGGTAAGCAGCGCAGTTGTCAGTTTGACTCGCTGAATAGTCTTCAGTGTCCTCTTGTGTTGGCTGCAAGAATTGCGCTATAACGTACAGCAACCGCCCGATTGGTTCCTGGAAAGTATGTATGTATGTATTTAGGAAGTCTTCTTAAGTTCTTACATGTATTAATACTTTTGAATGCTTATGCGTATATCTACGAAAAATACATATTGATTATTGAGTAATTAAATTTATATTTTATTTATTTCTGCCCTATATGTTTTAAGACGCAATAATTTAGGTTTTCTTGCCAACTAGTTTGTAATAAGTTATAAGGTATCTGTTTTTTTTGGTAGGTTTTAGAAGGAAGCTGGTATTTTTATTTTATTTTTTAAACTCCTTAAGTAAATACGTAGATAAATACGTAGACCTTTATTCGTATAGATTTTAAGATAAATTCATTTATGTTTGTTCAATAAGTAATTATTTTCATCAGTTATATGTACTGCGTTTATACTAATTTAGCAACACAGTGTTCATTTCAGTCGTTTATTTCATTTCATTCATTTAAACTACTTTTAATGAGAAATCAAAAATAATTAAAATGCCTCACTCGTACAGCTTACAGATATTGCTTTGATACTGGCGATATCGACGTAAACTTTTGTGGTTAGTTTTGTATAAAGGGGAGTTTTTTTTTCAATTTAGTACAGCGAAATTCACAAGTCGCACATCGCAAGTGTGTATCAATTTTTACAAAACACCATATACCAATATAAATTGCTATGTGAAAGAGTAATTATAGCACCAAAAAACTATGTAATACTATATAACTCTTAAAATAGCTAAATATTGACTAAAAAGCGAATAATACTAAAGTAGCCGATTTTAATTATTATATATAATAAATTCAGAAATATTAAGTGTAGTAGCAGTTAGCACTATGCCTTTTGAGTAGTTGTCATCAGATACAGTTATGGACACACTTCATACCCAGTTGAGTTTCGAAATTCACTTGAGCTGTCAAGTGTATCGTCACATAAGATCCAGTGACTAGGCATTCCAGTCATACTTATGCGAAATTTAGATACTTTTTTATTATTAAACAACTTGGACGGACTAGTTATGTAGTCCAACTTAGCCGGTGTACTAAATAGATGTCCCGTTCTAATTGAAAAGGCTGCAATTTTCTATTTTAAGCTTAGTTTTGCTATGACTATGATCAAAGCGCAGACGCAAACATTAAAGGGGCGGTGATAAACTCATAAGCCGTCCTTCTCCCATGCCAAATTACACATTCCATGTTGGCGTGCGCCTTATACTTAGAACCTTCACATTCTATCTCCAATAGAAAGATTTGCAATATCATCTACACTAGCGTATTAAAATTACCTATTTTTTATACTAAATTGAACATATAAAAAAATTACACCAATTTGGTGGACAAATCTCACTTATATATCTCCTCTCTCCGCTTTAGAATTGACTGCATACGCCAGAAAGATATATCAAATGTAACTTTTAGTATCTTGTAATTATGAACCAGAAAGGCATTATAGGAACTCATAAGGTATTATACACCCAAATTGACTACTCGAGCGAAGCCGCAGGTAACCGCTAATTCAAATATATTAAATGACAAACAAGTTGCTAAAGTAACGCGTGTTTTAAGCATTAATGGGGCTACAAAAAGGTATAAGTAAATTGAATTTTTTAACCAAAAAATATATATATTTTATTTAATACTTACTATTAAATTAGCAGTAAAAGGAGTCTCTTGTACACATTTGTCCAACAACAGCTCCCAGTTTTCTTCTTCGTCTTGTAAATACTTGATAAGATGTTCATAGAACAATTCCAATATTGACTCGTGGAGCGCTGATTTCTCTTTTGCACACTCATACATACCTGTTAAATATATATTCGAATTACAATAATTAAATATATTAATTTTCTTTATAATAATATTGAAGTAATTTTCACTGTCCTGCTCTGGCAAGACAAAACGCGGTATTAAGCTCCGCCACTCAACAATGTTTCCGATGGAGAACGGGGTGTCTTCACACTAGTGTCTACCTGGCTATTACGAAACACGATACATACTCCGCGTGCGTGACGCGTGGCCGGAGCTAAACGCCGCGCTTTGTCTAGTCACCAATGCACACAAACGATAATATTTTAAATATAACCATTCCTCCGAAAGGCGATCGAACCCACAACCAATCGCGTTTGCAGTGAAACGCGTCCCACTGGGCCATTGGCCTCATACTTGGATGGACGGTAGATTCATACAATTGTAATAAATTGTCTCACTCACCTGTATATAACAGTTGTTTGACAATCGCATCTTGAACGAGACACCTCCGTAGTATGGACACTACTTCCAAACATATAATTTCATTTCGCATACGTGACGTTACTCTAAAGAATGAAAAATTAAAGTGTTTTATAAGAGAAAAAAATTGTAAATTTATAATCTACTTGGGAAATTCTTTGAAAACTTTGGCAAATCTTCCCTCAGTAACATTAACACACCGCCACCCCCCATACCCTCCCGCTCCCCTATAGAACCTATGAGCTAAGTTGTATATATATATATATATAACACTTGTATTACTGACTGACTGACAGACGACGCACAAACGTCTGGGGGTAGAACGCTGACATTTAGCACATAGGTTCTTTCTCGTCAATGAGGGAGAATTTCCTAAAATTCTTACGGAAAACGGAAAAAAAGTCGGTCTTAACGTTATATACTTCACGCAAACGAAATAAAAAAAAAAACTCATACAAGAAATGCTACTCACGTAGATCCCTGGCTATTACTGTGCATATCTACAGCAATTTGGGTTAAATATGAGTGTTCAGAACAATCGTCGTTATAATTGTTTTGACTCATAACTATGCCTTTTGACAGCTTTATATGACGAAGAACTGTCAAGAAGCCGGATAACGCTAGGCATCGGTAAGCTGAGTCCCTGTAATTTAAAATTCATTACTAATTATTTGTAATATAAAATTTTTGATATATTTTTTAGCTACAAACTCGCTATCGCTGGTTGCCTGAGCTGGGCCTCTCTTGAGTACTCAGTGGTCTCACCCAGCTGGCAGACAGCACGTAGCTTTCCCTCCTCTGACAACTATTTTCCCCGGAACCTTTCGGATTCCCAACTCTATCTGCAGGTCAAGAAGGCCCAACCCAGGGACCCACCCATATTCGTGGGTGGCGTTGATATTAACGTTCACAGGGCCTCGGCCTGCCTGGACCTCGTAGTCAGGGAGAAGCTAGAATCGAACCTAACAGAGAACCTAATGGCGTATAACCTCAGAATCGGCTAAACCAATTTAAATACAATTTTGATTATTGTATTTTTGTAAACTTAACATTTAGTGTTTATATTATTTTAATAGGTTCATAAATAAAAAAGTTACAACAATTTAAATTATAAATTTAAGCAAAACGGGTGAAAAAACTAAACAATATAGTCGTTTACGCAGGCGAAGACGCGAGCAGGTCGCTAGTATGTGAATATAAATGAAACAGCAATATTACCTAGAATACAATCCTTTCCTGCACACCATGACGAGAACGTCCCGCACTCTCGTACTGAACGCTACGAGAGGACGGACCGCCTCGTAGGTGCTCGCCGAGTGCGTGTAAGAGCCTAGAGGCTGGCAGTTCTCCAATATGGTGACGAGTTGGGGACAACGCTCCACTGACACGGGTGTTAATTTGCACAAAATATATAGACAATCTGGGAAAAACATAAAACAGTAAAGAAATATGTGTACATAGAAGATATATAAGAAAATATATTATTAATGGTATTTATCAATATAATAGAATCCAAAGCAATGCTTTTTGATTTCTGTTTTCTGTTTGTCTGTTTGTTTGTGCAGGTTAATCTGAGAAACGGCTTAACCGATTTGAATGCAATATAAAACAATACATAGACTTTTGTATTGAGGTAAGCTTCCTATAAAAATTAGTGTTTATTTCATTTCAATCGGTTCATAAATTATAAATTTAAACAAAGTTTATGATTTCAGTGAGAACGAAAGAGGGCAAAAACGAAACAGTTTAGTCGTGTAGTTTACGCAGGCGAAGCAGCGAGCGTGCCGCTAGTCTTATAATATTTGCCTTTTCTACGAAATCGTTTTACTAATATTCAAAGAATTTTAAGAAATAACTGCGTCTCTTGATTATTGAATACCGTACAAGCGTTCTAGACATTTAAGTAAATAAATTAGAAATTCAAATTTTTACAAGTTTTCTATTAAACGTGTTTTTATTTAAACAAACCTGTATTTTTAACATTTTTTAAAGTGATTTCATACATTTAGGAAACTTCTAAAAATGTTTTACAAACCTGTATACTGTGGTAAATTCTGATCACTAAACAATCTATCGGCCAGTTGCCCCAATATGTGTCCAGCCGTCTCCGGTTGAGCTTTACACAGCCGCACCAAGATGAGCTTCCCGTGAGACCAGCATGGTGATGCTGTGGGCTTTATACGCGACACGGAGAGCAGAGAGAACGCCAAGTTGATTAAACCAAGTACTGTTAGTTGACGGTGGTTTGCACTGTTTTAGATATATGTCATTATTATATATGAATAAAAAAATTTTGGGCCCCATTTTACAAAAAATATGCAGACGGGGTATTAAAATTGGCATATATAGTTTCTGCACACTTTCTCAATATAAAAATATATTGAAGTTGCAGAAAAACTCTATACTTTTCATAATAATACAGATTAATAAAATTAATATTAAACAAGCAACCATGTGTTTGACATAACACTTTTGCATAAAGACCCTTTTGCATGGCATACACATACAAAGTTGCACTATCCGTCTTTTTCTGACACAGATATGTAGGGATTTGTCAAAATTACCCGTAAAATACCAAAATAATTATAACCTATTATAAGAATATATTTTTGTATTTTCTTTCATTTGACCTCACGCATTTTTCCGCATAGCGAAGATAAACAGAGAACATAGTGTCAAGACACTTCGTTCGCAAGTTTTCGCCGCGCTATGTCTTACCAAAGCAGAGTAATGAAAACGATTTAAATATAATAATTCCTCCTGGTTCGAATCGAACCCACAACCAAACTCGTTTACAGTCAGCAACTTTCCTGTTTTCCAGCGCCAGGATGTGCTCAGCTATATAATAAAGATGTTTGTCTCTATTTTTTCTTCCTTTAAATCTATTTTTGTCTACAATTTTGCCCTTTATTTATTGCGCCGAAAAAAGAAACATACTTGAAGCTACTTTATATAATATATGTATTTTCGTTTATATTATAGTAATGCCTTTGATTTGATCTTTACACATTTGAATACGAGTACTACTCGTACTATTAATCCTCAAGCGATACACTTTCTGTACACGATAGTCTCAGTTCAAATTCAAATGACGAGAAATTTATATCTTTCTAAATATGTTTTTAAATTTCCTAAGTATGTGAATAACAGTTTAAAAATAAAAAATGTTATAAATATTTAATAAATAGCATTCTCTCTTGCCAAACGATTGTTCATAGAATAATCTTTGGGTAGAAGAATTTTGTAGAAATCTCTCTACAGAGATGCTAACAACAAATATAAGTTGTAATAAGCGTATAAATTTCGACGTAGCTGGATGTAGAACGCGTGGTTTAGCGGTCAGGCCGCTTGAACGGTTTCCAAGAAGCGCAGGTTCAAATCCCGTTGCGTTCAAATTATTATACGCTTTCTAAAAATATGAGAATATATTTATAAAATACCTTTCAGTAGTGAGCACCTTAAGAACGTTAACAACGTCGACTTCAGGCGGCAAAACCGACCTCACCCACGACGACTCGTTACTTCTTAACTTGTCCAGTATATTTAATTCTATTGCCGATCTTATAATCTAATGCAAAATGAATTTATTAAAATTAAAGAATTATATATTTTGTTGTATTTCTAATATCGTAACTTTTTCTAAATATCATAAGTATCATATGTTTTATGTAATAGATTACGATTTGTTTTTTTATACAAAAAATACAATTTCTTTTCTTGTCAAATTTACATTCTTACACCTTTTTCCTCATAACTAGGTAAGAGAGAGAACCTAATGACAAGAGACAATCAGAGACATTGCATGTTGAATACCGAAACTCAACGCCGCGCTTTGTCTTATCATTAGAGCGGAGAAATGAAAATAAATTAAATATAATAAATCCTTCGAGTGGGAATCAAGCTCCCAACCATCGCATACAAAGTCAGACGCTGCCACACTGCGCCACGGCGTCAATGTTTAAGCAATTTACAATTATTAAATCAAAACAAGTAACCCACTAAAACTGTGAGCAAAAGAATAATTACAATATGGTTTGATTCTTTTATACATACCTACATACAGAGTACATTATTTATACATATAATAAAAATGTAACTGATCACTGTCTGAACATGGAAGATATATAAAACAAAATAATATCATGGGGATTTATCAATGTAAACCCAAAACGATGACTTTAAATATTGTTTTCTGTCTGTCTGTGTGTCTATTTGTTTGTGCACGCTAATGTCAAAAAACGGCTTATGCAATTTAAATGCATTTTGACTATTGTATTGTGGTAAACGTCCCTTAACTATTTGTGTTTATTTAATTTCAATCAGTTAATAAATAAAAAAGTTATAGCCATTTAAATTGGAAATTAGAGCAAAGTTAATGATTAAAGTGAGAACGCGAGCGGGCGAAAAACATTAATATTTTAGTTATGTCCACAGAAAATAAAAATATATTGTGTATTGTATACTTACATCCATACAAACGGATTTGAAATCTGTCCCCTTATCAGAGATAGCGAGTGTCATATCTATAATGAAGGGTGCTCTCAATAATTGTGTTTTTGGCCATTGTTTTATATGTTTCCTTATCGTTTCCGGTTCCGCGACATGTGAGATGTGATAGAGGCATGTGGACAGGCACCTACTTAATTCTGCATGGCTGTATTCAACTAAAAAATTAGTCATTTTCTATGTTAGAAATAGGAAACTTTCTTTAATGGCGACTGATTAAAACTACTGATTGATTAATAAGTGAATAAGGCAGCCAATTGTATCATTAGTCTGTCTGACCATAATGCGATATGAGTAAAAATTTAGTATAGATATAGTTTTTTGATTATATTAAAATTTAGTAACACACCAGTATTCCAACATGCACCTCTTGAAACCCTTCCAAGCGCTCTGACCGCTAAGCCATGGGTTGAAGATTTAAATTTTTGTTTTCTAAAAATCTTTTATTTTTAGCATTTTTTTAGGTGTTAATGACAACCTGAGCATGAACCAGATATACCAGGATAAACAGATTGATACTGAGAAAAACTTATGACTTTTTATTTAGAAATCTATTATTTATTAAAATACACTGTCATATAATGTACCTATGTCATCCATATCAATTGTAGTAGATTCAGAATCTTGTGGGGGAGGCTCTAGCTTGCTATATAGCCTTAAATTGAAATAATGACTTAAATGCGACAAAACCACTTCAGTATTGTACAACTTGCATAATCTGAAAACAGTAATCAGTTTATTAGCAGGGCATAGAGTGTTTTAGTTGGTTATGCTCGGCTATTTATGTGGGAAATAGTATAAAATGCATATTTCTTTTTTTTTTAAATTGATTACAGGAAAATATTTTAGTTTATGATTTTAAATTTAAATATTTCAGTTCAGTTTGTTTTTAAATAATGTGTTATAAATATACCAAACAAATAAATGCATATTTTTCGCGTCAATGGTTTTACTAGTTTATTTAAATATGTGAAACATTTATGTAGCTTTATAAAGAAGCATAGTTATGTTTAGGAAATATCAAGGTACCTACATAAAATTGATATGACGTTTATTTTTTAAATTTACACTTAAAAGAACCTGCAGTGCACATACAGGTTAATCATGATTATTATTTTTCTTTAATCAATTTAAAAAAAAAGAAACCTAAGCACAACTCTGTCACCAGTCTGTTTTGTAAGAAATCATATGATGATGTATGTATGGGCCTTCCATATGTATTTCCTTTACATACATATAAATATAATGAAATTATGATATCATAGGATATCTAACACATAATATTGATATCACTTCACAATAAGTGGTTCAACAGGTGCTATTGTTTTAAAAATACTTACTTCAACAACTGGTGAACCAATGGTGGCAAAGTTTCTGGTGGTAAATCCACTATATAGGAACATATCTTATTTATTACTTGTTTGTGTTCTGCCTTTGGTAACTGCAGATCTCTGAAAAAAAAAGTACTTACTATATAAAAAGTATTTACATTAATGATTATTACTTTAATGCAGATAATATAATTTATTCATGTTTATTAACTAATATAGTAAATAAATGAACTTATTTTAGCCTATAGTGGCACTGTGAGTTGTCTGATTAAAAAAAAACACAATAGTTACGGATTATTATAATTTTTGTTTTGATGCTATGGCAAGCCACTCAAGATTATCAGGATTTTGGGCAAAAAGTAGAGTACTGAGTGTCTTTTCACTATCTAACACTGGTATGCAATAAAAAATTATAAATATTAAAAAATATATATTACAAAAGCAGTTTGTTTAACTAATATACTAACTTGAACATAGCAGCTAGTTGTACCAATTGCTTTTCAGTCCATCTACACTGGCATAATGTGTGGACACACTGTATCTTAAATTCTTCCCCTGTCATTTCTGATCCACAATGTTTAATAAGGTTGTATGTACACACAGTATTTATGCACTCAGGTAATATGTCCTTCCAACTATAGAAACAATTTAAATTTAATAAGATGTGTTTAATATTCAATATAATTTTTTCCTGTATATTTAAAAGATAAGTAGAGACTATGTAGCAATTTAATAACAATATGTAAAGTAATTGAGCAAAAGCTGAAAAAAAACAGTCAGATGTCCATTAAAAATTTAAGATAATAAGATTTAAACACTTACATCATATTAACATCACCATCGTCTACTATAGACTGCACACATTCACTACTCCATCTAATTAAATGTTCAACAGGCATTCTTGGGAGCTCAAGACAAACTTTACTTATGATATCACCACAATGAGTTAAAGACATTGCCTCTTCTCTACCAGTTTTCAATACATTATCTATTACCTAGAATGTAATAAATAAGGTAAATTTAATAAAATAAAAATGTAAATATACTTATAAAAAATTACTTTGAAAAAATATATTATACCTTCACTTTTACTAAGCTCTTGTTATCAGGTAAACCTTTGAAAATACAGTCTATTATATTACCACCATCATTTCGCAATATTCTTCGGGGAAAGTCCAGCAAAATCTAAAAAACCATTATCACAGCATTGATACGACAAAGAATAGTTCTAGATAGCTCCAGTTTCTGTTAATTTATAATGTAACGATTAATTATTTATAAAATTTAAGATTTGGAATAACTCAATTAAGTAATTACAACAAATAATAATATTTTTTTATACCTTGTCTAAATTTACTTTACAAAAATTTCGCAATTCTTCTTGTTTATTATTTTCTCGAGCAAGCTCTAGTATTTTACTAAAAGTCTGTGAGGGCTCCATAGCTGGAAAGTGTGTATATAAATTTTAAAAACGTTTGTAATGTAAAATATACTACATTCCTATATCTCGCACGACGTAAACAAATTTCAAATTTCAGATTGACATTTGACAATAGCAAGTCAAATTTTTAGTCATTTCGCCCAATATAGCAAAGATAAAATATCAAAGCCATTCTGCAAAATTAATATTTATTTATTTAATAACCAACATGTATCTTATATATTAATTAATATTCATTTATATACTACAATAAAGTATGGATGTCTAGATTGTAACATATTGATATTAACAGAGACTACTGAAAACTTACTTGCTCAAAAACTGAATTTTTTTAACTTTTCTTTGACTAAAAATCTTGTGTAGCTTCAAACAACTTTCATATACAAGGCTAAATACTAAATAAATATACTAAATACATACTAAATTTTACATTACATTTGTTATCAAACACTTGACATGGTATCACTGACGACTAACGTCTTTTTTGATAGTGACGTCATCACGTCATCGCAAATTATGTTTAGCGACGGAGACGTTACCAAATTTATTAATTTTATTTTGTAAAGAGTACTGAATGTACAACACCAAGTACAATGTCTTCATTTACGCCTCTGATAATTTCAATTTTACTTTAACCGTTGATAACGTTATTAATTGCGAGTGAGACAACCTAACGTTGCTTTTTGGCGGCATTGCTCGAAGCCACAGAAATAGATTTCTTGTGCAATAATCAACAGCAGTGTGTACTAGTCTGTTTTTAAATGTACGTAAGACAAACGGCTAATGTGCAGACAGTTCGCAGTGATCAGTGAAAAAAATATGCAGAATTGAGTGACAAGATTTCTGTTGTAATAATATTTTTAACGATGGAGAATCCAACGGTTACCGGATTGAGATCAAGGTCCCGCTCAAAAACACCCTTTTTACGGTCCAGCTGCGACCGTGAGAATTGCATAGAGGGTGAAGAGCATTCGCATCAAAAATCTGGTCGCAAAACTCCCATCAAGAGAAGTACGCCGATTAAGTAAGTTTTCGTATTCAGAATTTTTACACTAAATAAAGAAATGAATTTTTTAAACGTTAAATTACTAATTAAGATAATATTATAACCTGTAAACATGCAAACTCTTACAAATTACATAAAAATACCTGTATTTTAAATATTATTAATGAGAAAATACTGCCTCTTATTTATGTGTGCATTTGCTTATTATCTCTGAATTAAAAATAGTAAACTTAACGAAATATCATAATTTTCTCTTGCAAATTCTATGTAGTATTACAATTTAATACCTTAAAATATGTCTTGACAATGGATTAAGAAATTGCAGTGATAGCATTTTGCTACCAAAATTTGTTTAATTTGATATTTTCTACTAATTCGAAAATATTTATATTTAATTATTTTTATTACAATTTTTATCATTATTAAGTAAAGGAAGTATTTGTTTTTACATTGTGACATCATACAACAAGGCTAGTTCTCTAGGCCAACTATGGCTTTATGGTTTTACTGACCTTTGTATAAAACCATGACACATAAAAGTTTGGAAATATTTAAGCTGACTGTTTATTTACTTTTGCCATTAAGAAATCTAAGCTATTATCATAAGAAAATTATACCATTGTGTTTATTCCATTTATGTTAAATAAATATACACAGTATTAACACTTTCAAATCTAAAATAATTGTATTAAAAGAAACAAAGTTACTATTTTTTTTTACTTTTACATGACGATTAAAGAAACTAAAGAGTTAAGTTACTAATTACAATATCTTATATAAAATCTTTGTAATTTCTTTGATTTCCCATAAGAAGATAATGAATAGTGAGAGTAATCAATATAACAAATATTTCAATATGTACAAACATTTCTCACATTATACTTATCTTTGTTAACTTATTGTACATATTTTCACTTAGAAAAGTCATTGATAATCAAGTCAGCAAATATTTTTAATATATATATATTTTTTTCATTTTTTAAAAGTGTTATTCACACACTTAGGAAGTTGAAAAAGACATATTTAGAAATTCTATAAATTTTTTAACGCCGCGGGATTTGAACCCGCGCCTCTTGAAAACCGTTCAAGCATTGAATGCGGCTAACGCCGTTAACTTTATTAAGCATCATTATCATATCATTTTAGTATTTTATTAGTAAAAAATATTACATTGGTAATATTATTGTTATAGACAAGTTCTGTCTACAAAGAAAGCTGTTGATGCTGTACCAGAAATAGACGAAGACTCTCCTCCTGCTCACCGCACACGCCGCTCTAGCAGGCATACAGAAAAATTTATCAAGACTTCTGATTACTCTTCAGAAGAAAGTCTAGACAGATTAAAGGCACATAAAAAAGAAATTTATCAAGTAAGAACTTAATATCTTTAATCAAGTCAAAATATATATATATATATATATGAAATCTTCAATAAGAGTGTAAACATTGTGTAGGTTTTGTCACATTAGCATTAGGATTGTTGGAAAACTTTTAATTTTGAATTGTAAGGAAAAAATTATAAAATATAAAATAAATTCATGGATATAAATTTACGATACGACCTCATTATTTGTTAAAATATCCTTGGCATTTTTTTTTTCATTTTATCAGAGAATTGCAGCCATATATGTAGTATTTTTTTTTCAAATTTTAATTACTGTCTTAACCATATATCGCCAGCACTTACAATAGATTTGGATTCTAATTAAGTTCTTATATAGACCGTAAACTAGACAATTATATTCTATTTGAGTACCTTCTTAGTTGCGGGGCATTACAGAAAATTGGAAAAAAACAGTTAAGCCCACTTCGCGGACGGTACCTAATGGTTTTGTGTGACAGTTTAGAAACATACGTACACATATTGCATATATAAACGGTACTGCACGCTATCTCGGTCACAATCAACTCAAGGTTAAATAAGTGTTATATATAAGATAGTAGAAAACGGAATGCCGCATGTACCTATTTGATATTGCAATTGCCTTTTTTATTACCTACCTAGGGTACCTACTACTGAGTTTATTATAAATACTAATTATCTTTATTTCATGGAAGAAAATATATAGGATATTTTATTTTGGAGATTTACGTTTCGCATAGCAGTCAGAGAGAACCTAGAGTCAAGACACTCCGTTGTCCACTTTTCATTAAGACGCGATTGCGTACCGGAACTCAACGCCACGCTTTGTCTTAGGTACCAGTACGGAGAAATGAAAATAATTTAAATATATTGTAATTTCTCCGAGAGGTATCAAACCCACAACGCAGTTACAGTCAGACGCTGTCCCACTGCGCGCCGATGGCCTCACACTGGAAGAATTATGAAACAATAATAATATTTTTATTTTTTAGCATTGGTCAAATTAATTATAATATGCTATGCAATCAATAATAAGTTTTAGCTATTAAGTATATATACTAAAATTTTCAAATCACATGTTCATTTATAAAGACCTAACGAATGTGTAACGGCTCCACGTAATGCATTTAAATTTTACTTCACTCTACATATGTAGTATACGTGAAGACTAAATATGCGGGTTCGGATGGTAGTCAAATTCCATTGAATATGCAGTTACTTCCCATGATTCCCCTTATACAAGAGCACATAGAAAAAGAAATATTTTTTTTTTCTATTTAAACGATTTAGTTATCTTAATTATACAATATGTAGAGGAAAGGAGCTTACGTGTCAAGACACTCCGCTCTCCGGCCAGAATCGAGACGTACGTGTTCAGTGGCGGAATTTAACGCCGCACTTTGCCTTACCAGAGCAGGGGAGTGAAATTAATATAAATATTATCATTTCCTCGAGTGGGGACCGACCGACCCACAGCCATCGTTTTGGCAGTCTGACTTAGTCCCACTGCAGTATGTGCATATACACGGATAAATAATATTATATAAATGTAAATTCAGATATATATCATTTTTCTTCTTATGATTACTTAGTTTTACTACAAGGACTAAAAATACACGGTAAGAATCTCTCTCTGTAAAAATATCTCTACGGAGATGCAAATGACAAAAATAAGTTGCAATAAGCTTATAAAAATTTTGACGTAGCCGGATGTAGAACGCATGGCTTAACGGTCAGAGCGCTTGGACGGTTTCCAGGAGATGCGTGTTCGAATGCCGCTGTGTTCAAATATTCCCTTTTCATACGTTTACGTTTTCTAAAGATGTTAGTCAGGAAGAAATTAGTGTTCAAGACATTTCGTGTCCACTTTCCACCTGAAATCGAGACATTGCGTGTTGAGTGGGGTATTCAACCCCGCGCTTTGTCTTACCAGAGTGGGGCAATTTAAGTAATTTAAATGTAATCATTCCCCCGAGTGGGAATAGAACTCACAAGCAGTCGCGTTTACAGTCAGACCCAGTCCCACTGCGCCACGATGGTCTCTAAAGTTATATTCTCAAACGTAATGTATTAACGCTAGTATTACTTATATTCTAGCTTGGAAAATACTGTTTTTTCGTTATATATTTTTAACCTTCAGTACTTTTATTCTTTTATGATCATGTTTATGAATATAAGATAACAGTATGTTTATACAAAATTTTCTTTATTAACATTTCCAAGTCACATTTCGTAGTTCGCAAGATTTTCTGCCGAACTGATAAAATTTAGTGCAACATTTATGTTAGTTATCTTAACATTTATGTTACTTTTTTAAATTAGTTATTTTATTATTAAATTCGTTCTTTTACTATTAATTATTATTATTTTTTACATATTGAAAGTGCGCTTATATCCAGCAGGAAGATAATAAGCATCCTATTTCGATAAACTTTAAACGGTCGTTCTTTCGTTCGTTCTTTAAAACTGCTCGGCCTAATTGAATAACAATTATAATGCACCATAAATAACAATCACTCGACCTCACAGATGCCCACGCTTAATAAGCTCTTTCCTTTCCACTCGTTTTGTACTCATATTACATAAGATGCTTCATGTCGATTACATTGTTATATTTTAGTAAATATAACAATGTGTATATATATATATATATATATATATATATATTTAAATCTTTATGCGTCCCATTTTTATTTGTTTAGTTAGTGATAAGTCATTCGGTCGGCATTCTCCGCTCTCCGCCCAGAAATATTGACTGCATATAAAAGTTATCGCTACATTTTGTGTAATCCCTCCCTCGAAGTGGAATTTGAACTCTATAATTGTGGTCGCTATCGTAGCGCAGTAGTACAATGTATAACTTCGAACGCTATTGGTTGTGAGTTCGATTCACAATCGGAAGAATGATTATGTTAAAATTATTCTCAATTCTTTGCCAAGACATTCAAAACAAAGCGGGGGGTTGAGTTGCATCACTCAACGCGCAGTGTCTCGGATCCGGGCGGAGAGCGGAGAACGGAGTGTCCTGACACTAGGTTCTCTCTTACTAGCCTGCTATGCTGCTAAAAGAGCGTAGAGCTGAAAAAATATATATATATATATATATTACTACTGTATTACCGCAATTAGATTAATTAAATAAACTGTAGAATAATAGTGATTTGTTTTATCGCTATAAAGCTGTGTTTTACTACTCCATATACAAATCTAAAATATAATATGCTGGAAACAATATATTATATATTTTTGTGAATTTATTAATATTTTTATATATTAATCGGCTTTTATTTACATGAGTACGTATAAGATTTTGTTTTCGTAAAAGAGCTAGATATAAATCTAGCGTCCAATGTAATTTTCTAAATACCATATACACTAAGCTTTATAAGGATAATTAAAACGACATATAACAGGAAAACATAATAAATCCAAATATAACTGTAATCTAACTCCCGCGTCGGTTATTTTTAAGTTGCCTGCCCAGCATAATATACGGACATTATTATTCCTTCCATATGCGTCCTGTGAGTTAGTACAGTGAGTTTCAGCGATTTTCAAACGCACTAGTGAATTACCGCGTTTCTTAATATTAATCTTGACCCAGTTTTGTGTTTAATTTAAGACTTCCGAGGACTCGACCATGTGAGGTACGTACGTTTTATTATAAAGTTGCTATGGCGATGACGGAAAGAGCGCAGCTCTCGCAATCAACATTGTTTGTACATCAAGAAGTTTAGAGATGTTTGAACGCTCTAGCAAGGTCAGTTATTGATAAATTGTTGAATATATTGCCCTTGTGTGTGTAAGCTTATTAAATATGGGTAGTGTTGAAAAGGAAAATTTTCAGTCAATGTTATTAAACAATATTTTTATCATGATTATATTAATAATTGTGTGAGTAATGAACTTGAGATAAAGAGATTCAGTGATCGTAAAAATGGCTTCACAATAATCATACTACTGTAAACAGCCTGCCTTTGCCCGGTACCTGGTTACGTTTAGATTACGCGAGAAAGTAAAACAACGCTTGTTTCTACTAAGTCCATGTAATATATAAATATTTAACTTAATATAATGTAAACATTAAACTAAAAAAAGCAAGCATATTATGCACAAGGAAATTGTTAGTTTCAAATGTTTAATGATATAGTTATAAGTTATAATAAAAATATTACAAATCTAAAAAAAAAACAAATGCTCGTTACGGAGAGGTTTCGAGAGTCTGAGAATGTAGTGTCTTGACATTAGAACTCTTGCCCTGCGGGAATATGCATGAGGATAAATATGAAAAACAAAGCTAAACTTTACAGAAAATTAACACACCTTTTTTAAATGCGGTTAAACTAAATTCAAACTACTAGTAATATAATTATTCTATTCAAGTTATAATTATTTTTGTTTATTCAAATTTTACATATTACATATTTTTTATTTTACTTAAGGTCGATATTTTTATAAACATTCATCATTCATTTTAATATCATAATAAAAATTAACTTACTTAATCTTCCCCTCGTTTTATTGCGGCCGTTATCTTAAAGCTTTATAAATGACACAGGGTCGTTGACGTCGGCTAGCGTTAAAATAAAAAACTTTTTTCTTTATTACAAGGCCCTACTAATCTAGTTGATATCTTGTCATTTGAAAAGTTTAGTACATATATTATTATTTTAAAATTAAATGACATTAGTATATAAATAGATTGGTTATTATTGTTGCTTGCATTGCATATTATAATACATTCATTTGACCAATGCTTCAAGAAAAAAATTGTTTCATGATTTTCCATGTGAGTGTGTAATTGGTTGTGGGTTCGATTCCCGCTGAAGGAGAATGATCATAATTTAATTATTTTCGTTCGCTCTTGTGAACAAGACAAACTGTGTGTGTGTGATTGAGTTCCGCCACTAAAAAAGTCTCGATGTCGGGTGGAAAGTAGAGAATGGATTGTCTTGACACAAGGTGCTTTTCCGTTACCGCAGGTAATCAGGATTAATATGCAGGATAAAACGTGAAACTAAAAAAACAAGTTTTTAATAAAATACAAACTTTATTAGGATCAGCGATTCTATAGATTTCATTGTAGTATAACACAAATTATATTAATAAAATAACATTTACAAAAACAGTTATTAAATTAGTATATTTGAACATTATTAAAATTTCCTTCTGTGCATTATTTTCTCATTATCCATACTTTTTCTTAATGTGTTGTTAGAAAACGTATAAAAATTTGAACGCAGCGAGATTTGAACCCGCGCTTTTTGAAAACCGTTCCGTACCGTACCGTACGTGTTCTATATGTCTTTTTCAATATCCTTAGTGTGCGAATAACACAAAATGTAAAAAAAAATTCTATCGTATATTACCTCGCTTACCAATATATTATCGTTTCAACAATTGAATTAAGTTTCAAGGTCCCCTTGGTTGGAAGGTATGGCACCTTGATAATGCCAATTAAGGTAGGGTTAACAAAAAAAAATGCAACTCGCGCTATTTGTATATAATACAACTGTCATCTGTAAAAAAAACAATACGTGTGTATTGATGAATGCCAACAGATGTAAAGTACTTATAATTTAAAATGTGCAGCGTTTCGTCGTTATTGTTTAGTCGTAAATTTATTAATAGTATTTATTGAATATACTGCATATTAGTGTTTTTGTATAGTCTTTTTGCTTTCGTCACGTTGGCTACCTCTGAGTCACAGCTTCATAGTTCGATAGATTGCGTTACGTATTTCTATTGGCGTTGCAAGAACTAGTATTATTATTTTACTCAGTAGTACTTCAAGCTGATGACATCATTGGCAAGTGATTCGCCGTATTTTGTTATACATATATAGTTTTTCAACACAAATTCCAAACTGTTTTGACAAAGTTCCATACTTGGAATGACTCAATCTCAATACATATATACTTATATATGAAAGATATATGTGCCTCTATATAGAAGATATATCTTACATAATATTTATTTATTTAAGGAAAACTTTTCGGAGAAAAATAGAAGGAACGACGATCTTATATTAAATTTGACATCATCAAGTTTTTATTGGCTACTTTTGTATTATAATACATAAGTTAATATTAAATACTTATATTCTAATAAGTTTAAGAAAGTTAAGTGGTCTAATATACCTTATACGAGCTGTATGAAACCGGCGAGTAATTTGATCTATTTACTGTAACAAAGGCAAAAACAAATAAGATCTTATTTAAAAAAATATTCATTTTAAATATAAATATTTTAAGTCGACAATTGCACAAAATTTGTATATCTGAAATACTCTTTTGAGGTGGTGTCCAAGAGAGACTTTTTGGTACACATTTGTGTCCCATTTGTTTTTTCTTATTTTTTTCCATTTTCTTAATTTTGCTCTACAATTGATTCAAGTATTTCTACTACTAATATAACACTGTTAATTTTGTAATAATCTAGTTGTTTTTGTTACAGAACGAGATAAACAACCAGTATGAGCGTGTGTCTACGAGCAATCAGCAATACAGTACGCTCGCCGACGTCACTTTCAGCCCTATCCTCTCTACGCATAACGTGACGCGGAATAGGCAAGTACATCTGTCGTGACAGGGTATTAGATTTTATATTAGATTATATATATAGATATTCGTATTAGATTTTATAAAAACTATATTTAGTTTATTCGTATATCAAAAATATATATATATTTTTAACATTTTTCAAAGTGTTAATCACACACACTTATGAAATAGAAAAACATATTTCTAGAAAACGTATTTAGCGGTCGGAACATTAAAAGGTTTCCAAGATTCCAAGAGGCGCGGGTTTGAATCCCGCTGCGTTCAAATTTTTATACGTTTTCTAAAAATATGTTTTTCAAAAATATAAAAGCTCTGAATAGAATAGTTATATTCAAAAACGGTATGGTTTTAGTCGAATCAGCTTAACGTATTTCCATTAAATAAAGGCTTGTGAATGAAGCTAAGTTACAAGAAATATAAATTTAATAAATAAATAATACAAAATTTTGCAAAAGCATGCTATTTTAATTTTTGCTTTTTATAAATATATATATATATATATTTATAAAATGCAAAAATTCTATGTAAGATTAGTATTTAGTATATATATATATTTTGGTTTTGTTCAATAATTTCTGGAGGGAGGCGTTAATGGCTACAACACAGTTTTAAACTAGAGTAGTTATTATCGAACTCTATTTAGTGTTATTTTCTTAAGTTCCAATAAAGATTTTTTCTTTTTAAATTTGAATGGGAATAACAGCAGCTGGGTAGCCAGCTGCAACAGTTGGCCGTATGTAAACATTTATTAAATGTACAAACATTTGTAGGCGCACTTTCAAACTTGACCGATACCACTTGCGAGTTGTGACTAACGTTCTATGTATACAAGGCGGCGGAATTTCATATTTACCTTGCTCATTCAAATTAAAATTAAGGAATTCTGTTTGAACACTTTAAAAATAGCGATGTAACTTTAAAATAGGACGAACTTTATTATAATTAGGGCTTTCCGTTACTATTGTATTCAAAACGCTTCATAGTTATTCCGCTTTTTTTCTTTGATTTTTTACATTCAAATGAATGATTTATATATTATATGGGCTCATGAAATTGAGTGTTGAGAGTAATAAGACGGGAGGAATAATTATATTTAAATTATTTTAATTTCTCCACCCTGGTGACAGAACAAAGCGCGGCTTTGAGTTCCACCACTCAACACGCAATGTCTCTGATTCGCGTGGAAAGTGAAAAACTAAGTGTTTTGACATTATATTCTCTCCGCCTACCCTGCTAGGCGGGAAAAAGAAAAGAGACGATTTTAATTACTATAAAAATATTTTATAATAGCATAATATAAAGATTTGTTTATGTAGAGTAAAAAATGTTTGTACCTTCTGTCCGTAAGATAGATATAAGGTTAAAATTAATATGGAGTTATGGACCAGTTATATTTCAAATTAGCACTGTACTTAACCAAATATGTGTCACGTATTGTATTGTTTGCTTCCTATACACCTACGCGTCGGAGCCTTCGTATGGTGTTATATAAGAATAAATCTCGATCGTAGTTGATTATGAGGCCATCATGGCGCAGTGGCTCAGCGTGACTGTAAAAAATTCCTCACTGGTAAGATCAATCGCGGAGTTCATACCACTACTTTCGTTCACTACCAGTTGAGTTCCACTACTTAACACGTAATGTGTTGAATTAAACGGAGAATGGAGACGAGAGTGCTCGTGTAAGAGCGTGAAGCTGAAGTCGTTTATTATTTATACTAGGCGATGTTTTGATATGTTACTTGTATAAAGTGTGTTTTAGTGTGTGTGTGTGTGTGTGTGTTTTTTTTTTTTATTTATCCAGTAGTATAGTAAGTTTAACTTGCTAAGTGGACAAATGTAAAGTTCATAGGTGAAGTTGTGATGAAAATGTGTTGTGATATTCTAAATCCACAAACCGAAAACGACACTGCTCAACAAATTCAACTTGCAATTATAAATATTTATATATATATATATATATATATATATATATATATATATAATTAATATACATTTATATTTATGTGTATAAATATGTAGTCTCTATTATGTTTATTGTACTAGCTTATATGTGTATGTGTTATTTAGTTTTTAGCCTAGTATGTAAGTATAGTATAGATATAAGATTATCTGTTAATCTAAAGATATAGCCTCATGATATGCACTATCAAGCTTTTGTTATGACTTCGCTCCTTTCCCCAAAGGTTGTCTGGCAGAAATTGATATTAACAATAAAACCTCCTTTGCACGCTCTATATTTACTTAGGTAGGTTTTTTATTTTTCTTCTATAATGTTGTGTGCAATAAAGAATTTTCTATCTATATTAAAAATATTTATAATAGAATCGCAGTATACATCTAAAAGAGCCAGTTTTTGACAAATGTAAAATTTTATACTACTAACAACATTCGTATCGTAATTTATCTGTGTTTTTATAACACCTATAATAGTTTCGTATTTTCGTTATCAATAAAGTCGCTGAAAGCAACATGTAATCATTTAATTTATTGGATTCCACAAAAGAGATTTTAATAATTAAATAAATGGTAGTATATTTATAGCAGCTTCACGCTTTTTCCGCATAGCCAGGATAGGCAGAGTGTATCTAGTAAGAAGACACTCCGTTCCTCACTTGCCAAATACTAACCACTAGATTAATGAAAACAATTTAAATGTAATCATTACCCCGAATGCCAATTGAACCCACAAAAACAAACAATCACGTTTACAGTCAGAAGCTGTCCCACTGCGCCGCGGCGGCATCAAAAATGTAATAGTTATCGATTTTTTTTATAGTAATGTTGTAATCGTATTTTTTTTAAATAATACTGTAGCAGGTCCAGCCGTTTCAGCAGTCCCGCGTACAGCGCGTGTTCCACGGATAGCTCGTTTGCAGAACAAGCGCTTGCTGATGTCAGCGTGCTGCTCGAGCGCGAACCGACCACTGAACATCTGCCGTCCCGCCTGTATAAAATGGCTGAGGAGTATTGGAAGTAAGTTTATCCCTTAGTATTTGAATTGGAAAATTTAACAAAAGATATAAAAAAATATATATGTAACTATTTTAACCGGATTAATCGCGTATAATTTTGGTATTCGAAAATATATTTTAGAGTCTACCTGTGACCACGGACTACTGTAAAGTGTTCGAAACGTCGGGTTCTAAAATGTATTTTCGAATACCAAAATTATACGCGATTAATCCGGTTAAAATAGTTTCATTTCAAAATGTGTAATAATCGTGAAAGTCAAAGAACTTATTATATATATATATATGTTCTAAATAAGCTTTCATCTTTTAAATGATAATCAACATGACGTACGTTACTAATAACAAAATTAAGTTGTAACAAGTGTATAAGAATTTCAACGTAGCTACAGATAAGAATAGTTAATAGTTTTGCTAAATTGTCTAGAGACCTTTGAAGTGTTGCAAGAGACGCGAGTTCGAATCCTGCTACGTTTAAATTTATATAAATATATATATATATATTTGTAAGGTTTTCACACAGTTTATACTTAAAATGATTTTACAGCGAAGTACATATGAATACAATTTTATTACATTATTTTCACCTGATTTGAATAAATACAGTTACTTATTTAGAATTTTTATAGTATAGGTTACACAGTTCGTTCAGCGCAAACCCTAATAGCTGTGGCCGTGTTGCTCTATCACGATCTATTTTATTATAGTAGTCCGTGTTTAAATACGGCCCTTTTCTTGTGACGTAATACCATTTCACATTCCGTTTCAATGGAAAGTTGGGATTAAACCGAATTTAACCTAGATATTGTTTAATGTAATAAAAAAAGCGAAGGAAGTACTTTAGTTATGATTTAAAGTGGTTGTCTATAAGCCTATAATTAGAGTGATTATTAAAAAAGACGTATAGAAAACGTATAAAAATTTAAACGCAGCGGGATTTGAATCCGCGCCTCTTGAAAACCGTTCAAGCGGCGCGGAGTTCAAATCCCGCTGCGTTCAAATTTTTATACGTTTTCTAAATATGTCTTTTTCAATTTCCTTAGTGTGGGGGGAATAACACTTTAAAAAATGTTAAAAAAATAGAGTGAGTATTGTTGATATACTTACATTGTCATGTATTTTGTAAATATATTATAATTAATCGTGTTTTTGTACGTGTTACAATATAATAATATATTTTTATATAATTAATTATATAGCAGATGTAGTTTGTTGTTGGAATGTAGACCAATTTAAAACATCTGCCTTCAGGCTTGTAGGTATGTGAGAATTGTAACAAGTGTTGTGGTATAAAGGGATATAATTCAATGTCTTAAAAAGAGCCTCTAAACCGTAAACGTCAAAACACGCTTTGTTTTATTATTATAGATATTTTTTGTAAAAAAATGTATTCAATTTCCACACTTGTTGGATGCGGCCAGTAGGGCGTGCTAGAAAACAGAACAAATCTAGGGTATGGTACTTCTAGACTTACGTCTAATGTAAAGGCAGCTACACACGTTTTCCCGCATAGCAGCAGGGTAGCCAATTTCCGCCCGTATTTGAGACATAACGTGTCCGTTCCGGAAGCAATCGTTCATGAAATCATTCTTCTGAGTGAGGATCAAACCCACAACCAATTGCGTTTGCAGTTAGAAGCTTTACCACTGCACCACAATGGCCTGTTTTAAAAGCGTTGAAAATTACTATCAAGAAATAAAAACTAAGATAAAATATTCAAAACGAATGTATGTAACATACGAGTATAAGAGCAGGTATAATCATTTAATTTAAGTATTGTGTATGTAAGTAAAATTATTTAAACGGCTGGGTCAAAAACTTCTTAGCAAGTAACCGGAACGACATCTGGCGGGTAAGTCTATATGGTATGTCGCTATAATTCGAGTCGAACTCAACTTTGTGTATCTTATTATATGAAGACTAGATGTCCAATGAGCATTACTTGTAACTAGAGTCGGTTTTTTTAACGGTAACTGGAATATTTTCAATATTGTACTTTTTTTTAATTCTATGCCCTTGCAATGTTCATTTGCGGAATGTTTTGATAAATTATAAGTAATAACGGTAACAGTAAAAAAACAACACTTTTTCTGTGTTGGACTAAAAAAAATTTTGGAATTAATTAGGCTATTCTAATACTTTTAATATTGGCGAGATGTATGACAAAGGCAACGGCAATAAACGTTATAGGCAACTAGCATATATGTACACTTCTATAAACTTTAAACAGGCAATTATATAATGAAGATTAATATAATAATTCACATATATGAGTTAAAAATTCACTGTAAATAAAATATGATTTCAGTACGTGATTCAAATTTATTTTAATTAAAAATGTTATCTATGCATAAAATTAAACACAGTAAACACAGTTTTTAATAAAAAAAAAGATAAGTGAAGCATCTATCTACGTATGTATCAATCAATGTACCCTTACGATGCCACTTTGACCGACTTCTTACTGCCCGATTCATTCGAAAATTGGTACACGTGTCCGGGTCCGATAATGTTACATTATTATACCATGAACTTCTGGATTCTAGATGTAACCTTCCTTTAAATGTATTTCTTAACTTAATTTTTTATAACGTCTTTCATGGCATCGATACCGTATTTTGCTTGCTTTGAATGATTTTGAACTTCACATAGTCTAGTTCATTTAACTTAACTGTATACCGATTGTAATAATTCTTAGCGAACGTTTATACTTGTTTTATACATCTCGTTGACTTCATATGTTATATTTCATATTTAATGAAAAAATAGTAATGACACTATTAAGCGTTAATACATGGCGTATTTTGATATTGATGACCATTTGAATACAAATTCCATTAGGAGGAATATTTCTGGTAAGGTTGACTTGAATGACTGAGAATTATTTGTTTAAAAAATGTCGTTAATCATTGAGGCCTTCGTAGCGCATCATCACTGAATGTAATCGCGATTGGTCATAGGTTCGATTCCCACTCGGAGGGATTGTCGTAATTCAATTATTTTTATTTCTCCACTCTGGTGAATAAGACAAAGTGCAATAAAGAGATGCGCCATTTAACAGGTCATGTTATGCATTCTGGCGAAAAGTGGTGAACAGAGCCTCTTTAAAATTAGGGTCTCCCCGACTTCGATGCGGAAAAAACCCGGTAAACTCAACACAATAATCAATTAAAATTATTCAATAATCAAAATGTTCAAATTCAATCTCAACCAATGACTATAAGCCATTATATGTCCGTTGGTATTGAATATTACGCTAACCACTTATAATTTAAAATCAAAACGATTCATCGAATATATTATTCAAGACTATTTATAAAACTCTGCTAAATACGGTCAAAATAGATATTTGTTTTTATAAATTAATAACACTAAATTAATACAAAGCAATATATACAATAATAAATTTTAAATGATTTATTAATATATGCTAATAGACGGTACTTTTCTACAGAATCAACACCAGCATACGGCTTGAGCTTTAGTCATTCAAATTTTACTTAACTAATGTGGGTAATCGTTAAAAATAACCTGCTGTTTGCTTTTACGTTTTAGTTCAATTCCTAAGTATATTATTAATTACATTAATATTAATTGACTTTTTACATTTTAATATAATATATATTGAAGATACTATTAATTATGGAGAACGTTGTAACCGTTGAAGGAGTCCTAGTTCTAAGGTAGGTTTTAATAAAGTACTGTATTTATTGTTTCCAAAAAAAAAAGAATTATTACAGTGCTATCATAAAGTATGCTTAATGAGTCACAAATTATTCATTCTTGTATTAACAAATGAGAACGAATTGTACATTCGTGAAAATATTGAAAGTTGGTCGCGTTTATCAAGAATATTGGTTAGAACCTAAAATAATTAAGAACCAGTCACATATCAGTCTACAGTACGGTGAAAATACAGTACAAATCTATATTTGCGCCTGCGCAGCAAATGTCAAACGATTGCCGTTTGTTACTTCCATAGTTCGTTTTCTCTGGTGTTTTAACAAGTGAAAAGTTAATCATTCGATCAGCGCATTGTTTTTTGTGATAACGGTTTGTATAGTGTCGTGTGAACGTTGACTGACCTTATTGTGGAACCAACTATTACATAGCTATTATATAGCGTCTTATATTGATTTTTCAACATTATATGCTGTTTTTGACATTTTTTTTAAAGTGTTGGTAGCACACTTACCAAAACCGTATAAGAATTTCCACGTAGCTGGACGTAGAACGCATGGTTTAGCGGTTAGATCGCTTGAGAGGTTTTAAAGAGTAACGGGTTCAATTTTTTATACGTTTTCTAAATATTATATGCTGTTTGTTATCCAAATGTAAACGTAATGTGAATTATTTAAGATTTTCTCGTAATCTCGTGTAGTATATATAATAAAGTTTGTAATAAATAAGTTAATATTTATAATATTTGTTTATTCAACTTCAAACTTTTATTACATGTTTATGTATTAAGGCTTGTCTTTAATTCTGTAGTTCTATTCTATATTTAATAAACTGGCACTGTTTCGTGGCTGGCAACTGGCACGTTCACAGAAAAACCCCTTAGACATATTTATTTTCTTATTAAACATATAATGACGACGCAATCAAACAGTTTGTTTAATAGTAAACATTATTAATAAACACAACAATAATAAATGACAATGTCCTTCAACCTAACAGAGGAAATTTATATACAATTATCATCATTCGTTATAGCACTTCAATCCGTAATAAACTCGACATTTTAAAATTGTTTTACTAGTTAGTACAAAAGATTCAAGACCAAATATAAATATGATTATTTGTAAATAACAATAAAATATAACATTATTTCCAGTAAATACCCTAAAACAGACTATACATACTCACACCTGTCTCGAGACCGAGTGGAGCTGGCTCCAGGTCTCGTCGCGATGCCTAACATGTCGCGGCGGCCGCTGTCACAGGCACGCACGCTGCCGAACGCCGTGGATGAGCCCGACAGGGCCACGAGTGTATGGCAGACAAGCTCTTTACGGAGGAGGATTACGGTAAGTTGAAATAATAATATATATTTTTTTATATTGTTTTTTTAAGTGTTATTCGCACACTAAGGAAATTGAAAAAGACATATTTAGAAAACGTGTATAATTTTTTTTGAACGCAGCGAGACTTGAACCCGGATCTGAATCTGTGATGGCGTCTGAGTGTAAACTCGATTGTTTTTGGGTTCAAATCCCACTAAGAAGAATCACTATATTTGAATTTTTAGAATTCCACTACTTATATTCCTCTAATTCACACGGCCTGCGAAGAAAATGTTCTCTGGTGTTATGCGTAAAAAAAAATGGTATTAGTATAAATTACACTTATTTAATTGAATTCAACATAAACAATGTTACAAAAACAAATTCAATACATTAAAATAGTTTTATATCAATAAAGACAAAGTCAAATAATTTCATTCTTAATAAGAAGGAAGATACATGTTTCATTTTTTGAAAGTCAAATAAATTAATTTACCACCAAAGTAAAAAAATGTTCCATACTTCAAAGTAAATAAAACTGACATTACTGTTATCTCATACAGGCATTGTGTTTGCACGCGACTTATTATGTGAATCGTCAAAACTAAGACCACCGCAAATAGGAAACAATTTACAATATAAAACAAAAGTATACAATTTTTTTGTAAATGTGGATGCAAAAAAATAACTCGAATCTATAATGTATTTGATTATTTGAAAATATACAATATAACATGCACAAATTTTCACTTTTTAATGCTATAATTTATTTGTTAATTTATTTAGACGTTTCTTATTTAGATAATATATTAATAAACTGGAGGCTTAGCGCCCCGGTTACACGGTTACGGTTTCATACGTTTTAGAGCCCCCAGTTACTAATAACATGATATTGTTATATCTTAATATATCGTATTTATTACATTTAGTTTTATATTTCGGTTTTGGAGGGTAATGAAACGATTTATTAATATTATATAATTTCCAGTCAATAGACAGTTCGGACGACGAAGGCGCGTATTTACACAACGGCTACTCTAAAGCGGACGACCGATGGTGGATAACAAGGCTAATCGCTACCATTCTCACGGCAATCACTACAAGTGCCAGCAAAGCTTACAGAAAAGTTGTGGGACCCTCCCACAGATATCCTTATACTGACCGAAGACCGACTAAAAGTGAGTTGAATTTAATTTAATACTGCTTTTATTATTAATAATATCCAGAACTTGAGACCATCTTGATGCAGTGGGACATTGTCTAACTGTAAACATGATGTTTGTGGGTTCGAGTAAACGCGTTGCCAAACGAATACAGCACTTTATACATACATATTTATTTGACATACGGTTATTTGACATTTGAGTGTGTGTTACATTGTTTTTATTAACTTAATGTATTATTTTAAAAAAATATATTAGCATTCTACATTCCTATCGTTTTATTCTATATAAACTATAATTTTCAAAATTATAATACTTCACCGGTCGCGTAATTTTCTTGAAATGCGGTACAGAGTTTTCCCTTCACGTATTAATGCAATGATAGTTTTATATAACATTCAGTCGTAATACGATTATCCAACTTCTTAGTATGCTGGTTTGATATTTGAGCTTATTATTACATTTGTTATTGCTGACATTATTTTTGCACACAATATGAAAATACTATAAAAAATTATATAAAAACAAATATATCACACACACACACTGTGTTTCGAATTCGGACGGAGAGTGGAGAATGGAGTGTCTTGGCACTAGGTTCTCTCTGCCCTTTTATGCCAACTTATCCCGTAAAAGGTGAAGCTGAACAAAATATTTATGCTAGATTAAAATTTTTGCTGAAAATATATTTAAAAAATCCATACACATAATGTAGTTGACGTTTTTATTTAGACTTTATATTCAATCATTTGAAATTGTTATCAATATGGATTAACTCTATTCCTAGATAAGCAAAGATTGATGATATTTCAAGATGTTGTTATATTTTTTTGTATATCGCACATTAATCTTATAAACACCAACAAAATCTTACTAAGAGAAGATGATGCATCTGCGATGCGATGCGAACCCGCGCCTCTTGAAAATCGCTTTGCGTCAAGCGCTTTGACCGCTAAGCCATTCGTTCTAATGCATATATTGATTTTGCACTTTTTCTCCATATAAACTGTGATGATGCCATTTCATGATGATATATAATAATTTTCATAAAAAGGCGTTTGAAAATAAATAGTGTTTTTTTAAATAATTATAATTTTTTTGTAAAATACAATACGTTTTTTGCTTTGTTATATATTATTAGAACCGAACGCGAAATAAATAAATTAAAGACATTTTCTTTTGGTTTATTTCAGGTGGCATAGTCTCTCGAAGTGCATCGGCAGCAGTAACGCCCTTCTATTGGGTGTACACGATCATCAAGACCATAGTCACTACAACGGTTACTACAATTACTGAAACTGTAAGTTATAATGTAATTTAATAATAAAAGACATGCATGAATAATGCATGCATGCATTTTTTTATGAAAACTATTAAAATTATCAATAAAAAAATATTGATCAAATTTCTATTGTAAGTGAACAGGTTATATTCAGTGTTTTGTAATAAAATTATACACTCGTACGTACGTGCGCGTGCGCACGTAAACACGCATCACACATACATTCGTATACGAAGTCACACGCACACACCCATACGCGCTCCCTACACGCACTTGGACATACAAGCGCTTTTATTTAGATTAAAATGTTCAGGCAATTTAATATTAATGTGTTTAATTTATACTATATTTTCAGATAACACCTAATGAAGTGAGCAAGACTGGACAGATAATGTCAGAGAGTTGGTATAAGGAAAAAGAAAGTAAGAGACGCTGGTGGCCGTGGATGATATTATTCGTATTGCCAGCCCTGGGATATGGATGTGAGTATATAATGTTTAAAATTGTCATTTCTTAAAAGAATATATATTTCATATTTATGCTAGGTATGTTTAAAATGAACAAAAAAGTACCTTTAAAATATAATTAATTGCAAGCAATATTGCTGATTGCAAACATTACTTTTTTTGTGAAAATACCTATTTTTGTATACCTCTATTTACTTCAAAGCCGTTATTTTACATAGAAATAAGAATTATATATTTTGTTGACATTTTTTAAAGTGTTATTCCCACACTAAGGAAATTGAAAAAGATATATTTAGAAAACGTATAAAAATTTGAACGCGCGCCTCTTGAAAACCGTTCAAGCGTTCTGACCGCTAAGCCATGCGTTCTACATCCAGCTACGTCGAAATTCTTATACGCTTATTACAACTTGCTAACAACAACTACAACGCTAAGCACGGTTGAACGGGTAAAGAGGCGCGGGTTTAAATCCCGCTGCGTTCAAATTTTTATGCGTTTTCTAATTATGTTTAAAAACACCTAATTAATTCATAATATACTCGTATAATATTTAAGATTTAATTAACATTATTTTTCGAAATAAAAATGCGACATTATAGTTTACAAGCGCAAATTACTTTCAGCATACTACACCTACGAAAACTACGAACACCTGGCAATGCCAAACTTTACCGATTTTCAATTAGACCTTTCTGAGTTCTCAGCTAAGATGCCCGATCTTGTGCCTTATATAAGTTTGCCAAAGCTAAATCTTAGTTTGCCGGACATAAATATAACTTTGCCAGATATATCTTATAATATGCCAAAGGTGACACGTACATATAAAGTTTATAAAGATGTAATTCAAAATAGAGTGGCAGAAGCATCTGATTATGTAACAGTTGTAGCGGAGAGCTGTTTGGAAGAGATGAGACGATTTTGGCGCGGCATTATAGGATGATTGTAGATATTGTGCTCTAGTTTTTAGTTTGTGTGGTCACAATAATGTAAATTTATAAAATATTATTTACTTTAACAATTTATTTTTAGCAATATTTTCAGAATTATATATACAATTTGAAACTATCAAGTGTTAAGTTAGTGTTTGGGGGAGGCAAATTCTATATGAGAATAACAAAACTTATTTTTAAAGTATTTGTATAATGAACAATTATATATTTAATATATAATGTATAATAAATAATTAATTCAAATAATACTACCTAATATTTTTTTAAATTTAAAGATGTTTAATTTTATTTATTACATTATTGTGGTTACGTGTTCATATTTAGAAAATAGATGACAAACTACAAAAGTCTCTTTCGGGAATAAATTTCGGAAAAATTATACAAAAAAAAAAACAAGAATAGTTCCTTTGCTATATATATGATATAAAAATTATTATCTTTTTATCCGTACCTGAGATTATAAAATACTTTCGGTTCTTATAATATAAGTAATCTTGAAACTATATCTAAGTCAGATTTTTTATTTATTTTTTTAACTGTAGGCGTAGATTCTTAAATTTATTATTTACTTTATTTTAAATTATTTCTATTTGGCCAGCAATATTCTATAATTATAAAAAATATTTTAGAAATTTTAAATAACTCTAGAAATGTCTATTTTTTAAACAAGAACTAATTCAGTGAATGCTTTAAATGTACGTACTTAAGAGATGTATTTTTTAGTTCATTCTTTAATAAAAATCTATCATCTTACTATACTATACTAGTATATTTGTTTCACTAATTTATTTATTTTTCTTTTAAACTTTTTTAATATGTCAAAAGGGTGAAAGAAATCCTCAGTATTGCAGTTGTCTTATTATACTAAATACATTTAAAAAATTATAAAACTTTAAAAATTGCAAAGAAATAAAATATATATATTTTTTGCATTGACATACATTTATTTATTTAATGCTTCTACGGACTTAAATACATAATAAAACCGCAACAATTAATAATCTTCAATCAATATAATTTATGTAAAGTAATATAAAGTACAAATTACATTTATTTTATATATATTAGATTAAATTTATATATTTTTTAATATCTTTGGATTTTCATATTTTGATTTCATTATTAATTAATCAATATGCATACAATTTTTATTTTCTATATTTTTTTTTTAAGATACATATATATACCCACCTGTTTGTTGTGAATAATAATCTTAGTCGAGTATAAAGAATCGATGTTTTAGACGCGAGTTAACAATATATTATTAATATAGGTTTCCTATATTTTATTTAAAATAATTTATTCTGTTGTGTCTAATTATAATTTAGATTTGTTGAAGTAATGGTTTATATTTTTAAAATTGTTTAATGCAGAGGCAAATGTTATTTTGATTTTTTTAATAATATATAGCATTGATTTGCAGATGACATAGAATAAGCTTTAAATTGATGTACCTAATCATGTAGCTACAAGTTCTTTTTACTTTTGCTACTTAAAACTAAATTAATTAACTTTTTTTAAATTATATTAACACCCAGTCTATATAGTCTATTAATCGTTTGATAGAAAGGAGACAAAATGACTGTATTTTTCGATAAATATACATTTATTTTGTTGTTTTTGTCACTTTATATTTGAAATATGATTATATAACAAAACATAATTAATATATTAGTCGTAAGATTAAAAACGTGTAATCTTAATAGCGTTTTGGCTAAAATGTATAATAATTTGATGTATAAATAATACTAATTGATGGGCTATTAAATAATATTTTTTTATGCACGAAGACTTTTCCTTGCCTTGCCAATTCCCACACAATTCTTCCCAGGCAACCAAAGTTAAATAAAATACTCAGGGAAGGATAGAGCTTATGTCACCTATTGAAAGAGTTTGCAGGATGCAACACTTTTAGGTGAGTTTCAATATTATTATTACATACAATTAACTCTCTGTCCTTCCCTGCGTTTTATTCACACTCTATTCAACTATGTGGGAAGGACGGAGATGCAGTACTGGGGACTGATATTAAACGTTTTCTTCCAGGTTTCCAATACAAAGATCAAATTCTACCGGACACAATTATCACAGACGATTATAAACCACCGGAGATAGGAATTGATGCGGATCTAACTAAGCGAGTAGCCGCTTTGGAGACTTGGGCGGTGAATGTAGACAATCGTCTTAAGTTCTTCGACCAGAAACTATCGAAGTTCGACAATATGGAGGCTCAAATAGAACAGTACTCTTTCAAACACTTGCAACACAATCTGATAACGATATTGAGTGAAGATGATAACAGTGATGCAGTAGCTGCCAAAATAAGACACCATTTTGACAAGAATTATGTGACAAAAGAACAGATGCAAGCGCTCAGCCAACAAATACACGAACGACTGATCAACTCTTGGAAACCGGATATGAATGAAGACTCGATTCGTCAAATTGTGCAAGAGTACTTACTTTCAACTGAACGTCGGCAAATGGAGATCATTGTTGAGAAAGTAAGGGAGTATGTTAGAGAAGTTGAGACGCGGCCGGTTGAAGTGAGGAGTCGAGTCGATCTAGATGAGATAAAGAAGATGGTGGCTGGGATGCTGAATGTCTATGACGCTGACAAGACTGGCCTTGTTGATTATGCATTAGAATCTGCAGGTAAATACTATTATATATAATTATATCTTATTTAATGTATTTTTTTGTTTTCGACATAAAAATGAAGTGAGAAGCAGTTTAATATTAAATAATTCAATAATATTAAATTGGTAAATGTCATCCTGTAAGGGTTAGAGTTGTACGTCCTTCCATTGGTTATATTTAATACAGTGTGCAAATTAATTTGTGTGGACTTCATTACCCTTTCCACCAAAATACCCATCACGCTTAACAGCTTCAGTTAGGGCGCAATTATCTCGGGCCTTATAGTGTAGCTGGCCTATTAAGGTTATACGTAAAGTGTCTCTTCAAAATCATTAAGAGTAAGCCCAATTTTAAGATTTCATTGAAATCTTTCCATTAGTTCCGAAGATGTGCGCTTACAAACATACTGTTTTTAATTATTTATTGATAGTAACTTAGTTACCTCTATGAAATATGGTAACTTGCATGTCCCAGGCGGACAAGTGATCTCAACGAGATGCACGGAGCTGTACCAGATAAAAACCAAGCAGTACTCCATCCTGGGCCTGCCGGTGTGGTGGGTGTACACGTCGCCGCGGTACGCGCTGTCGCCCGGCGCGATGCCCGCCGAGTGCTGGGCCTTCCAGGGGTTCCCGGGATATTTAGGTATTTTCAACACGTTCAAGTCTTCATCAAAAGACACACTTAGGAAAGAGAAAAACATGTTTAGAAAAAGATTTTCTTATAATCTATCATTCTCTAAGTAAGGCTAAGTAACGCTATTCAAATACAATATATACAATTGCCTGAATACAATTTTACAATTTATTACTATTACTATTAAGATTTATTCAATAAATATAATTTTCCCCGTAGTGTTGCGAACGTACGCCATCATCGAGGTGACGGGCTTCTCGCTGGAGCACATGTCGAGACTCTTGGCCGTCGACGGGAAGATCGAGTCGGCGCCCAAAAACTTTTCTGTATATGTAAGTTCATCACTATTTATATATTATAATACGTGAAGGAAAACTTAGCACTCCTTTTTAAAAAAATTATACGGACGGACGAATATGGAGTTTAGTTTAATTTAGTTTAACGCTTTATTACACATAGCAGGGTAGAAGTTGAAATACATTAAGGTAATATGTTTGTCATACACGTCTGTCTAAGTCTCAAAACCTCCGAGGTGGCGAAATCCGAGTTTGTATTTTTGATAAAAATACTAAATAGATACTCATTAATATTGTTAATATATAATTTGATTAAACATTATCGTAGATTTCAAAAAACAAATAAAATAAAGATAGTACTTCCATATTTACGTCAAATATAAAAATATATATAAGAAAAAGAAAGTTTTTAGATAACATGACTTATGAAGATAAATAAATAAATGTAGAAGTTACTATCTTTATTTTATTTGCTTTTTAGGTCTCTTCTTCTTTTTCTCTTCATTTATTTCCATGTTCATGCAAATTTACCTTGTTTTACAAATAAGTTTTGTAAATATAACCGTCATTTCGGGAACACTCCATCATAGATGGAAACGTTCCCACAATATCCATTCACATGACGTTTTTAAATAATTGCCCTTTTTGTGCCGACGCCAGCCATCTTGAACACAATATTTTAAGGTCAATGTCAAGTAAACAAAGGAAATTTTTATTATTATTTCATACCAAAATTATATTTGAAAATTAAGGCCAATTCCACGTATTCCCGTAATGATATACTATTGACGTACGTAATGTAAATTATCGATAGAAGCGTACCACTTATATTATACAAAAAAATGGCAAAAAATTAACAACTTCCATACACACTCGCTCACTACCAATAGCACACTGGCACCAAAGGTTGCCTTTGGTGAAAAGATATTTGGCTTGTATATGACAATGTTCACGAAATTGACAGAAATTGTCTCGGACAACTTTTTAGACCAATTTCATGTTCTATATATACTATTTTATTATTTAGGTAATGACATTAAATAAATATTTTTAAGAATATTAGTATTATTAGGCATGAAAAAAGGTTAAAATTTAATTTTCTCCCGAGTTACAGCAATTTCTTGGTACGATCCAGCACTTGGGGACGCGTTCTCGAAATTATTTTTTACACAATGATTGTATCTTTATGAAATTTATTTATTTTTTAAGCAAATAATTTTATGTAGAAATAAATCATATCAATTTAAGTGATATAGTACTCGTATTAATTTATATTGTATATTTTATTCATTTCCGAATAGAATTTTTCACCTTGGTGATTTTGAGCCGTATAGTGACATACATGTATTCAGGAAACGTGTGCTTATCTCGTCTTCTAGGTGGCTTCTAGTATTACTATAAACACATTAAAAATCTTTTGTTTTATATTAGCTAATATCTAGCTAAACGGAATGCGTTCAATATAAAATTTTAGGACAATTTATCAAAAGAAGACTAGTAAAGATTCATACCAAGATATAAAGTACAGAAATAAATCTTTTCAAAAAGTTGTCATCACAGATTTGAAATTAGTTTGAACCTTCAACTGTCAATTACTTTTTTTTTAATATATTACATTCAGTAAGTAAAACATAAGTACTTGGTTTTACAATAACGATGAAATTTGTACAAAAAATACAACAAACGATTATATAACTTTTTTGTTTCAACAAGTGAATAGAAATTTTATTTCATATCTTATAAGAGAGGCTCAAACTGGATCTAAGTGGACTTCATTCTTTTAGACAGTAAATAAGCTTACATTGTCATTACTTTCTCTACATATATACTTTCGTTTTATAATTTTTATAGTAAACATAGTGGTTTGACTGCAACCAAAATTGGTTGTGGGTCGATCTCCACTCGGAGAAATCGTAAGAAATCTGTGAACTTAAGATATCCATTACTTAACAATGCTCAATTGCAATGTTTTCAATTGGGGAATGAACGACACTAGTTCCTCTCTGCCATCCTGCTGTATTGGAAAAGCGTAAAGCTTTAAAAAGAGATCGCTACCACTATTATGGAAGCGAAATCTCTTTTTAGTTGACTAAATGGTCTTAGGTTGTCTATAACTATTAATTAGTAGAATCCTTTCAAATTTGGTTAGGTAAAAAAAGGAGGTCGGACAGTGAAGGCGGTTAATGTGCATTTTAAAAGGGCCCCTTAAGTCTACATTTGTGTTATGTTGCAAGTGTTTCTTCTTATCTGTTACTATTTACAGCTTTTTATAATGAATACGCTAAATAATGATGTTTTTTTTCTACAGGGCCTCCATAATGAACTAGATCTTGAACCACACCTCTTTGGTGATTACATGTATGACGCAAACGGTACAGCCATACAGTACTTTCCAGTGAAACACCCCAAAACTAGTAACATAGGCGGTGTAGAATATCCCGTTGCCTACGATATAATAGAACTGAGGGTGGAGAGTAACCATGGCAACCCCACATACACCTGTGTCTATAGATTTAGGGTGCATGGCAACCCGCTCAATGACATCAGGAAAGCAACAGAAGACAGCCTAAGAGACAGTAAAACTTAATATCCAATAAGATTAGTTTACTAAAACGTCCGGAACATGTGTTCAAAGTATCCTTCTTAAGAGATACATCCTGTAACACACTATGGAGAATACTAATAATGTTTTTTTTTTTAAATTATTAATAATTAATTACCAACACAACCTCATATAATTAGATTTTCTTACATTTTGCCAGTATTTTCTGTAGTGTGCATATGAAATGTGGCCTTACAATTAATATAATGTCTGAAGTACAAACGTTGAATTCACTTTTTATTATAATAAATAATGTAATAGGACTAAGCAACGATTTGTGTATTGAAACGACTTGAAATGTAAAAAACGCATGCTTTTTATCAATTATGACTAATAATTATAACATAAATTCAAAAATAATCTTATTACTTAATCAATTTTTTTTGAAAACGTAAATTTGTACGAGATTCGAACCCGTGCTTCTTGGATACCGTCCCAACGTATAGTGGTCAGAGCGATACGTTCAATTTTTTATACGTTTTCTAAAAATGTTAATCTATTGTAAGCATTTTTTTTTAACACTTAAACTAAATTCCTAACAAAATGTACAAATTGACTATTTCATACTAATATAGTTATTTAATTTACTTAACATTTATAATGGCAGTATTAATTTTATATAAATGACAGCTATAAAGTTTTAACTTACCGTATTATTATGTAAAATTAACATATTTGGACCTTGATTAATTCACCTGTGGCTGGCCAGGAACTACTGTAAAGCGTTCGAAAACTCGAGTTATCTAAAATTTATTCTCGAATACCGGAAAATACTCTGTTAAAATAGTTTATTATGTGTATTTTTTCATATATTGCATATTTTCTAGCCGTTTTAATTACACAAATCTTCAATCCAGTGAATCTGATATCGCACAACGTCGTATTACGCTTAGATGTTTGTACTAAATGTTTTAGATGTTAGATGTTTAATTTTTAGTCTTTGATTAAATATAAGGTTTTATTTGTAATTTTTAATATATTTATCGAGGAGCCTGTAAGCCTATTATGTGATTAACTGGTATTATACATTGGCCAACTTGAATGATAGGAAATTAATTATTTGTTCTCAATTTTACATTTAATGACCTACTTAATTGTTGCATGTAATAGTCAGTAAGTTAACTGAGGCCAAAAGTAAGTGGTCCAGAAGCCTGACTGTAAATGTTGGTCGTGTATTTGATTCACTCAGGGAGCTGATTATATTTAAATTACTTATTCAGTTTCACTCTAATAAAGATATATTACATAAAGTGTTGGAGTTCTACCACTCAATACCGAAAGTCTCTATTGACAGGTCTTAATCATGAGCTTATGAGACCAGCAGAGTTATTTAAACTAGGTTTAGTGAAGGAGCTAGTCCAGTTAGACGGTAGTAAATTTTATGCCCTCAAGCCTTTTCTTCTATCTCGAACTAATTTAGTTTTAAAAGGAGCCCAACGTGCGTGCTAACTTGAATCTTAGATATAATTTTAAGTTTTAAAACTTGATTTAATTATTTTTGCACATATTTGCCAGGTTTTAATGAAATGAAGGGTTTTTTTAATATTTTACAAGGTTGGCACTTTTGTTCATTTGTAGAAAGTGTTTTTTTTTTAATATTTGTTTATTTTTAATTTTCATTTACACAATATTGCGAAAATCAGCTTGATAATTTACTCTTTCTACAAATTATTGATGTTATTGTCATATATAACTCTGCAAGAGGATTGTATTCTCACATTTTAACGAATATGGCAGCTTAATTAGTTTTTATATTGTCACTTTTGTATATTAACTTAGTTAAGCCTCTTTTACTTAACCAGTTACCACTAACATTGTATTAGTTACAACCCTTCCTACACTTTCTTTTTAACAGTTTTGTTATCTTTTCTAATTACACTTTTTGCTAATAACTTGATTTTTAACTAATCTATTTTATAATGTGCTTTTTGGAACGTTTTTACTAAATATGACCTCGATGGCGACACTTTGAATATTATATATATAAGAAATATTAATACATAGCTATAAACTAAAAATCTTTTTAAAATATCTAATTTATTTTGTTACAACGAATTTTCTTCAACAGTATATTTATTAGTCGCCGTAAATTTTTAACTTCACTGTTTTTATGAATGAACTGTTTGTTTGTTAATCATGTCAATATATTTGTGATGTTTAAAAATTAAATGTGAAACTTCATGTTGTCTTTAATTTGTAATACCTTTTGAAAAAATACACTTTATTTTGCTATCAGCTTGTGGCTTTATTCTGCATAGCAGTAGGCAGCGAAAATCTAGTATCAAGACACTCCGTTCTCCACTCGAGACATTGCGTGTTGAGTGGCTTTGTCTAGACCAGAGCGGAGAGATAAAATTAATTTAAATATAATCATTCCGAGTGAGAATCAAACCCACAACCATCTCGTTTACAGTCAGAAACCCTGTCACTCTTTCGCCACGATGGCCTCAAATACACTTTATTGTATTTTTAATTTCCCGTCTTCTACGATGCTTAGAGAACTTGGTGTTAAATATTCTCCATATTACGCTAACTGTAGTCATACTGTATTGTACATCGTTTTACTTAATTAAATTTTAGTGTTTACACAAAATTTAAGGACCACGAGTCCGTTTTGATAAAACAACGATTGAACAAAACATTAAGCAGGTTAATGTGGAGTTCATAGTCCCATAAGATTATCCCATATCAAAAATTATGTAACTTATATTCTATGAATCTATATAGAAAACTTCAAAGATGGCAGAGAATGATATATATATATAAGGATATTTCAAAACAAGATGATATTACTAATAAATATGTGGTATTTACAATTCTATGTAAACTACCTACATTAATCAATAACATAATCCTCCTTATATTACTACTAGAGATGTTCATATTACGGATGTAACATTTTGGATCTGAATAAGGATATAGGAAGAATAAATATCTGTTTCGGTTCCGGATATAACATTGTTTCGAGTTATCCGTTACTTTCGGATATGACATTTTTTTGTAATGCAATTAAATTTCGGCCACTATTTATAGTCCATATTCAATATTTTTCAATTCAAGTCAATATTTTTTAGGTACCAATGTGTTATAGGCAGCAGCTTACATTTAGACTCTAAACATAAGTGGACTTTTATAATAGATTCGGTTACAATTTACTAATAGTTTTTAGTTTCAAGTATCAAAGTATATCGCCGAATCAGTGCTTTATAAGATGAATTAACATAATTTTAATTTTAAATGAAAATAGGTACAATTAGAACAAATATTTCATTGGCCAAATTTGTGCATTGTATATTATTTAATGTAAGCTTTTATCTATTTATGTACAATTTGTTTCTTATGCAGTCACAATGACGCAGTCTTTTGTATTACGAAAACAGTCAGCTTTAAATTATATGTGACGTCATTCAAGATCCAAATACAACCGGATATGTTATCCGTTTTGGATTCAAATTTATTTGATAATGAGACTGCCTATACATCGTATTATTGCGTAGTGTACCTAAAATATATACTTACTTGATTGTGCCGTATGCGGATGCCAGAGCTAGGAAAGGTGGGTTCAATAAGAAAATGCAATTGTTCTTTAGGTATAACCATAGGCAAACATTGTTAAATATCAGAAATACCAAACTAATAACTATTTGATTCGGGTAGAACCATTTCTAGGTACTCTACACCCTTTTTGCTTAATCAGAACAATTCTTTGTAGAAAGTTGTTTTAATCACAAAATAAAAAAAATTTAAATTGACCAGACGTTTATATTATTAGTTACATTTAATTTAAGTGTAAATTAATTTGCATAGTTTAAATATTAACGTAGACTAAAAATACGATCGCTCCCGTTCTGGTCTATTTTCATTCAGAGTCAATGTCGAGCGTTGCACTCGGGAGCTATGTATATCGGCTATCGGAGAATGGTGTCAAGGGCGGGCAAAGAAAAGACAGGTTAAATTTTACAGATTTTTTTTTCTTGTATTTTTGTTATATTTTATAATTTATAAATGACCTAGTAAGAAAGTAGTCTTATCCGTTTCAGCACATACAATCATCATTCATGAGATTACAAAATCCTTTGGCGAGTGCAGTACCGAGGCCGGCGGCCGGGGCGCGCCCGCGGCGCCGCGCTCCGCCCTGCCGTCACTATTACGATTTAATTACATATAATAATATCTTACGTACAATTAAATTAACGGAGATTACAAGCCTGAGTTGAGCAGCCGGCCGCGGGGCCGACCGGGCCGCGGGCCGCTTCCGGTGGCAGCAACGCGCGCCTGCGCGCTTAGAAGCACTTCCTGTGCACGATCGAGGGTCCAGACTCGTCGTACTCCTGCTTGGAGATCCACATCTGTTGGAAGGTGGAAAAAAAAAAAACGATACCGTGCTCGATGGGGTACTTCAGGGTGAGAATACCTCTCTTGCTCTGTGCCTCATCTCCTACGTAAGAGTCCTTCTGTCCCATGCCAACCATCACACCTTGATGACGAGGGCGGCCCACGATTGAGGGGAAGACGGCACGAGGAGCGTCGTCTCCCGCGAACCCGGCCTTGCACATACCGGAGCCATTGTCCACTACCAACGCGGCAACTTCTTCGTCGCACATTGTGAATTAGTCTGAAACACATAATTCGTAATTTTAAGGACCAATTACATATTTTGCTGCCCCGCTTGACGTGAACACGGGTGGTAAAAATTAAACGTTATAATTTTGACACATGTTTTCCATTAGAAGAAGTATTTTGTTAATTATTTTTAACTTTTTATTTTTTAAATTTTATACGTTTTTTATATATGTACCTATGTATATTTGTTAATTATTTTATATCGCAATAAATGTATTTTGTTTAAATTAGATTCATCACTTTTAATATAAATAATTTAATATTAATAAATTTTAACTTATATCTGATGTTATTTGTACAGATACTATTTAAATTCACATAACATTTTTCCTTTTTTAAAGTATTACAGCTTCACCTTTTTTCCCTATAGCAGATTAGTCAGTTAGAACCTAATGTTAAGACTCCGGTTTTCATTTTCCACACGAATTCGAGACTTAGCGTATTGAGTGGAGAAATGAAAATAATTATATTATGATCAATCTACAGAGTGGGAATCGAATCAACAACCAATCACAATTACAGTCCCACTGTCCCACTGCGCTATGATGGCCTCAAGTGTTATTTTTATATATTAATTTTTTTTAATATAAATGGGACACGACAAAGTATTTTATTTATGTAAAAAAAATATATATATTATAAAACACATTACATTTAAACACTAAGCTGATTAAAGCTTAAATTTTTAGCAATATTATCACTTCACTGTGAATTATGCAATACAATTATGTAACCGTTGTAACGACACTTCCGCACGATCTTATCTCAGATGGCTTAAAGAATTAAATAAACACCACGAACTGTTTAACCAATTAATATAATAATTAAATTAAAATAATTCAAAATATAACACTTACTTTAAAAATTTAAGCACAGAAGTTAGCAAATGCGACAGCCGCTGCGTCCAGCTCGGCTCACTTAAATGAGTAAGTGCTCGAGAGTATTGACTATATAAAACCGTCTTATCAGAGTTCATATACTATCGGCAGCATAATATCCCACCAATCGCAAATTTCGTTACCTTATATGGTAATGTGCAAACACATGTGATAAAGCTGGCCCGACCGGTGATGTTGGACGTTATCAGTGATAACGTGATAAGGGGCGCGGACGGCGCGCTTTCCCACTCAACGACTACTCGAGCGTTAAGTCTATATACGTAAATGATCTAAATGTGTCTATGTTATGAAATAACAAATAATTATAACGCTGTAGCTATAAAGTTTTAAATAATATAGTTTTATTAATATATATGTTATAATTTATGTTATATTATATAGAAATAAGAAATATTTTAAGTTAGTAAATACTTAGTGATTTTTATAAACTTGAAGAATTACATTTACTGATAACGTTTCTAATAAACTTCATTCAATTGATAAGTTGAGTCGATAATATGTACTTATATCTTAATCTTATCTTGTGATATATTTCTGCTAATTTTGTGAATAATACTCATAAAATAATATAAAATGTATAGTTTTAATATTATATTTGTTTTATTCCAAAATTTATTATTGTAACAAGTTTATTTCACAAATATTCTACTTATGAACGAAGGAGGTGTTCTTTAAAGCCTAAGCAATTGTTTAAGGGAATACCTAAGTCCAAAGCTTAAACTGAATTCTGGATAATGAAAATAAGTATAAAGTGTTACTTATAAACGGAATAAAATTACTAATCATACAAAAAATATATTATATTAACTTGCACACACATACTGTAGGTATTCAAAGATTTGAATCTCAGATTTTAGATAAGTAATTTGAGTTGATTCTATTGCTGCTGTACTACATTGGTCATTTTATTATTCTATAGGTAAGTGAAAATGTGTTAATTTCATTATAAATTTAGAAAAATAATCCAAAAAGTATTTTAAGTAATATACGATGACTCGTGCATTACAAAGTAGTTCGTCCTAGGGTTGACAGAGAAGGTAGTACCAACATAGTAAAAAAATCTTAGAAAATACATGAAAAAAATTAAAAAATTCAATATATTTGTTATAGTGTACTTTAGTAATAATTGTAACATAATATGTAAAAAAATATCATTGAAAATGACTTAATTTTGAACCAAACTATAATTTAAATGACAGCCCTAGCGGTCACTGAATGAGAGTGCAAATGTTTATGTATGATAAGTTTTTTTTTTACCGTTCATTATTTGCATTTCACACTCGTAAGTCTTAAGCGGTATATCTAAGCCATATCCAGAGACTGATAGGCATGCGATGTAGAGTTTCTTCGAAACTACTTAAGTCTTACATTTTTAGTAAACGTATAAAAATTTTACGCAGCGGGATTCGAACCCGTGCCTTTTGAAAACCGTCCAAGCGGTCTGACCGCTAAGACATGCGTCATGCGGTCTACATCCGGTTACCTCGAAATTATTATACGCTTATTACAACTTATTTTTGTTGTTAATATGTATGCTTTACAAATTTCTGATATTTCCCTAAGATTATTCTACGAATAATCGTTTGGCGAGAGAGAATGCTATTTATTAAATAGTTTTAACTTTTTTAAAGTGTTATTGGTTCCGAAAACGTACAAAAATTTTAATGCAGTGGATTTTCTAAAAATGATTTCCAATTTCCTAAGTATGTGAATAACACTTTAAAAATGTTATAAATACTACTTAAGTAAGTTAACATTTCAAAGTCCAAATAAGAACATCGTAATTTGGATTTTTAATACGATATGGAGATGGTGGTTTTTTTTGCTATAGTGACAGCAATAAAGTAGAACCTCTTTACATAGTTTATTTAATTTCTTTGTGAAGTCTCTTCTATGTTCTTTACTTTTTTTTTATTTTGAGATTAATATTATTGAAATTGTAATTTATGGTTTAATTTTATACAATTTATGTCTCTGCAATAATTTCTTAACAAACATATTTTCTGATATTATAAATACCGAATAAATAAATAAAAAATATTAAATTAAAAAATTATTCTACGAAATTGTTCACCGTTCATTACCGAACATTTTGTGAATTATGAATTAAATGTGCTTAAGCCATCTAAAGGCTGGAGTCGTCATTTTACTGAACACAAAAAGAGCATAAAAATAATACAAGCAAGTGCGGTGTCGGTGTGTGACCGTATTCTCGACTAATTGCCGTTGAAGCATTTCACCGCGATCTCGGAAACTACGAACTTTCTCTGTGACTTGGCGTTTTTGTCTAATTACCGGCATTGCATATTAACCTATATTTTATTGTAGTTTAATTGACCATTTTATACATATATTTTTATGCTATTCAGCATTTATTTAAATTTCGAAATGAAAACAAATTATTCAGCTTTTGTTTTAATGTATATTATTTGCGTAGGTATGTATTCAAAGTGCAAAATGTTTGTAAAGTCTAACAAGATGAAAAACTAACTGTATGGCACATAAATATTATGATAAAGATGCCAATTATGTAAAATGTATTGAAAATTTTAGTTATTAATTTTAATTTATTCAAATTTTCTATAAGATACGATTTTGAAAGTGTTATTGGTCTTGCTCATTAACTTAAAATACAAAATTAAAAAGTTAACCATCTCGCTTAATATTGAATTTGCGTATAATTTTTACTTTTTCTCACATTTTGATTTTCATATTTCTCACATTTTCATATATTACAAGATATGACCAAAATAAATGTATATCATTTATTGATGAGAAATTATAACTATTAAATAAAATATTTTTAACTAAGATAGAGTACCTAAAAAACAATTGATATTAAATAATAAAACAAATAAATCGGCAATATTAGTATTCAGATATGGCGTACTGTGATAGTGTTTGCCTGATCTACAATCGGCTGTGGGTTCGATTCCCACGAGGGAATACTTAAATTATTTTTAAATCTAGCAAAACATGCAATGCGGAGTCGGCTGGAAACGGAGTGTCTTGACACCAGATATTTCAGGAACTTGCTATAGGGAATAACGATTGGCTAAAAAAATAAAATAAACATGATTTGTTATTTAAGTAATTGGGCGACTTGGAATCAGTAAGAACATTTAAAACCTACGAAGCCGTCTCATGTAACTGGTTTGGTTTTTGCGATTCTACCTACAGGTTCACCAAATGCCCCTTAGCTGTTTAGCTCTTTAGCTATAGAATGCGACTGGACTACATAACATGGTGCAACAAGGACAAAATTGATGTCTTTTATAGTCACTTCCTGTGGAGATGATGGCATTTTTTTACCACGGACCTACACTAGATAACTACGCTTCTGTCTGGATAATGAAAACTATATATTTAAATATCCTATTAGATATATATATATATATATATTATCTTATATATATCTTAAAGGATATTTAATAAGTAATATAAAATAAATAAGTGAATTGAGCATAATATATATTTTTCATTATCCAGACAGAAGCGCAGTGACTCAACGCCGGACACGCCCGCCATTATTTTAGTATATTTGACGTTTGTTCGTTAACGACATTGACAATAGAGCAGCTAACGACTAATTAGTCATGAGAAATTAAATGTTTTTGTTTGTTTAGGTCAAAACAATGAATAAATAAAAATTCATTAAGATATTACGTTTTGGGTCATTATTATTAATATAGTATAAACGATATGAAAATACAACCTTTATCTCCATCGTGTTTAAACATAGGATAAAGTTTAAACAATGCGATTGATTGTGGGTTTGCTTCCTGGTCCGTAGATAATTTAAATATTTTCATTTCTCGGCTCTGACGAACAAAGCAAGCGCGACGTTGAGGTCCGCCACTCACCGGGTTCTCTTTGGCTATCCTGTTATGCAGGAAAAACCGTAAAGCTGAAAGGTAACTTATAGCTTCAAACACTAATGCAGTGGATTATGAACAAAGTCAAATCAAAGTCACTATTTTAATCCATAAAGAAAATAAAAACTATTTTTAATACTTATAAACAATCGTCTTAGTGGAATTTGAATTAACAACGTCGTCGTGTACACGTTTAATTCTAAAAAGAAATGTAATGTAATATTTTATTTCTAATTCTTTCTATCCTCTTTTAAGTATGTAACGAATATGTATTGGAGCTTAAGCGATAACTTCAACTGCACTTCAACTATTACGAAGCCATAAATGTCTCCCAAAAAATATGTACAACTTGGTTATATTAATTTGTACATCAAATGCAATATACATATATTATTCGATTACACGTGATACACATGTTTGATATTTATTATTATATTTGAATATTAAAATTAAAATATAAATGTATCCATTAATATCGTCAAACAATAGAATCGATCTAGCTACAGTACCAATAATAATTCTCATTTGACATCGAAACGAAACACTCATCTAAATTCGTCTATGCGCCTAATATTTCCCGACAAAGGCGAGACTGCAATCAAAATCAATACGTCCACCCCAACGCTAAACATATAGCTGTTATATTAAGTATATAATAGGGTTCGTCTGCTCGTATCGATCTTGCACCCTTGCAGCGTGCAGCGGGTGCGTCGCGCGTACAACCTACAGCTGACTCACCCCACGCCCTACTACAGACTATAGAATACAGACGGAATAAACGCACTGGTAATTGCAATATTGTTCAAACGGTTTTTATTTTGTTTTTTTTTAATATAAAAAAAATAAGAATTAAATGAATTTGAAATAACTACGTGAAATGTTTACCTGTGAATAAATGAAGAAATGGTTTTTTTATGTATATTATTTTAATTATGCTACCTTTCTATTTAAAACAATTAAACTAAGCGTAATTAATGTCTAATTCTATTCGATTGCCATCTCAAACTTTAACAGGACTACAAAAGATTTAAATGATACAGAAGTTGATTTCTTTACCTAGATCATATACATAAGTTAAATTAGATACATTGTACAGCAAACAAAATAACATTTAAGAAAACAATTCCAAATCGAAATAACCATTTATACAATAATGACTATCTAATATAACACGTTATTATATTTAATATAACATAACTATTACTTAAAAAAATCCAATGCCTGTAAACGTCGCATGGCAGCCATTGTTTAAAAATCTAATATTTATATCAATTGTATTGTATTGTTGTGTTCTCGTTAAGTACACGTTGTGTAGTACATCATTTATAACTTATTAAACTTTGCCAAATTATTATATTATTTCTTATATATAACAAGTAAACCTGATAATATATTTGTATTTAAAGTGT